>CM041779.1:216899532-217274522 GCA_023374045.1 Limonium bicolor | reverse complement strand
CCACCATTTCGGTGCCATGGAGTTCCACCATTGAAGGAGCTTGAGCTTATATTTCTACATATTATTGTTCTCCTTTGCTTCTAGGTAAGAAATCTCAAATAAAACTTCATTTCCTCCATGTTTTGTTGTTGACCGAAAATGCCCATTGAAGGTGCTCTTATATGGCTTTGTTCTAGCTTCATTCCAACCTTTCAAGGACTAGGTGGAGTCCTCTCTTGATAGATATTCAAACTCTCTTCAAGTACCAGGTAAAACAACTATCTTAATGTTTTTTGAAACAATGTAAAACCTAGGGTTTACAATGAGTTTAAGCTTGGAGCTTGTATACTCATTACATTGCTTGTATATTGTTTAGTAGTTGACAAGGAATCAAATACCTAGCCGATTTTAAACAAGGAAACAGAAAGAAGTTTGTGTGAAAAGAGGTAAATATGCTAACCTAATGTGTTTAATGCCTTAGGAGAAATGAGCTTATAATGCTTGTTAAAACTACCTAAAGAGCAAATGGTAAATGACTTAGTGAAATGTTCTCAAGGAGATTAGTAAAAGGACATATGTTTGTTGTATGTATTTGCAGGTCAAAGGCATATATATTGTGGAAATTCAGTGTTTAAGAGTTATGCACTTTAAGGGCCTAAGAGCCATGCATTTTAAGGGCCTAAGTGCCATGCAATTTAAATTATGCACTATATTGTGATGTAGTGTAAATTGGTGAAACTTTGTGTGTGAGAGTGTTCTTGGTGAATTTAGGTGTCCTTGTGTGCTTAATGGAGAAAACAAAGTGTTTTGGCTTAGTAATGTTCTAGGAGAATCCATGTCAAAATTAGGTAAGAAGCAAGAAGTTCTAAGTGTTTACATAAGTTTGGTGAACTAGAAATGGTTGGAAATGCTTAAGGTATTTTACAAGAGGAGAAATAATGGCTTAAGGTGTTCTAGGTAAACAAAGGGACTTAGACAACAACTAGGGTTTAAGTGGTAAGAAATGATGCTTGGGAGATGATGTTAAAATGAGGAGAAAGCATTTTGGGATAGTAGTTATCATAGGTATGAAACACCACTTGGAAAACTAAGGAGGAAATAACATAAGTATTAGGAATTTCGGTATGAAATGAGTAAGTGTTTAAGGTGATAGATAATGAGTTTCATGGATGTTGTATGTGGATATAAGTGTACCAAATGATGTTAGAAAACATTAGGAGGCTTTAGGAGAAGTTTGGAGTTGAATGGGCAATGGAAAATAAGGGTCTGGGGCAGACCGACCTTGCGATCGAACTGGCCAAGGTCGGTCGAGCCCAGTTTACCCTGCGAGAATTGGTTTCTGGAATTGACCAACCTTGGGGACCGGACTTGCAAGGTCGGTCGGGCTTGTATTTTGTGTACGAATTAAGTTTCTGGAATCGACCGAACATGGGACCGGACTTGGCAAGTTCGGTCGGGCCTGAATTTTCAAAGGGAAGAAACTCTCGGGAATGGACCGAACAAGCGACCGAACTTACAAGGTCGGTCGGAGTAGAAAATTCTGACGGTAATGTGTTCTGGAATGGACCGACCTTGTGTAAGGTCAGTCGGTAAGGTCGGTCGGACCTAAACTTGTAAAAAAAACAAACAAACATGAATGGCTTAAGTAATAAACCCTAGGGGGGTATAATGTAGGTAATCAAATATAAGTTAAGACATTAAAACATGTCATATAATCATGTTAAACATTTAGTAAATTTGAGGTTAAATAAATTAATTAACCGACGTTATTAATCATGTATAGGAGTGACCTACGGTGGAAACAAATCGAAGCAAGGACCAAGGTATGGTTTTCTTGCAGTCTGTTGCCTACCGGTTTACACTGGCTTGCGTGTTGTTTGTTTTTCTGTGTGTTTATGACTTTGTAAGATTAAACCATGTAAAGAGTTTACAGTTGTTAAATATTATTATGTTGTTAAGTATGACTCTCTCTTCCCTGGTGTGTGACTAACAAGTCGTGACCTATTATTGTGAATTGTGTATTGAGTTCAATAATGAACTGCTAACAAGTGCTAACGGGGGAAGTGAGGAGTCCGGTCTGTTCCGGCCACGGTGTGAGTATGGGAGTCGATGTCATAACCGGTTCGATTCTCTTTGTATGTTATGGTTGTTTTCCAATTTGGCTTCCAACCTTCCCTTTAGCTTAACCAAGGCTATTTTACTGACTCACGTCGGGCCATAGGGGCATACTATGTGTTATTTCGGTGTGCTTGGATCACTATATCCGAGGCACCTTGTGTTAAGTTATCCGTTCAATCTAACAGGACGGTAACGAGTTATGTAATTAACGAGCTTAGCATGAGCATGGCAACATTCTCTAGGCTCTCTATGGGGACTAACTGTGTTGGTTTCTTTCCTAAAAGGAATTGTTCTTGTGTGATGTGTGATGTTTGTACAAGACCCATGTTATGATATAGTATAAGTTGTGTTTTAAAATGAATGCCATGTCATCATGACAATTAGTTGCGCGCATCCCGGTAGCCGATGGGCTGCGCGTTAACCATACCAGCCAAGGGTTGCTGACCCCCTCGGGGGCTCCATATTTCTTTTACTGCAGGATGAGGATCGAAGAAGCGGAATGGCTTTAGATTCTAGGATGCAGGTTTACTTTTGATTACTTTTGGATGTTGGCCCGGGATGCGCCTGTGCTCCCGTGGCGTTATATATTTTGGTTGCGAACAGTTTACAGTGATAGTACACAGTGAAGGATGTAAGTAAACACTCGGTTTTATGTCAATGTATATGTGGTTATTAGTTCTATGCTCGGGAGTTTGATCATCAGACCGATACACTTGTATTTATTCAGCCTTGTTAACCACGTGGGTGGTTGACGGCGTTGTAGCACCAATCATTTAGTTACTGTTTAGTTGTTTAAATTCCGCTGCGATTTCAAGTAATGTTATGTGCGTAGTAGGGGTGTTACAGGTTTCATTTGTTTGAGATGGAGAAATGTAGAAGAATAATTGAATATAAAGAAGGAGAAAGGAGGCGGTGACGATGCTTACCGATCGCCAGTTGAGGTGTTGTGTCTTTCAGGTAATGCAGAGAATAGAGATAAATGTAAGAAGTAGCAGGGAATTTATTGAATCCCGAAATATTAGATTTTAGTGTATAAAATTGTGTCATGTTTTGTTCAGCGTTATAGATCATACCAATTTTATGGTGTAATTACGTCTCGAATTATATTCTCTTATTTCATTGTTTTACGAGAGGTTTTCTTAAATTACCCTCTCAAGTGTTCGAATTGTAGAATTTATCTCAATCCCAATCTTGGCTTAATTAGTTGCTTATTTGAGCTTTATTCATTTCATAAATTTTGGGATATTTCGGTCCTCTTTGCCTGTGAGGTAGGGTCCTATCGACTGCTAAGCATGTCGACCCAAGTTGCCGTCAAAATTGGTCCCTCTACGGGTATTATCCTTTTGGCAACGTCTATTGTATAGTATAGTCTTTTCTTCACGGGTTGATTGTATGACAATTAAGTAACACCCCCGAATAAACATCCAATAGTACGAACAAGGCTCCTAGCCATATAACAAGATAACTATGCAGTGGATTCTCAACTTCATCCGGGTGCTACAGATGTCAACCACCCACGTGGTTGACAGACCACATTACCAACACCAAGTTACGGTCTGCATGACTGGAAACAGCCCTCAACCAAAACTCATATACATTATAAGATACAATTCCCAAATACCTAGTGTATACAACATAGCTACTAGGTTAAACAACACAATTATAACATTACATCCTGAGTTTAGTTCTACAGGGTACATCTCATAAATTAGACAGAACGGCTCATAAGTCTTGCCCAGTTGGACTACCGCCATGATAGTCCTTCACCTACACTCCGTCACGTTCCAGATGATCACCTGTAAAAATAAAGGACTCAGCAAAACTATACTGAGTATGAATAGGTGTAGCCCGTATGTTGCTGGGCTACACGACTACTTGGTCGAATAATATTAAGTCCAATTACATGCTATAATAAGGCGGTAAAGCACACCACAACACATCATGATATCATACACACTTAAAGGTAGCAAAGCATTAGCAACAAGCAACCAAGCATAACATGCCAGCATCATAGCAACATCAAACACGCAACCAAGCACAACAAGCTGCCAGTATAGCAACAGCAATCATGTAAATACTAAAACGTGTGCATAGGTATATTATACCCATGATCCTCACTATGGGATCATTCGAGCGTTGTGTGTTTTCATTTCTTTTCTCTTGTTCCCATAATGTGTATTTTTTTTTTCTCTTCTCTTGCACCAGGTCTGGGGATATAGTTAGATCCCGTGACCATATCATGTAGGCGCCAATCTTTCCTTGATTCTTTAAGGTTTATTTGTGAATTCTCTTATCACCTCAAATTGAAGAACGTCTTCTCCATAGCTAGTCCTCCATACCCGGCGTCATGCGTCGAGAAAGCGGGGTCACCCCTAGACCCCAGGATGTGTGCCACCAACTGGTATTTTACTATTCATTATCGTTATAAGTTCGACACCATAGTGGGTGTCATTGGAAGTCCTCTATAGTTTAAGAGGAGTGTTCCCTTTATATAGTTCCTTGTTTGGTTTACGTAATTCGTTGAGTTTCGTCTCAAGGTTTCACCAACGAGCAGGGACTATACTACTGTGTGCGCGCAAGTAATAGGTAACAATGATATAACAAGCATATAAGCAAGTCACAACAGCAATCCAATTTCATGCTTTAGTCTTATGGTCATTTTCAAACAAAGCACACAGCAAACAAGCCGTGTAACACGGCAACATACGGACCACACATATCCATACCTGGATCAGAAGCAAGTGTTGTCTCACACATGGGTTCCTGGTTGCCGTTCGTTATGACCCTAACGTTGATTAAAAATAACGTGTCAGTTCATGATTTCATGTGACCACACTTGTCTAGTTTATCTCATATATACCGGGTGTTATTCCCTAGGGGAACTTTTGATTGTTCAACTTATATTAACCCTTAGAAATTTCCCAAGTATTAACCTTATGTAACACCCCTAATCCTAATCCTATAACATAGTCACAAGTCGTAACATAACAAAATATAATTCACAGCGCAAAATAAACTATCGTTTGGTGTTACACGCTGTTACTCACCCATGTGAGTAACAAGACAACCTTACTCCATCCATCAACTTCAACTCCTCACCGCTGTGATGACGAGATACTAAACAATCTTAAACTTACAATCCAAATCCAACTAAACAAATGAGCAACTAACCCAAAATAACAAACTCCATAATACAGTACACAATAGAACTAACAGGTGTTTATTGAAAACACAACAGCTACCCTGTGTCCCGTACTCCGGCTTGTGTCTTCAATCAGTAACCTGAAATGTTTGGCCCATTGAAGGGCTCAGCAAACTATATGCTGGTATGCTAAATGTAGTCTTAAATCATTTGGATTCCTTAAGTCGTTTAGCCATCTTGATATTAGATTCATTACATGTTGTTCCAATTTACAACAATAGTACTAACTGTAAATGTTAAGTATCACATAATAGTTCACCTGCAAATATCATCAGTGCATAATAGTAAACAACAACCAATATTCAAACACCAATTATCCATAACAACAATCAAACAAGATACGCGTATTAAATTGTACTTGTTAGTTGGCCACCTGGCCCTTATCTTTTAAACCAATCACTTAACCTTTTTCCAATTAAATTCCACCTCAGGCGTCATGTTAAGACAACCTTTAATAACTTATCAATGGACAGTATGTCCCCTGGGTTCCAAAGGAACCGTTACCAGCTGACCTTATGGTTCTGGATAATATTTGACCGATCCGGTCGAACCTGTGCACCAACGGTAGTGCCCTCTGCCATCATCGAATGTGACTGATGGATTCCCTTGAGTGACTCCCCATTGAAGTCTCTCGTAGTGATCACGATGCACAACCAGAAAGTCGAAACAGTCTGGATTCCTCTCTTTATAAGTTAGCCCTTTAGTCAATGATACAATATCTAATCCTTGAGTTAAGACTATAACAGTTGACCATCAGTTAGGTTCAATAATACCTAAAGGTCAGTTAGTCTTGTTCCAGTTTAGATGTATAAAGTTCCAGTCATAAAACGTTCCCGTAAAAATAGAACGCAACAGTGTTGAGCAATACAGTATACAACATCATATACATAAATCACAGATATCGCTCTTAACAATTAAACACACAACGTCTGGACCTTAGGAAAATCCTTAGGACATTCAGACCACACAATTAACATACCGTACACCAGTAGTATGTCCTCCAACCGAGTAGACGCCGATCCCGCGACCGTCTCCCGCTCACAGCATTCTAACGATTAGGATCTGGAATTATTTAACACTAGGTGTTAATTTCTACGTTCTAAATTTTGTCATCTTTTATCGACTAAACGTCCTTGTCCAATCCCGTTCTTAACCCTTTAATTGTCATTAAACATTATTCGGGTTTTCATTGTTCTCGGGATTTAATTATTTAATCCTTTAATTTTAGGAGTAGCTAACATGTGGTATCCTCTTATAACATAGGATTTAGTTCTCACATATTTCATTTCTTTTATCCATTGGAGTATATTTATATTTATACATACACATTCATATAGTTATTGTATGATATTTAATATAATTGACCTTTAAGTATTAATAGCTTTTGGCATTTAAATTTCCAGTTGAAATATAAGTTGGTCAAATTGACGTTTTGTAACACCCCATCCAAAGCCTATCGTGGTTATCGCAATCTGAACACTTAATCGAATACGTCGCAGCGGAAATATACAACACTTGGACCTTGCCACGGTCTGATCGTTAGAATGTACCGGCTTAAATACTTACAACACTTATCCAAAAACACTTATCCAACTTAAACATCAACATTCGTAATACCACAACCAACCGAGTGCTAGTATCTTATACACAATCCCAAACTTACATCAGTGCAATATAAACAGTCGGGTGCACAGGCGCAACCCGAACTCAAAATAAAAGTCCCCACCTAAATCTAACCGCTCCTACTCTCGTAGTGCGTCCTCATGGGCCTCTTACCTGCAAGTGTAAAAATAGCCCCCGAGGGGGTCAGCACGAATGCTGGTACACCCTCTCATGGCCCCCAAGCTAACGGGGCTACGACGACTAATTGTCGATAGCATGGAAATTGATTACATACACAACATAATACGAAGTGCAATAACAATAACCACAGATGAACATATATAGTTCACAAGCAATGAACGACTCAAGCGTTCCCTTATCAAGTGGGTTGGTAACCCCCTCCTTAGTCCTCATTTCCTTAATCTCAGTTCCTTACCTTACCTTAATCTTAATCCCAATCTCAATCTTAATCTCAGTATACAAACCTTTCCTGGAAGGGATTGGTTGTATCTAATTCAAACCTGGGATTTAGGTGATCCCACCGCACCATCTTAATGCCACCTACTCTGGACGGGAGTCCAGCGTAGCTGAGCCGGCAACCGGCCCTAGGCTACAAGTCCGAAGACAAGTCCTTAAGCGGAGGGCGGATCTGATTCAGATACCGTCCCCCTTTTCCTTAGCATGCATGACCGGAGATCGGTCCCGGGTTTCCTCACTCAAGTTCCAGTTAGTAGACATCTTAAACACCATGTGCTAGCTAAGCCTTATCGGGCATTAACCAACAACCATCACACTTAACTCTTATTCTTAACTCAGTAAGTAC
This sequence comes from Limonium bicolor, assembly GCA_023374045.1. NCBI lineage: Eukaryota > Viridiplantae > Streptophyta > Magnoliopsida > Caryophyllales > Plumbaginaceae > Limonium > Limonium bicolor. The sequence goes on along the minus strand of CM041779.1, from coordinate 217,266,798 downwards.
TAAACTTGGTTAGTAACAATCTCAAGTCTCGCGGGTTAGTGTAAATATAACACAATCACAACGAGAACAATATAACCGGTTGCATGCTTTATCTTGTTTTAGTCATAACAATTAAACAGATAGCACACAAGCCGAGGGACACCTCGTTAGCAAGCAGGTCACGAGAAGGATTGTACCGTTCACCGTCGACGATCGTTTGGTTTATCTCCTTCCAAGTCCCAATTCACAAAGCCTAGAACACTAATTCAGTTTTAGGTTATTATCAATCCAACTCAATAGAATTACTTAACTTTCCTAGACATCAACTCTTACCCATTGTTTTTCACTAAGCCTTATGTTTTTTAACTTGACTCCTAAGTGCATCATTTCGTCATTATTTATTACCCTTACTCTCCCACTTAATGACCATCACACCCACCAAACAAGTCCTTAACAATCTCATAACATCCATACTTAATTATCCCCATCATTTCCTAACCTTAAACAAGGTTTTTGGTCCATACAGTGGCCTGTCCGAACTTGTGTCCGGACTTCCCAAGTTCGTACACAAGTCGAGACTCAAACTGAAAACAGACGCCTGTCCGAACTTGTGTCCGGACTTCGGAAGTTCGGACATGGGTCGAGGAAATTCAAAGTAGAAGCAGACACGTCCGAACTTGTGTCCGGACTTCCAAAGGTCGGACACAAGTCGAGACTCTGAAAATTTCACGCAACAGGGCCTGTCCGAACGTCCATGTCCGGACGGATGTTCGGACAAGGCAAAACACTCATTTTCTAAGCCTTCAAACACTTAACCAATTTTCACCAAACTTCTCCTAAACCCTCATAATGTCTCCTAACATCATTTGGTACACTTATACCCTCATACAACATCCACAAAACTCATTTTCTATCTCCTTAAACACATTAAATCATTCATCAAGATCCACCTTAATCATTATACATTTTCCTTGTAATAATGCTAACACTTGTAATGCCTTCCTCTAGGTTCCTAGGTGGTGGTTCATACCTAATGTAACCACTATGCCAAATGTTTTCCTCACCACTATAACATCATCTCCCAAGCATCTTTCACTATCTAGAACTCTCTTAAGCATTTACTTAATGTTCCTTAACAAGTTTAAACTTCCATCATCATCACATTATTTCCTTCCTAGTTGTGCACCAACATTTGCCTAAGTCCTAAATACTCCAATACATTCTCTTGATTCCTAAATCTTCCATGGTGATACCTAAGTCATTATAAATCATTAAAACACCTTAACTTCACCCTTTTTCTTCAAGACAACCCATAGAACATTCCTAGTACTTCCTTAGTCATTAAATCCCCTTAGGATATCTTAAACACTTAAACTCTCCTTTAAATTTTGCCATGGGTTCTCTAGTATATAGTACTTCCTAACACATGGTTTTTCTCCATCAAGCAACCAATTCCACACAAATTCTCATCTCAATAGCTTAACACCCAATTACACCAAAACCACACCACATCATCATATAGTGCTTAAACTTAATGTGCTTGGCTCTTAGGCCCTTAAATAACAATAATCTTAACCACTGAATTTCCACATATATATGCCTTCAACCTGCGAATACACTCAACAAGGCTCCCATTGAAATAAAATGCTTCTTGTACTTCACCTTTATATTCTTAAACTATCTCTTTTCTCATTTGCTCCTTAGTCACAAGTTCACAAGAATAGTCATTGTTTTTCCTAGGTTTTATAGCACCTTCCCAATATAATCTCTACACTAAACTCATCATATACCCACATCTCATTCCCTTAAACAACAAAACACCTTCAGGTAAGTAATTTACCTTGTTTTCTCACAAGCTTAAAAGCTTTTCTCCTTAGGTTTTCTTTGTTCAATCCCGGTCACCAATGTGATTCTCCTTGCCAATGTTCTAACCAATATCCAATGACTCCAATGAGTACTAGATAACACATTAACCCTAAGGAACAAACCCTAGGTTTAAGAATATGTTTTAAGGTATTAATGTGATTGTTTTACCTTGGTTTCTCAAGACAAACTTGGATGTGAAGCAAGAAGGACCTCCTCTCCCCTTTGAAGAGTAGAAACAAGCTAGAACAAGGCATAAACATGGAGTCCCATGAGTATATATTTTCGGACATGTGAAGAAAATGGTGGAAACCTAGATTTTCTTACACTTTCTTTACCTTAAGAGAATGGAGATGCCAATGGAGTCTCCAAACTTGAATTTCCTCCTCTAATGGTGGTTTGACTTGGCACCAAAATGAAGCTCTTGGAGTTTTGAAAAGATAGAAAGGAGGAGCTTGAGCTAACTAAGAAGAATATGTATTTTGTTTTGGATTTGGAGCTAAAATGAGTAAGTAGTGTGCAAGAGAAGGTGGAGCTAGCATGGAGGTATGCTTCACGTTAATGGAGAAGAGAAAGAGAGCAAGAAACCGTGGGAAACAAGGGAGAATGAAGAAGTGAGGAGAGAGAGAACTAATAAAGTGATATTTATGTAAAAGGTGAATAGTGCTTTTACTTTATAACTCTCATTTGCTCTCTTATTTGCTTAATGACTCATGAAGGTGATGACTCACCTCCTAAGAAACCGGCCCCCTTTTAGTAATGAGGGTAATTAAGTCTTTGTTGACCAAATTTCTCACTTATATACTTATGTTATAAACTAGCTTAATTAATTCACTATTCATCAAAACAAGGCACATTGTTGTGAAATTTTTGATTTCCCATTGATATAGACTTCCAAATGTGATACTATATAGTACACATGTTAATTAAAGAGTAATGATGGACATTTAGCCATTCAAAACTCATTTACAAGACAATTTTTCAAAAACGTGCTTTAAGACTCCTTAAAGCACATTTTGTGTTTTAACTTGTTTTCAAGCTTGGTTTTCTTTGGTAATTGACTTAAAATGACCATTAGGATATTACTAAGGTCTTAGAACAATATTGGGTACTCTCCCATGTCTCTCCAAGCTTAGAGCACGTTTTTGTCAAAACTGCTCTTTTGGTGTTTCCTTATATTTTCTTTGATTAGAAATGTTTCTTAATGTTTCTAAGGCATTATTTAGCCTCCTTATATCTTAGTTTATCATTTAAACACCATATCTAAGTTTGGGGTATTTCACCTTCTTGGTCAATATAGTTGACATAGTCATCATATACAAGTCAACACTACTATATAACCATAATATAATTTCTTGAATTATATAATCTATTATTTGTAAAACTTTATATACTATCACATTTCTCCTTTTATAACACTCCTCTCAATTTTTGTTTATTAACTATATACATACACTTAACGTAACATGGTTACATACATATATATATATATACATGTACGTATGTATGTATTTAGTTTAGTACAACTACATGTGTATATGTATAATTTTAACATTAACCGAGATTTGTTTTATTTGTCATTTTCAAACGAGGAAACTTACATATATATATATATATATATTTGTTCGACTCTAACATTGTAATGATCCAAAGCAGAGGACAATTTATCAAAATTTATATCATAATAGAGAATCACGACATATCCTTACTTGTACAAACCTTGAGTCTATTGATTAACTTTTTAATAGTACGTCCACATGCATGTATATATCTGCTCACAAAAGTATATTATATAGTACATATTTCACTGATGATGACAAAACTATTTATTTTTTTATTTTAATAATTAGAAGCTTTCAGCAAAATATGGACGTGAAAGATTCAAAGGTGAGATTAAGAGTAGAATTATGAGAGAATTTAGAAATTGTTACTTAACACCGTCTCTTACATGCCCCTTTTCTTCACGCCAATTGAAGAACTATATCATTTTAATCCATCCTCCCAATCAATTTACTAATAAGTTATTAATCCTACTTACAACTTACCAATTTACTACCTAATCATTTAATCTCCCCTCTAAACAAATTAATGCCAATTTACCAAATATTTCTTAATTGCTAAAATCCACTAAACCAATCTTATTATTCCATTTTAAAATTTATTAGACACTTACACATTATAGTAACCGAAACCCTTATTAACAATTTACTATTTTATTATTCATTCCATTTTTTTTCTTAAATTATATATATAAACACACATATCTTACATCCTAGAACCGTCAATCTTTTCTATTAATAACTCATTGTTCGCTCCTATAGACCATTTCCACTTTCATTAAACTTCTCCTAAATACCAATGAAACCAATTACTTAAGCTTAATTCATTAATGTTTCTTCCTAGACCATATATATATATAATATTTTATTTTTGTATTTTATTAGTCACTTTAATTATCATGTTATCCCCAAAGCTTTACATTTAACTTCCTAACAAGAATATAAATCCGATGTCATGTCATTCTCCCTAGCTGAAATACCCCGAACTTAAATATGGTGATTAGATTATTTTAATATGGTATTTAAGGGCCTAATAGTGCCTAAGTAAATTTTGGTAAGGAGAATAAATCCAAAAGAAATGAGAAAACACTTAGAAAGCGGAAGATGTTAAAATAAGCGTTAAATAACCATAGGAGGTACGAGACCTCGGTTAGAGTATTATATGGATTCATAAGGCTTACTCATGCCTAATTAGTATACGGGAATGATTCCCGAAGAAAACGGATCCAAATAAGGTGTTAAAACACTAATAGAGCTTTAGCGCACGTTTTTCGAGAAAACCCGAAAACCTGATTTTAAGTGGTCAAACGAACCCGTAAAAATTATAAATCATTAAATAACTATTATTAAGCATTAACGGAAGCTTAATAATCAGTAAAAATAAAGAAACTAGAAAATTTCGGAAAACGGGCCCGGTTAGTGAATAGTAACAAAACCGGGTAAAATAACGAGTGTTTTCTGTAAAAGACGAAAAATGCTCCAGCTAGTATAACAGTGGGGGCCGGTTTTTACTAGTGTAAACAGCTCCCTCAGACACACACACAACTAACAAATAAGTAATCAAAAAGCAAAAAGTAACTAAGGTACAAAAAGACCTCACATACTCTCTTTCCTCCCATTCTCTCATCTCTCTCCTACCCTTCTCCTTCCCCCATCGATTTCTCTCTCTTTCTCCCCCTTGGCTGGCGATTTTTGGGAGCTTTAACACCATCCATGGCTTCCCTTCTTTCTCTCCATGCTCTAGTTCCATTTGAGCTCCAAATGTAAAATAAAATACATAATTGAACTCACCTCTTCAAGCTCTACATTTCTATCTTTTTAAAATTCGAAAATGTGCAACTTCATCTCCATGGGTTTTCCCCATTTGGAGAGAAAAGCACACCATTGTGAAGCTTGGAGTCCCCTCTTTCAAACAAGGTAAAAATCTCCATGAAAGACCTCACTTTTCTCCATTTCCTTGGTATGGCCGATTTTGCCTCTCTCTCTTACCTTGTTTTTCTCTTGCTTTGGAGCATTGTTTCAACCCTCCAATGGTGGAGTAACCCCCTTCTCGATTCAAGGGTGAGAATCCCTCCTAAAGCACTCCAAAGGTAAACCCTAGAATTTGTATTTTAAGCACTTCAATGAACTAGCTAAAATCTAAGGGTTAGTGTATTAATTATACTTGTCTTTGTGTGCTTGGGTGATGGGGATGGAGTTTGGCAACTCCATTACCCACAAAACCGATTTGGACAAGAAAGAGAGGAAGAGGAGAAATGGAAAAAAAATGAAGGAATCAAAAGCTCAAGGTAAGAGCTCCTTCTTAATGCTTAATTTAATGCATTAGTGTAATGGGAATGGGTAAACAAATAAAAGAACCTAAACTATTGTACTAGTATTGTAGTTGTGGATGTTTGAGTATTGGTGAGCAAATGTGTGGATTTGTAGGCCTTAGAGCCAAATGAATGGTGTATGTGTATTAGTATTGCTATTTGAGGAAATGTTGGTGTATTGAGATTTTGTATGAACCTTGTGTGCTGGTAGGACCCTTGTTGGGTGTGGCTAGCTTTAGGTTGAATTTGATGAGAGAATGTGTATTTGAGGAAGTAAGAAAAGAAGGTGAACTATGGCGAAATTTTAGTAGGAATTGTGTATTAAGAATGAATTGGTGAATGGGAGAACCAAGGTGTGTACTGGTGATATTAGAGATACATAGTAACCATGGAATGGTTGTTGTGATATGAGTATAAAGTGTGTAAAATCTGTAGCAAGAGGTATTGGATTTCATTGGAGGAATTAGGAAGAACTAGAGTACAAGACTTAGTAAGATGAATGTTGGACTTGGGTATAGGTATTGTGTTTGCTTGGAAAGGTATTTAGGATGCTAGGAATGGCATTGGTTGAAGAAGTATTGGATGGGAGAATTGAGTTTAAAAATCAGTAGCATCAGTGCAACAAAAACTGTTGAATGTGTTGAAGAAGAAGTAAGGAAACTGTGTAAGAGGATTAGTGATTTTAATAATGGATTTGGTGGATGAACTAAGGTGATTTAGAGGGCTTAATTAGTGCTAAGTCATGTTAGGATGTATGTAGGAAGATTGGGGAAGAAATGGGTAAGAAAGAGAATGAAAAACAAGGTCTGTAGCAATGTTCTGCTACTGACCGACCCAGAGGCTGGATCGGTCGGTGGGTCGGTCGGGGCTTAAGCAACGAAAAATAAAAGCACTGGAACGAACCGACCCAGGAGCCGTGAGTCAGTCGTGGGTCGGTCGGACTTGAATTCTCGGTTGTCGAAGTTTCTGACTTCGACCGACCCATAGGTTGGGTCGGTCGGTGGGTCGGTCAGAGCTTAGACAACGGGACTGAATCTTTCTGTGATGGACGACCCAGAGGTGTATGGGTCGGTCGGAACAGTTCTGGGTCGGCCGGGACAATTCCAGAGGACGGAAACTTATTGGAGTGGACCGACCCAAGGGCTTGGGTCGGTCGGTAGGTCGGTCGGCCCTAATTTATAAAAAAAAATAACATGGTAATCATGTGTATGTATATATATATATATATATGGATATGTACATATATAAAGGACTTTAGTAATATACCATTAATGTAACATCAATGGTAAGAAAGTACGTATGCGGGTAGGCAAACAAGTATGAAAAGTAATTAAGTGGGTTGAGAGTATGAGAGTATTAAGCATACCGGGATAACGGGGTAAGTACGGGAGTAGTAATTATTTGTGTATCGTATGAGCATAACATTAATAACAATGTTTGAAACGTTACCAGTGGAACAAATGTGAACCAAGGAACAAGGGAACACATGGTAAAGCTAACTCCGGTGAAAGGTATGATTTTCTCATGCCCCGTATGCTAACCGAGTTACATTGATTTGTGTGCTGTATGCCGGCTAATCAAGACTAAAGCATGAAAACGGTTTATTATCTTTCATTGTATGTCTTGTTGTATGTGTATGAGCTAACCCTTCTTGACTGATTGTGTGGCTTCACATAGTGCGTAGACCGACTCATAGATGAGTCTTGTTGTGTAGCGACTCGTAGTAAGAGTCATGTTGTAAACTAATGGAACAGTAGCAACGCACTAAACTAACGGATCAATAAACGATAGCACAAACCAATGAACTCACTAGAATGTGAGAGAGTGTACGGGAGTAATAACCTTCTGATTACGGTAGGAGAACCGAAATGAATAATCCACAAATAATAAGTAGTGGAAGTATATAAGTAACCTCTATTAGAGGAATTAATCTTGGTGCAAGACATGAACCATGAGAGCAGTAAAGAATGATGAGGGATCTCCAAACCCCTTAGCAATTAGTAGACCCATTATGAGAGGACCCGACTATTGTAAGTATGTCCCGAACATGAGAGTATTCGATATGTTGGGGAAACCCTTAAATCTGAGGAAACTAGACGGTGGTAATTCCCTAAGCTGGTGGAGGTTATCAAGAGAGATACTTCTAGGCTAATCCATGAGATTGTAATATACTCTGAGAGAAGGGTGTTGGGAATTTGAGTAGTCTGGTAAAAACGGGCATTTGAGTATTTGAGGAGCTAAGCGTATAGCCCTCGTGTTGTAGGTCCGGTGGCGAGTCTTGTGTATGACTCCGCCCAGAGGCCAAAGTAATGAGTATTGAGTATTACGTTTGTATGAGTAAAGTAATGAGTACTGAGTAAGAAGTGAGTATGAGTACGTAATGAGTACCGAGTATTGAGTATGTATGAGTAAGTATTGAGTATTGAGTACGTATGAGTAAGCATGGAGTGTTGAGTAGTGAGTATGCACAAGTATAGTAACGAGTACGGAGTAAGGATCGTGTGCGGGTAAGGTATTGAACATGGAGTGACGAGTATGCAAGAGTAAGGAGTGAGTATGAGTAGAGTAGCGAATATCGAACACAGTACGAACATAGAGTAACGTAACGAAAAGTAATGAATAAATAACTAGCACGAACGTTGACTATCGAATTGTCTTCCTTAGTAAGTATTGAACCTTGTATATGTATGTAGGTATTGTTGATTGTATTGTTGTAGCATGAGTATGTATGTATGCATGTAAAATGAACTCCACGTATATCCAACCCAAAGTAGTCGGCGTACCGCGGTTAGCACGCGGTATATGCGAAATTCATATTCAGCGTAAGCTGACCCCCTAGGGGGAACATTTTTAGTGTGCAGGTACTCGAAGCTGACCACCGTTCGAGAGAGTAGGACGGGGACTGCTACGTAAGCGTGGGTTGTTGTAAAAAGGGGATTGTATTTGTACTGTATTGTGAATTTGGGAAGTCCAAACTGTATCGGTAAGTTAAGGATTGTAGTAGACTCGGTATAGTATTGTATTGGAGTTGTGATCGAATTATGGATGAGTATGCAATGAGAAGTATTGTATTGTATAGTTGATCGGTATGTTCATATTCATCAGACCGATAGTACGTAGGATTGTAACTCGCCTTGTTAGTCACGTGGGTGACTAACAGCATTGTACACCCGCCGTTGAGTAAGTAACATCCGCTGCGGAGGTAAGTATTGTACGGTAATGACGGTATTAGCGGTAGGGGTGTTACAAAAAGTGGTATCAGAGCGAAGTGTCGCTCTGATGGATGAAATACCGAGTTTAGGGAAATACCGAGTTAGGAATTAGAGACTTAGGGCTAAGGGTTGAGTGTTAGCGTGTGAGGTACGCTAGATAGGAACTTCTGTATGAACCGGAAACCTACAACAACCATATCCCGCCCTCCGCAACCCACGGTATTAAGTTGGGAGAATAACGCCAGAGAGATGGAAAGACCTCTCACACTCGGGTAAAACCCGATCTGGCAGTTGCAAAACAAACCTTATTAGAAAAAGAACCTGTCATACGGTAAAGTCCAAGAACTGGAAGTCCCGAAGACGGTTCCCGTTGAATGACAAGGACCGCACTTAATAGCGTAGAAATGAAGATCCTAAACACAAGGATAATGGAATTTATGGCACCATGGGGCGACATGCTTCGCAGTCGCGAGAACCATGAGTGGCCAGTAAGAAGAGGAGCACAACCGCGCAATGAAGCGAGAAAGATAGAGTAGCAAGCCGAGACAAGAGAGTCTACGGACTGTAATGTTTGATAATATCAATAACGGTATACAAACCGACTAAGGAATTAGTCGAGGTTGAACTAATACCAAACCTACACGCCAAGAGGCCGTAATAACCGAACAACAAAGTTCAGATGACAATGAAAGTATTCATAGAACATACACCTATAGGACTACAACGTGGTTCCTAAGGATAAGTCAAGTCTCGTTAACCATAGTGAAGGTGTGAGACACCCGAATTGACGACAACCATGTCAAGTACACGGAGAAACGACTAAGGAGATTGATCACCAGGATTAAAAGATCAAAGGAAGATCTAATAAAACCACCAATTATGGATGGAAACGATACCGTAACCGGTATACGTTAACCGAAAAACAACCTACCCGCGCACTTGCCCAGGGCAAGTGCAGCAACTACAAGACGGTTGGAAAGCTCTTAACAACCCGCAAATACTTGCTAAAGTACCGCTATGACGAATGGAGCAAATATAGGATCACCAATCCTAAGTATTTAAATAACGAAACCTTGGAAAGGCCTAACGGCCCGACCATTGTATTAAGAACATACCAGTCAGTGAGGAGCTGGGCTTGGACAAGACCTCAGACATGGCAATGTCATGAAGAATTTCTTTTCACACCGAACTGTTATTGCCAAACTCAAATTTTTCTTTCAAAACCACAAACCTTCCTTTTAAACCTTGGATGTTTAAAACCAAACCGACGGAATTTCGGTGAGTATCATAGAATGATACAAGAAGAGTTGACAATAGAATACCTCACTTAGGCGTGTGATGAGCACTACGAGTGTACCCAATTACGGGATGTGGGAGGACCGCACTCCGAAGGAGCTTGCGGGCCCGACAAATAGTCAGGTAAGTGGTAACGTACCAACAAGGTACCCCACGTATGTATACATGTAGTGTACGAAACACGGGAAGTAGACAACTCCGTTCTACGGACCATAAGTAATTCAAACCACAACAGTTGGATACCTCAAACGAGCAAAAAGGGAACTCAGATAAGCTTACAAGCTAAGGAGTCAGAAACTCACTCCAGGAGAACCATTAAGAGTTAAAAGTGCGAGAAGCACTAATAACGGAACAAGACATTGGATATGTCTCGAAGTAAAGCATGATAACTGGAAGGAATACCCAGTCTAAACACTGTAAGGCAAATGCCTAACATTAACGCATCAGCGTTCAATGAACGGGATGGAATTCCTAGGACAACTACCACAAACACACAGGGGGATCACATAAGGTAGCAAGAAATACCATTCATCACCGAAGGGAATATCAAACCCATTATAACGTAAGGAAAAACACCAGTGGCCTACCCTAAGAACGGGAAACGTTATAACCTTCAATGGATAACTAAAATCCAGAACCGCAAGGCGGGATAACAAACTGAACATACTCATAAATGTCAGTCAAATGCTACCATATAATCAGTACTACCCAAGAGCAATCCATAAAGGGGATCAAGTCAACACAGTTGAACGAAATGTCGTGATAAGGACACCACAATCGGAACAAACATTCGGTTAGAACACCGAAAGGACCCCACTTGACGGGGGATACCCCAAATTAATAAATGGTGCCGATCAATACCAAGATACTTAAAGGGTCTTCAACAAATAGGAGCGTGATGCGACGATCTTATCTTGGAGCCCGGCATCACCTCCAAACTAAGCGATGGCTTACGGAGAAGTAACCGCTTGGGAACAGCCTAGGATGAGCAGAGCTCTAGGCAACATGGCTAGTATGCCATGAACCTATTACAATACATAATTCAACGGTTGCAAAACCCATTGTGAACCATATGGAAAGTGGTCAAGGACGACACCAATAAAGTTTAGTGACCAACAATAAGGATACCCCTCATAAATGGGAGACCGCGAGAGGGGTGAACACATGGATTCTAAAGAAGGGGATACAATCAATAAATATTTGATAGTACACCCCTTACAGAACTACTAATGTAGTGAGGCTTGAGCATGCAATTACTACTAAGCGATGTCAAATAAGCTTAAATAGCAGCTATTGACAACTAAGGGCATCCACAATGGTGTGGAATCCACTCTAAATTAGTAAAACAAAAAGATAAAATATGACATGGAGGAGAGAAGTTGTGTGAGAGTTTCTTAACTAAGAACCCCAAAAAGTGGGTGTCTTAGCAAAAGAAGAGAGAGATTGTGAGGAGAAGAATAAAATAATATTATTTTGAGAGTGGAATCCACTCTTCTTATTGTGGATGCCCTAAGGAGTAACCAGTTCAATAAGAACTCGATATGTGGGAACATAAAGTATAAGTAAATGGAGCTCAGAAGTATAAACACTGAACCATGCTGGTGGAAATGCATGAGCTGAAGCTAGCAACAGTGGATGCCATGTAAACCAATACTGTAGAATCAGTAAGAACATGTGCGCAGCAGGCGACCAATGTATGTGAATAATCACCCGATGCTATGAAGTAGTTAATACAAGATGGTAGACAGACCGAGCAACAAGCTAGGAGTCTACACCAAATGATGAAGCACCACCTGAAGGAGTAACGATCATTCCTATTGCGATCTCATAAGAGAGTTACTGCCAAGAGTTTACGCCTCTACACTCTGTAGCACTGAGTGTTTTGGTATTGCACTTGTTCAGTTAATGATCGAGGGGGATAGCTAGGAATATGAGAAAATGTAAATCGTGGTAAATTCTTCCTTTCACCAGTGAACATGGCATAAGCCAGTTAAGCAAAAGCTTAGAAACAAACCGTGCGGCCTAAGGCCAAAGAAGCACGAAGAGTGTGAAACACACCAACAATCACAAGATGTGAATTCCATTGGAATGAAAGTGAAAGGAGACTTAAGAAAGTCACAAGGACCGACGCATTGAAAATGCAAGGTCATACAAGTAAAGAACACTTGTAATGAACCAGAGAAACTGGTATAATTTAGAAGCTACTAACAATAGAGGAAGCACTACAACTAAGTAGTGACTTAACCTCACCCGACAATAAGTCATAGGAGCCAAGTGAATGATCACTACCAAACACAACAGTATGTATATAGATTGCCAGAGAGCTGGTTATAAATCTAAAACTCATCGAGTTCGAGCACGATAAAAGAACACCACACATGATTTATAAACCTTACTCCCACAACAAGAGGGACAAAAAGGTGACGTATAACACGTTAAGGATAACAAGAAGGGCAAATAACCCAAGTTATCAGGGTCGCGCAGTAGAAGCTAGTGGGCCCAGAATTTCAAGTGAAATACACCTAACGAATAAGAGGTTAATCAATGACTTAAAGCCATTTAGGCTAGAACCGAAACCGGTTAAGAGTTAAATAACTCTGATGAAAATTCTCGATGCAGGGACTAACCGGTAATACCGTTATGACGCATTGATCAAGGAACATTGTATAATAAACCGCATGGAAGCTGAACCACTCCATGACGGCTGAATGCCTTCGACCAATGTCCGATATTGACACATGGTAGATTACGTGGGCGTAATCCCTTTTAAGGGGGGTAGAGCGAAAACCACAAAATGTACGTTTTACGTGATAGGTGCGTAAACTACAATGCGCATAGCGCAAGAGAATTCATTTTGATGGTTGATACTTATGTTACATAAACATTTGTATTCACTCATCGTGTAATTGCAGGTATTTGAGAAATAAGTATAGGAAAAAGGAGTAGAGAAGCTCCAGGGGAATGAGAACCCCATTGGTAATAGTATGAGGAATGAGTACGTATGGGAGACTTGAGGAGTATAAATCGGTATGGAACCGATGTATGTAATGAGTATAAATAGGTATAAAACCGATGTATTTTATGAGTATAAATTGGAGTATAGTAAGTTAATGGGATATTACCCATGAATTTCCTAAGTATAGTAGTTGGAGAAGATGTAGTAATGATTGATGAGACCATTAGTAAGTAAGTAAGTGAAGTATATAAATTGGAAAATGTATGCGTGTGATTATGACTAGCAAAACTAAGAAGATAGAAAATGAAATAATGTTTGACGAGCTGTCTGTTTGAATGGAGGTGGGAGGTGGAACTTGATTTGCTAGCGATCAAGGGAAACCGAACACAAATTGGGGTGGAAGGATAATTCAACACCAATGCTGATCACATTGGGGTTGAAGGACTCTGGAAGCTCCCCTTAAGTGGCCACAGAAATAACACTAGTAATAGGTATAATAATCATAAATGGTATTTGGGAGATGTATGCAAGTTTTCAAAATGAATTTCCAAAACTAATTTGATACAATGTTTTCTTCAAACTTGAGAATGAGGATCGGTTTTGAAACCGCTCCCACGGGCGCTAGTGGATCTTCCATGCCTAGGCACGGGTATCCGGTCGAAACCATAGGAGGAGAAGCTAGTTTTGAGTCAGTGGGAGTGTTGATTAGTTTTGAAACCACTACACCGATCGTACGGTGACAGTGTGTGTTTTGTATTTTTCCAAGGGCACTAGGGCAGCGTAGTCCCGAATAAGTATGAGTAAGTAAGTATGAGTAAGTGCCTGAGGATCTCTATATGTGCAAATGAATTTGATCTGAACCAAAAGACCGTAGAGCCAGAAAGTATAAGTGCTCAAGTCATAAACAAAACGCCGTGAACCAGAAAGCGTAAGTTTCAAACGTGACCGGTACCTGAGGGATCACTCTCGACTTGGGGGAGGATGGTACCTAATTGTCTGCGGATTGACCCCCTTGGAGAGGAGTAAAATGGATATTTTTGATTGATATGCATGCAGTGACATGCTGTTTGGATGCGTAGTATGCATCATGTCAGACGTTTGGAGTTTGACAAGTTATATGTAGAGGTCATAACCTCAGCATAGAGTATTTATACAAGTAACAATATTAGACTCACCAACTTTGAGGGCAAAGTTCTTTAAGGGGGGTAGATTGAAATACCCCGAACTTAAATATGGTGATTAGATTATTTTAATATGGTATTTAAGGGCCTAATAGTGCCTAAGTAAATTTTGGTATGGAGAATAAATCCAAAAGAAATGAAAAAACGCTTAGAAAGCGGAAAACACTAAAATAAGCATTAAATAAACATAGGAGGTACGAGACCTCGGTGAGAGTATTATAAGGATTCATAAGGCTTACTCATGCCTAATTAGTATACGGGAACGATTCCCGAAGAAAACGGATTCAAATAAGGTATTAAAACGCTAATAGAGCTTTAGCGCACGTTTTTCGAGAAAACCCGAAAACGTGATTTTAAGTGTGGTCAAACGAACCCGTAAAAATTATAAATCATTAAATAACTATTATTAAGCATTACCGGAAGCTTAATAATCAGTAAAAATAAAGAAACTGGAAAATTCCGGAAAACGGGCTCGGTTAGTGAATAGTACCAAAACCAGGTAAAATAACGAGCGTTTTCTGTAAAAGACGAAAAACGCTCTAGCTAGTATAACAGTGGGGGCCGGTTTTTACTAGTGTAAACAGCTCCCTCACACACACAAACAACTAACAAATAAGTATTCAAAAAGCAAAAAGTAACTAAGGTACAAAAAGACCTCACATACTCTCTTTCCTCCCATTCTCTCATCTCTCTCCTACCCTTCTCCTTCCCCCATCGATTTCTCTCTCTTTCTCCCCCTTGGCTGGCGATTTTTTGGAGCTTCAACACCATCCATGGCTTCCCTTATTTCTCTCCATGCTCTAGCTCCATTTGAGCTCCAAATGTAAAATAAAATACATAATTGAACTCCCCTCTTCAAGCTCTACATTTCTATCTTTTCAAAATCCGAAAATGAGCAACTTCATCTCCATGGGTTTTCCCCATTTGGAGAGAAAAGCACACCATTGTGAAGCTTGGAGTCCCCTCTTTCAAACAAGGTAAAAAACTCCATGAAAGACCTCACTTTTCTCCATTTCCTTTGTATGGCCGGTTTTGCCTCTCTCTCTTACCTTGTTTTTCTCTTGCTTTGGAGCATTGTTTCAACCCTCCAATGGTGGAGTAACCCCCTTCTCGATTCAAGGGTGAGAATCCCTCCTAAAGCACTCCAATGGTAAACCCTAGAATTTGTATTTTAAACACTTCAATGAACTAGCATAAATCTAAGGGTTAGTGTATTAATTATACTTGTCTTTATGTGCTTGGGTGATGGGGATGGAGTTTGGCAACTCCATTACCCACAAAACCGATTTGGACAAGAAAGAGAGGAAGAGGAGAAATGGAAAAGAAATTAAGGAATCAAAAGCTCAAGGTAAGAGCTCCTTCTTAATGCTTAATTTAATGCATTAGTGTAATGGGAATGGGTAAACAAATAAAAGAACCTAAACTATTGTACTAGTATTGTAGTTGTGGATGTTTGTGTATTGGTGAGCAAATGTGTGGATTTGTAGGCCTTAGAGCCAAATGAATGGTGTATGTGTATTAGTATTGCTATTTAAGGAAATGTTGGTGTATTGAGATTTTGTATGAACCTTGTGTGCTGGTAGGACCCTTGTTGGGTGTGGCTAGCTTTAGGTTGAATTTGATGAGAGAATGTGTATTTGAGGAAGTAAGAAAAGTAGGTGAACTATGGTGAAATTTTAGTAGGAATTGTGTATTAAGAATGACTTGGTGAATGGGAGAACCAAGGTGTGTACTGGTGAAAGTAGAGATACATAGTAACCATGGAATGGTAGTTGTGATATGAGGATAAAGTGTGTAAAATATGTAGCAAGAGGTATTGGATTTCATTGGAGGAATTAGGAAGAACTAGAGTACAAGACTTAGTAAGATGAATGTTGGACTTGGGTATAGGTATTGTGTTTGCTTGGAAAGGTATTTAGGATGCTAGGAATGGCAATGGTTGAAGAAGTATTGGATGGGAGAATTGAGTTTAAAAATCTGTAGCATCAGTGCAACAAAAACTGTTGCATGTGTTGAAGGCAAAGTAAGGAAACTGTGTAAGAGGATTAGTGAATTTAGTAATGGATTTGGTGGATGAACTAAGGTGATTTAGAGGGCTTAATTAGTGCTAAGTCATGTTAGGATGTATGTAGGAAGATTGAGGAAGAAATGGGTAAGAAAGGGAATGAAAAACAAGGTCTATAGCAATGTTTTGCTACCGGCCGACCTAGAGGCCGGATCGGTCGGTGGGTCGGGGCTTAAGCAACGAAAAATAAAAGCACTGGAACGGACCGACCCAGGAGCCGTGAGTCGGTCGTGGGTCGGTCGGACTTGAATTCTCGGTTGTCAAAGTTTCTGACTTCGACCGACCCATAGGTTGGGTCGGTCGGTGGGTCGGTCAGAGCTTAGACTACGGGACTAAATCTTTCTGTGATGGACCGACCTAGAGGTGTATGGGTCGGTCGGAACAGTTCTGGGTCGGTCGGGACAATTTCAGAGGACGGAAACTTACTGGAGTGGACCGACCCAAGGGCTTGGGTCGGTCGGCCCTAATTTATAAAATAATAAATAACATGGTAATCATATGTATGTATATATATGGATATGTACATATATAAAGGACTTTGGTAATATACCATTAATGTGACACCAATGGTAAGAAAGTACGTATGCGGGTAGGCAAACAAGTATGAAAAGTAATTAAGTGGGTTGAGAGTGTGAGAGTATAAAGCATACCGGGATAACGGGGTAAGTACGGGAGTAGTAATTATTTGTGTATCGTATGAGCATAACATTAATAACAATGTTTGAAATGTTACCAGTGGAACAAATGTGAACCAAGGAACAAGGGAACACATGGTAAAACTAACTCCGGTGAAAGGTATGATTTTCTCATGCCCCGTATGCTAACCGAGTTACGTTGATTTGTGTGCTGTATGCCGGGTAATCAAGACTAAAGCATGAAAACGGTTTATTGTCTTTCATTGTATGTCTTGTTGTATGTGTATGAGCTAACCCTTCTTGACTGATTGTGTGGCTTCACTTAGTGCGTAGACCGACTCATAGATGAGTCTTGTTGTGTAGCGACTCGTAGTAAGAGTCATGTTGTAAACTAATGGAACAGTAGCAACGCACTAAACTAACGGATCAATAAACGATAACGCAAACCAATGAACTCACTAGAATGTGAGAGAGTGTACGGGAGTAATAACCTTCCGATAACGGTAGGATAACCGAAATGAATAATCCACAAATAATAAGTAGTGGAAGTATATAAGTAGCCTCTATTAGAGGAATTAATCTTGGTGCAAGACATGAACCATGAGAGCAGTAAAGAATGATGAGGGATCTCCAAACCCCTTAGCAATTAGTAGACCCATTATGAGAGGACCTGACTGTTGTAAGTATGTCCCGAACATGAGAGTATTCGATACGTTGGGGAAACCCTTAAATCTGAGGATACTAGATAGTGATAATTCCTTAAGCTGGTGGAGGTTATCAAGAGAGATACTTCTATGCTAATCCATGAGATTGTAATATACTCTGAGAGAAGGGTGTTGGGAATTTGAGTAGTCCGGTAAAAACGGGCATTTGAGTATTTGAGGAGCTAAGCGTATAGCCCTCGTATTGTAGGTCCGGTGGCGAGTCTTGTGTATGACTCCGCCCAGAGGCCAAAGTAATGAGTATTGAGTATTGCGTATGTATGAGTAAAGTAATGAGTACTGAGTAAGAAGTGAGTATGAGTATGTAATGAGTACCGAGTATTGAGTATGTATGAGTAAGTATTGAGTATTGAGTACGTATGAGTAAGCATGGAGTATTGAGTAGTGAGTATGCACAAGTATAGTAATGAGTACGGAGTAAGGATCGTGTGCGGGTAAGGTATTGAACATGGAGTGACGAGTATGCAAGAGTAAGGAGTGAGTATGAGTAGAGTAGCGAATATGGAACACAGTACGAACAGAGTAGTGAGTAACGCAACGAAAGAGTAATGAATAAATAACTAGCACGAACGGTTGACTATCGAATTGTCTTCCTTAGTAAGTATTGAACCTTGTATGTGTATGTAGGTATTGTTGATTGTATTGTTGTAGCATGAGTATGTATGTATGCATGTAAAATGAACTCCATGTATATCCAACCCAAAGTAGTCGGCGTACCGCGGTTAGCACGCGGTATATGCAAAATTCATATTCAGCGTAAGCTGACCCCCTAGGGGGAACATTTTTAGTGTGCAGGTACTCGAAGCTGACCACCGTTCGAGAGAGTAGGACGGGGACTGCTACGTAAACGTGGGTAGTTGTAAAAAGGGGATTGAATTTGTACTGTATTGTGAATTCGGGAAGTCCAAACTGTATCGGTAAGTTAAGGATTGTAGTAGACTCGGTATAGTATTGTATTGGAGTTGTGATCGAATTATGGTTGAGTATGCCATGGGAAGTATTGTATTGTATAGAGTGTTCGGTATGTTCATATTCATCAGACCGATAGTACGTAGGATTGTAACTCGTCTTGTTAGTTACGTGGGTGACTAACGGCATTGTACACCCGCCGTTGAGTAAGTAACATCCACTGCGGAGGTAAGTATTGTACGGTAATGACGGTATTAACGGTAGGGGTGTTACACTAGCTTAGTCCTTAACAAGTAAAAGAATTGTAATTTTAATTTAACCCACATTATTATAAAATCAAACCCATTGTTTTTTTTTTTCGCCTCATTTGTAAACCAATTAGATTTTAGCCACTAATTTACCACCTTAATATTTTACTCTTTGATTACCATTTTATTTAGTTCATCTTAGGCCGCGTTCAGTAACAACCTGAATGTGTTTCATCCAGCTTTAATAATTAAACTTGTCCACATGTCTCTCCATGATTTGTCTAACTCAAAAATAAAGTCTCATTTAAAGACACTTGTTCACCTTCTATTAGTTAACTAGAGTCAATATGTTAACCATAAGGAGCTGAACCACAAACGTGGCTTACCCCCACGTTTCACCGAACGGCTCCTTATTTTCTGAAATTTGATTACGTATAGATTTCAAAGCTAAATAACTCTTTTTACCAATTATTATTGGTTATTAGTTACTAATTCCCTATTTATTATTATTGTTCTGTTTACCGATATAACAAGGTAAACAACACAACTATTATTGTTCTGTTTACCGATATAACACAATTAAAACCCAATATGTATTTATTACGTATTAGTTTGTCACCTATTATAGTAAGATCCACAGTTCAGTATTAATCACTAAAGAAATCCCTTAATCACCAAATACACCAAGAATCATTAACATACCCTTAATAACCATTTATCCACATAGTTACCCTCCAATATTCAGTACCAATATCATCTGTCAAATTCCCAACACCCGTGAAACCACCATTCTTGCATCACCTTGTCAAACTAACACTAGTTACCAGATTAATACCCTCTTCATTATGAACCTTTAAAGCAACCGAGACATAACAGTCATCATTAGCATATTAAACTCCAAACCTTAATTTCTGATTACTCCACTAGATTCACCTTTCATACAACATACGCTTAAGAAGCCCTAAAATTGGTGTTAGGGTTTGGGCTTTTTTTTTTCAATTTCAGTGGTTTCAAATTGTCCAACTGCTAGTGTTTTATAGCATGTGCGACAGGAAGTGATTAAGAAGATATAGCTACGTGAAATAAACACCAAATTAGGACTAGCGATCGATTCAAAGCTAGAGAAGAATCTTACCTCCCAAAAATGTCGGTTTGAGCGAATGAAATCACCACTACTATTCCTTCTCCCAAATGTTGGCTTTTACTAACTTGAACAGAGGAATAAATGGAAGTAAGAATGGATTCAAAATTTGCTTCCAATGCTTATGAGAATCACAGAGGAGGAACCACATCTTACCTATGTCCCTTGTTTGAATCCAAATCTGGTGCGTGAGAACAACTAAGGCTCCACTACATGAAGGGATTGAAGAGTGCGTAAGAAGATGTATGTTCCTTGTTCACTGATTACGATTTTTTTTCTAAGAGAGAAGGAGGAAGGGAAGCGTATATACAAGAGGAGAATGAAGGAGGCGTAGAACACTATTTTCCTTGTCTGTCGGGTTGGATTTCAGACAGAATGTGAATAGAGATGAAAAGAGGTGAGGGGTTAAGGTTCAGCAAGGCGGCAGACATGTTTTCAGAGAGGGAGGAAAGTGATACTACTAGGTTTTAGATGAGTATAATGGTCTTTGCTCTTATTAGCAAAATGATGGGCTTAGATTAATATTTTTGGCCCAATAAATAGTAGTAACATAGTCATGGGCAGACTTATAAAAATGATAGTTGGGCTACTAATCATTAGTAGTTACAATGACTTATATGGTAATAATCTAAGTTTAAGGAACAAAGAAATTAAATGTTTCTAACATATTAATTAAATTTGTCCTTTCTTGTAACTCTATAAGTTACCTCTATTTCATTTCTTTTATTATTGTATGCACTTTTTAAACGTAATCATAAATCTTGAGTTATATATACATATTTTTTTTAATACTTGATCAATTAATCTATCTATCTATATATATATATATATTCCTTCTTTCATCTAGAATTATATATAAATCTTTTGGTTGAATAGTCATTCTAAACCATTTAATTATTTATATGATTATGTTTAAGGCTCAATAAACCCGTTTTAAAATCATATAAACATTTATATAGATTTCTAAGTAAGGCTAAATAATCCTTCATAACTTAATAAGTTAATAATTTATTAGTGTATTCATATAGCTGCGGTTTCATTACCTTTTTAAATATTGAGGTTATTTCTTGTTTTAGTGTATGTATATATATATAAGTGGTTGTTACACTTGTGTTTGGCTTGACTATATAAAATATTTTACATAATTCTATCACTTTATTTGTGATATTAGCACATGTATTAATATGTTACATGTAGTATTAATTTTGGGAGTTGATTTCTCCTTAATAATGTTCTCCCTTTTATTAGAGATTTTATGTATAGTTTGGTGTTCATTTCAAACTATATGTTTATATAATAATATTCATAATGAACATTGCTCATTAGGGGACTAATCCTTGATTATTTCCTTTCACTTAAATAAATTTCTTGTTAATTAAGGTAATAAATATTTGGGGTATTTCACCTTAGGTTTATCTTACCCCTAGGACATTTACCTTGTCAGCTCACACGTTATCTAAGTCCTTCCCCCTATGTAACACCCCTACCGTTAATACTGTCATTACCGTCCAATCTCCTCGTGCTTCCAGATTCACGCAGCGGATACATACTTACATACGGTGGGTGATACAATGCCGTTAGCCACCCACGAGACTAACAAAGCTACTACTACATACAGCATCGGTCTGATGGACTGGAATGCCGAGTACTACACAACTACAATACATACTCCATTTACTAATTAAATACTACAATGCTCCATTCAATACTTTACAATGCCATACAATGCAACATACTTAACCGAGTTTACTACGTTCTTTTTACAAATACAATACCTCTTTCAATTCCATTCATACTCATTCAGAGTCTACATCTACCCATTCCTCACGTCTACATACTTACAATGCACAAGGTGTACCCCCTTGGTACACTACTACTTCAAGACTACAAGTTTGATACTATTCTCTGCAATCTACATTGTCACCGGTCTCTTATTGTGACCATGTCTGCTTCGGTACCTGCACACTAAAAACGTTCCCCCTAGGGGGTCAGCTTTCGCTGCATATGATAACCGCGTACCCCGCGTACTAGTGAGGGTACGCCGACCACTTGGTCGAATACATGCGATTCATTTTATTCATACATACATGCATACATGCTTTCGTACATAATACTACCATGCTTCCAAGGCATACATACATACACACAGTACATTTCATGCAAGGAAAACAATACAAGTCAACCAAATTCTTACTTACCTTCTTCCGGGATACACATACACGATACATACCCATTACTTATGCAACACATACACAATACTCCATACTTGTTAGCTTCATTTGTCCACCCGGGTTAATCGGGTGGAGATTACTCTTTTACTCGTTACACAATACTTACGCATACATACTCTTACTTTACTTACTTACTTACTCAAGTCAAGTCGTCGGGACCTCCGGCCCGGGGACTGCTCTGTCCCACCACCGGGATTTACTTGGTTCACCAATCCAGGATGCTACCCATGTAAGGGGTTTGGGCCGTGGACCAGTTTAAGAACCAGGAATCGGATCCAACCTCTTGCGTCTCCTCATCCTCACGCGTGGCCGAAACTATATCGGACTTCTACTCATTCCAATTTATCCATTACTTACGTTAGGAGTTAGGTAGTTAGGAATTAGTAGAAGTCATTCATTCAAGCCACATACACGAATACATTGCTCACATACACATCTGTGCAAAATACAATACAATATACAAGTACATTACGAGATACAAATACACTTCATCATCATTCATATATTTTATGAATTATACAAACTATTGTTCAAGACAAATATCAAGAACAATGTAAACAAGCACAAGTAAGTGCAATATAGTCCGATTCATGCGTTTATCTTATTAGGTGATCAAGTAAGCACACAAATCGGGGTAACCAGATTAGGATACAGGGCATGAAGAAATCATACCTTTTACCGGAATTTACTTTACCGGGTGTTCCCTTGTTCCTTTGGTGCACTCTTGTTCCTCGATTCTTATTCTCGAACCAATGACTACATGTCAAATGATTCAATTAATACTAAGCATTACAATACATACATAATTACTACTCCCGTACTTACCCCGTTATCCCGTTATTTCGGTTTAACTAAATGTTCTTTATATTCACAACTTTCTTACCTTCCTTACTTTAGCACTAACGCCTTACTCATGCACATATATATATGTATATATATATGTATATATGTTTATATGCATTTATATATATTTATCTAATTAATTTTTTTTTACAAAGGTCGACCGACCCACTCTAGGTAGGTCGCCTGGGTGGGTCGGATGCAGAGAGTACCCGGGTTGTAGAATTCAATCCGACCGACCCAGTCTGGGGTAGGTCGCCTGGGTAGGTCGGCTGCAGAACCCCTTTTAATTATCTACTTTGAATTCTCAATTCACCTCAATTCTCACCCAATCTTTTCCTAATCATTTCCACATGTTTCCTATATGTTTAAACACTAATTAAATCCTCTAGTTCACCTTAGTTTATCCATCAAATTCATTTCTCACTTCTAAATCAACTTACACAATTTTTCCTCATTTCATTCTAGCACTTATACCAATTTTCTTTCTTCAATGCTACAGATTTTTAAACCAACTTCTACCATCCAATACTTCCTCTACCAATGCCACTCCTAGCATTCTAATTGCATTACCTTCCACCCAAGTTCTTTCCATTACTTAACTCTCTTCCAAATCTTTTACAAAGTGGTTAACTACACACTTTAAACTCTCCAAGTACACCTAGTTCTTCCTAGATTTTACAAGGCATTACTACTCTTCTTGCTACAGATTTTTCCCTCTTATATCCTCATACTACAACTACTAATCTATGGTTATAAAACATCCTTACTCAATCCAATACATACCTTGGTTCTCCCATTCACCAAGTCATTCATAAGTACACATTTCCTACTAAAATTTCGCCATAGTTCACCTACAATTCTAACTTAGCCACACATTTCCATTCTCACCAAATTCATTCCTAATCTAGCCACACCCATACAAGGGTCCTACCAGCAATGAATACATCATTACTTCCTCAAACCACATTATCAATACACATACACAATTTACTTGACTCTAAGGCCCACAATTCAAATACTTAGCTCACAAATACTCAAACTTCCATAACTACAATACTAGTACAATGTTTTGGGTTCTTTAAATTGGTTTACCCATTCCCATTACTCTAATGCATTAAAATTTAGCACTAGGAAAGAGCTCTTACCTTGAGCTTATAATTCCTTCATTCCTTTTCCAATTCTCCTCTTCTCTCCTCTTGCACCAAAATCGGTCATATGGGGAATGGAGTTGCCAAACTCCATTCCCATCATCCAAAGCACACAAAACAAGTGCAATTAACATACTAACCCTTAAATTAATGCTAGTTCATTGAAATGCTTAAAGCAAGATTTCTAGGGTTTACCTTTGGAGAGTTTTAGAAGGGGTTTTAGCCCTTGGTTCAAGAAGGTGAATCCACCACCATTGCAAGGTTGATATTATGCTCAAAAGAGAGAGAAAAATAGAGCGTTACAAATGGGCAAAAATCGGTTAAGAAGGAAAATGGAGAGAACATGAGTTTTTTATGTAGATTTTTACCTTAATGGAGAGAGGAGACTCCAAGCTATCCATTGGTGCTATTTTCTCTTTGAATGGGGAAAACCCATGGAGATGAACTTCCTCATTTTTAAATTTTGAAAAGAGGGAAATGTAGAGGATGATGAGGGGATTACAAATATGTAATTATTTTTACATTTGGAGCTCAAATGAAGGTGGAGCATGGAGGAGAAAATGAGAAGCCATTGAAGCTTCTCCTTGGAGCTTCAAAATCGCCCAACCAGAAGAGAGAGGAGGGAGAAATTGGATGGGTGAGGAAGGAGGGAGGTGATAGAGTAGAGAAATGAGTGAGTGAGGAGAGAGAGAAGGGATAAAGTAGTTTTTACTTTATTAATTTTTTTTTTTTTGCTCTCTAATTTAATTAGCTAGTTACATGTGTGTGTGAGGGAGTTATTTGACTGTTAAAAACCGGCCCCGTACAGTTATACTAGTTGAAGCGTTTTTCATCTTTTACAGAAAACACTTGTTATTTTACCCGGTTTCAGTACTATTCACTAACCGGGCCCGTTTTCCGGAATTTTCTCGTTTAATTATTTTTATTGACTATTCAGCTTCCATAAATGCTTAGTAATTGTTATTTAATGATTTATAATTTTTACGGGTTCGTTTGACCACTTAAAATCACGTTTTCGGGTTTTCTCAAAAAACGTGCGCTAAAGCTCTATTAGCGTTTTAATGCATTATTTGGATCCGTTTTCTTCGGGAGTTGTTCCCATATATTATTTAGGCCTTATTAAGCCTTTAGAATCCATATAATACGCTAACCGAGGTCTCATACCTCCTATGGTTATTTAACGCTTATTTAGCGTTTTTCGCTTTCTAAGCGTTTCTTTATTTCTTTTGGATTTGTTTTTCCTTTCCAATATTACTTAGGCGTCATTAGGCCCTTAAATACGTATTAGATTAATTTTAATCTCTATATTTAAGTTTGGGGTATTTCACCCTAGGTAATGTTTTAGAGTATTCCAAGCACCAACATGTAACAAGTGTAATCAAGAAGGAACTTAATTCACCTAAGGTGTATCCCCACCTTAGCTAAGTACGTTAGAAATTATCATAATAATATATTCTTTAAAATAGCCCTAAAACCTATTTATACAGAACCCCAAAAGTTCTAAATCTGAAACATAATTCCCATGTAACACCTTATCTAACTTCACTTTTAATGTAGTAATTGATGTCTTACCTTCTCAACATTCCTTGCTAACCCAACTATATTTATTAGCTATTATTTGGGTTCATTATTAAACTAGAATCACACTTATAATACCCTTGTAACCCAGTTATACAGAAGCTGCAACATTATTGAAATCTGAAGCCACACTTACATATTTCTTCTTGGTTCTTGTTCCTAGTTAGTTCAACCGATAGTTAATTTCTTCTCATAGTGTTTACCCCACTGAATATGGGTGTTAACCATGTTTTAAACCCAAGACTAAACCACTAAGGCACTCACTAACTTCAGTACTTAATAACACAAAACAACAGCTACTGAAATCTGAAACCAAAATCAGAAAACAGAAAACCAAAAACCTATGCATAACCTCTTCCTCTTTCTTCCATCTTTTATGTCTGTTTGACTGTCTCCTAACCTCCCCCATGAATATCCCAACCTATCTGAGTGTATTAACAATGATTTGGGTGGATTGTTAACTAAACACAACACTCTTAACTCATGTGTAATTCAGTTATACAGAGAACAATCACAACAGAAAACTGAAGTATGAACTGATATATCCTCATCTATTCTCCTTTTTCTTTGTTCTCAGATATGACTTCTAGATTCTCCCACCCATTTACTCACGTGATTGAGTTTGTTATAAAGCTTTTGAATTTGAGAACAAAGCCAAAATAACCTAGACAATGTCCATGAAAACTCTATACACAGAACACTGGAATCTGAAAAATGGAAGTCATGAAAACTGATGCATGTTCTTTTCTTATCGTTGTCTGTCTGTTTAATAAACTGACTTTAGGTGCATTCCCCAAGTTATGTAACCACTTGATTAATTATGTGCGTAGGGTATTTTTTTCATCTTAACAACAACCTAAAACAACTGACAATCTACTGGGCTCATTCATACAGAAAACTAGAAACTGAAATCTGAAATTGAGGTATTCTCTTCTATGGTTTTCTTTCTGCTCTCTAATCTGACTTCAGGTTCCCCTATATTGTATGACTACAAACTTAGTTATCTTAATACAATTTTATCCCCTAAACAGACACAAGGCAACTAGTAAAGACTACTGAAATGCCCCTCACCTGAAACGAAAAGAAACTGAAACCTGTAATATGAATCTGATAACTCTCCTCGATTTCTTTCTGGTTATACATGAAGTTGATTTTCTAGATTCTCCTTGATTGTCTAATTACTTAGTTATTTGTTTAGTCAAGTGTTCTAGCCACGTTTTAAATTCAAGGGACAACCCACGCAACTCTATTAACACATCTGATGAATCCCTATACTGAAACACAAGAATCTGTAGAAATTGATTTTAGGAATGATGAGCTATTCTCTTATTGTTTCATTGTTAACTTGTCTTCTAATTCTATTCTAAGGTGTGTATACCTTACTTGAGTGTATTAGGTGAGTTTTAGGTTTATTAATCTCTCAATACCACCCTTATGGCCCTCTGAAATAATGTGATACAGAAGGTACAAGTTTCAGTAAAACTGAAATTAGAAAGTTGATTTCTGTTATATTCTCTTCTTATTCTTTCTGTTTGGTTGCTAATATGATTTCTAATCTTCCAACTGAATTTACCAACTTAGTCCACACTGTTAGAGATGTCTTGGGTTCATTCTCAAACCACTACACACTCACGATATTTCTGTAACTCAATTATACAGAGACTGGTGGAACTGAGAAAAACTGAAACACCAGAAACTAGTATCTGCTCTCCTCTCTTCCTTAATGTTTTTTTGGTCTGACTTCTAATTTCCCCCAAGTTGTTTACCCATTTAGATAAGTGCTTTAATACAGTTTTAACTTCAAAATGGACCCAAAATAACTTTGTTAAAACTGCTGAAAAGTTCTAATTTTGAAGTAGTGAAAACTGAAAAGAAATGAAAACTGAAAACTGTACTAATGTGAAATTTTCTGCTATTTTTTGCTTCTGTTCCCTTAGTCTCTTTTCTGTTTGTTATCCACCTGCCTCTCGATTCATCCCAAAGCACTTACTTACCTAGTTAAGTGTTCTAGCTATGTTTTAACTCAAAAACTACCTAAACAATCCTGTTAAACCCACTGAAGTATTTCAGATACTGAAACGGAAACTGTAACTAATTGGTATAACCTCTTTGATTTCTTACGGTTTGTTCATAACCCTGCTTTTAAATTTTCTTTTAGCTGATAGCCCACCTAGTTAAGTATATCACCAAGTTTTTAAATTCGTCATATACTCTAATATCACATAGGCAATCTCTCTGCACATTTCCTTTACAGGAACAGAAACTGATAAGGTGCAAAACAGAAAATGTGACTGAGTTTCTCTGGTGCCGTTTGCTCCTAAATTTGGTTTCTGGTTTATCCCTAGATTGTCTAGTCACTTAACTTAGTGTTAATTCAAGGTTTCAACCCCAAACAAACCCAATACAACGCTGTTACACCTACTAAAACGTGTTTGTACAGAAACCAAGGAATTTAAAAACTGGAAAAGAGAAACTGAAACATTCAATTCTGCTATTTTTTTCTTTCCAGTTATTTTCCTTCTGTTCTCTAAATCTGATTTCTAGTTTTCCCAAGGTGTAAATGAATTATTTAGGTGTGTTAATAATGTATCAGGTTTATCAGTAACCCCATAAAGTCATTATACTTCCTCTGGATTTTAGTTAAACAGCTTCCAGTCAGTGAATTCCTTCTTCTAATCTCACTTCTGATGCACTAGACCAATGTGCATTACTGCCACAGTGTTTGCCAACTACCTAGCAGTTCTAGTTGTGTGTTAGGTGCATTGATAAATCAACTTCCACTTAATATCCCTCCTGGTCAGTTAGTGCACAGAGAGCAAAAGTTACAGATTTCGAAATGGTAATAAGGCTTGACGAACACTTTCGAACAGCAGATACACCAGTTTCAGTATGGTTTTAAGGCTTGACTGAGTAGGGGTTGAGGAATTTCACCTTGGGTACTAAGGACTCGTTTCTCCTGGATTAATCCTCTAGTGCTCCCTGATGTCCCTCGCAACTAAACAAAACCAGGTGCCATGTTAAGCTGATGTCTGTTTCAGTCTGATATCAAACATTGTCATGTGCAGGTTTTTTTTTTTTGAACAGCTCACCTCACCTTGACTGGAAGCTGATTTCCTAGAGGTTTTGGGCACACTTTCAGCGGGGTCTTAACAGGGGGACTCACGCACTAGAAACAGGTGAGACAGAAAAGGTCAGTTCCACAAGTTTCCAACACGAAACAGGGAAAGGAAGACATATATTAGTCAGAATTTCCCCTCCGGTCCCATAACTTACCGTAGCTGTTCTTGGTGGGGATTTAGTTTTAGGATCACCCCAGGGCTTTAGCAACAGTTGGCATGCATGGACTTGCGTGAGATAGAAGGAGAGTTAGAGAACTCATGTTTGGATTCTTAGACAGAACCAACAAAGGAAGAAAACGGCATTAAGGGGGATCAGTGGTGTTACCTTGTGCAGGAAACTGAGAAGAGATGGGTTGGGCTTGTCTGAGGAATTCCCAGTACATTGTTTTACTCTCCTGGACTGGTGTTGTTCTAGGAGCTACCAGTCTCAGATATACAAGGGAAGAAGAGGGAAGGTTTGCAAAACTGAAATCCTGCAACAGAGAAGAATGCGGGAGAATTTCACAGACAATAGTGTGAACGTTTGTGACAGGAGCAGGTTCTGTTATGCCATGCTTGTTTCTTTAATTACTTTGCTGAAACCCAGAACGGGACAGGCACTGCTGGTGATATCAAGTTACTAGGAAAGGAGGGCATGGCATGCAAGGATGCAGTAGACTGAGCACAAATTTTGCTCCCGATTTCGTTGTCTGCTTGCACTGACTTTGAGGTGTGAAAGTTTGAAACAGAAGCACTCTTATGCGCATGTTGCTGCTCTGGTTACTTTTGCTGAAGCCAAGAATGACATTAATTCAACCAAGAGATGTTGATAGCTTTTGGGTTATTGGTATGTTAATATTCAGTTAGACGTGACAGTGTGGTCTGGACCATTTTTAAATTGGTGACACAGCAGCATAGTTGAGGAGTAATGCATCAGTATATGGGTTTTCCTCTTCCTGCAACTGTAAACGACAACCTCTCGTGACCGTTTTTTTTTCTGAAATCCATCTTGTGGAGTGTTGGACGGATTTGTCCATCTGTTGATGGTGGGAAAATATCAGTAATGGAGTGGCGTGGGGCAAGAGTGTGCTCTGAATCTGAGCGTGGGAGTTTTGAAAAAAAAAACAGTTGCTGCCATGCCTATTTGTCTCTCGGTTATTTAACTGAAATCAAGGCTGGGTGAGTTGATTCGTTGTTCCTCTTTTTTTTGTAGTTACAGTGGTAGTCGCATTACTAGTTTTAATACGCTAGTGTTTGTTACTGAATTCGAGCATAGCTCAACCGGTTAATGCATTCGGGGCGGGTACGAAAGGTACCGGGTTATTAATCTATAACGTTGTCATGTTTTTGGACATGTATATACTAAATTTAATTGTTCATACATTATCATATGTCCAAATTATGTAACGCGTTATTTTTGGATAATCTCCTCGCGTTTATGATTTTATGTGATTAAATGTTCAGGGGTGTTTCATTGCACATAGTTTAATTTAGTCTTCACTAATTTAAAATGATAATTACTCGGGGTATTTCATAAACCATCAATATCGTTAAGACCTTTTGACCATAATACATTGTATAATAGGCCGCATGGAAGTTAAAACACTCCATGACGGCTGAATGCCTTACACCAATGTCCAATGTTGACACATAGTAGATTACATGGGCGTAATCCCTTTTTCAGGGGGGTAGAGAGAAAACCGCAAAGTGTATGTTTTACGTAGTAAGTACGTAAACTACAGTGCGCATAGCGCATAAGAATTTGTTTTGATGATTGGTACTTATGTTACATAAACATATGTATCCATTCATAGTGTAATTATGGTTATTTATGAGATTTGAAGTGGAAAGGAGTAGAGAAACTCCAGGGGAATGAGAACCCCGATTGGTAATAATGTGAGATATGAGCCGGTATGAAACCGGTGTTGAGAAATGAGTATGTTGGGAGAGATGTTGAGTATAAATTGGTATGTAACCAATGTTGAACCTAGTGGGAATTGAGTTCCCTAGGTGACTTGATTTGATTTTACTTGTGAATGATTAAAGGATAGAAAAAGAATTGGAGTTATAATATGTATTGAATTTCTTAGGTAATATCTGAGAGAACTTGAGTACTAATCGAGAGATGACTAATTGTAAGGACTGAATTATAGAAATTGAAAAATGTATTGTTTATGATTATGACTAGAAAGATTAAAAGATAGAAATGAAATATGATTGACTTTTGTTTTGTGTGAAATTGAGTGGGAGGTGCTTGATTTGCTAGCGATCAAGGGAAACCGAACACAAATTAGGGTGAAACGATAGTTCAACACCGATGCTGATCACATCGGGGTTGAATGACTCTTGAGGCTCCCTGTAAGTGGTCACAAAGAATAACACTAGTAATGAGATGTGATTATCATAATTGGAATTTGGAGTTGTATTGAGTTTTCAAAATGAATTTCTAACTGATTTTGGTAAAAAATGATTTTTCTTCAAACTTGAGAATGAGGACCGGTTTTAAAACCGCTCCAACGGGTGCTAGCTGAACCTTCCCACCATGCTAGACCCGGTATCGGATTGAAACCCAGGGTGTAAGGCAAGTGTGTGAGCCGGTGGGAGTGATGAGTAGTTTTGAAACCACTACAATGGACGAGCAACGGTACTAAGTGACTGGTAGGACGTTTATAGTGTGTGTTTTGTATTTTTCCAAGGGCAGCAGGATAGTCCTATGTTAGTGTGGATGACCGGTGAGTGCCTAAGGATATCTAGATGTGCAAATGAATTTGATCAGAACCAAAGGACCGTAGGGCCAGAGAGCGTAAGTGCCCAAAGTCATGACGGCCGAGAACTAGAGAGTGTAAGTGTTCAAACGTGACCGGTACTAGAGGGATCACTCGATATGTGGGGAGGACTAAGTGCCTAATTTCCTTCGGATGGACCCCCATGGAGAGATTGGCAAAGAATATTTTTGATTGCTATGCATGCAGTGACATGTTTTATGGACGTGTGGTATACATTGAATCAGACCTTGGAGTCTGTGAGGTTATATAGAGGTTACAACCTTAGCATAATAACCTAAGGAGTAACTATATTAATTCACCAACGGTGTGCAAAGTTAAGGGGGTAGATTGAAATACCCCGACATACAATATGGTGATTAAAAATTCTAATATGGTATTAGAGCATGGATGCAAATAGGGGCTAAACATGCAACGGAGGCTTAGAGCACGTTTGGAGAAAACCGAAACGTGACTTTAGGATCTGTACGGACCCGTAAAAAATTCTAGTCAATCAAATAACTATAATTAAACATTAATGGAAGCTTAAACCATTAAAATTAAAGAAATGAGAAAAATCTGGAAAATGGCCCGATTAGTGAATAGTGCCAAACCGGGTAAATTAACGAGCGTTTTCTATAAAAGACAAAAAATG
Organism: Limonium bicolor; assembly: GCA_023374045.1. NCBI lineage: Eukaryota > Viridiplantae > Streptophyta > Magnoliopsida > Caryophyllales > Plumbaginaceae > Limonium > Limonium bicolor. The sequence goes on along the minus strand of CM041779.1, from coordinate 217,234,405 downwards.
CCCCAGCTTATGTATCTAGTGGGGGCCGGTTTTTAGCTAATAAATCAGCCTCCCATCTCTATTATTAACTAGCTAGGAAGAAAAGAAAGAAAAGAAAAAGTACAAAAGTACCCCCCTTTTCTCTCTCCTCCCTCATTTCCTTCTTTCTTCTCTCTCTCTTTCCTTTCTTCTTCTCTGCCGTTTTCTTCCCCTCCTCCCTACTGGAACGATTCTTCCTCCTTCTCCCATGGCTTCTTGCCACTCTCTTCCTTGCCCAAGCTTTGATAAAGCTCCAAATGGAAAACAAAGTACATATTCTTGCTCCTCTCAGCAAGCTCTATCTTCCTCTCTTTTCAAAATAAAAAAATGGTGAAGTTCATCTCCATAGGTATATCCCATTTGAAGAGAAAACTACATATTATTGAAGCTTGGAGTCTCCTCTTTCATCCAAGGTAAGAAAGTCCAAGAAAAACTCACTCTTCCCTTATTCCTTGGGGTGGCCGATTTTGACCCCATTTTGATACCTTGTTCTTCTCTTTGTTTGAGAATTTGTTCAACTCTTCAATGGTGCTGGACTCCTCCTCTTGATTCAAGGGTTAAAACTCCTTATAGAACTCCAAAGGTAAATCCCTAGATTTTTGTGTTATAAGCTCTTTCATTGAATTAGAATTTTTCCAAGGGGTTTAGGAGTTTAATTATTTGTATTCCTTGGATGTTGGGATGGAATTTGGCAACCCCATTACCCACTTGACCGCTAATGGGAAGAGGAAGAGAAGAAGAGGATTGAAAAGAGGAGCTTGTGAATTTGAGGTAATTAAACCACCTTAATGCTAATCTATATGTTTTAGAACTTGGGATGGGAAATTAAAATGGAATGAAACCAAAATTGTGCTTGAAATGTATTTGGGTGATTTAAGAGAGAATTATGAAATTGTGTTGATTTAAAGGCCTAAGTGCCATTGCATTTGAGATCTTGAGCTATATTGTTGGTTTGATCCATTTTGATTGAGTTTGTGTGCTGGTAGGACCATTTATGTGTGTGGATAGTTTTGGATTGATTTAGGTGAGAATTGATGAGTTTGGATATGTTAGGTTTATGGGGAAACTATGGAAATTTTTTAGTAGAAACTAAGTGTTTAAGGTAACTTAGTGAATTGGAGGACTTAGGTGTTTATGGGGTGGAGTTGGGTTGATTGATCACCTTGAAATGGTAGTTGGATGAGGGAGATTTGAGTGTGTAAAATCTGTAGCAAATGAGTGTGTAAAATCTGTAGCAAATTAGTGTCGAAGTGCATTGGAATAACTAGAAAAGAACTAGTGTGCAAGACTTTGAAAATAAGAGTTGGACTTGGGTATAGTTAATGCATTTGTCTAGGAAGGATTGGAATGGTCAAAATGAGTGAGAAAAAAGTGTAAACTACCAAGAGGAGTTTAGAAATGCACAAGTGTGCAAAATGCAAAAATGTGAGAATTGAAATTGTAGAAATTGAGCAAGAATTGGACCAATGATTTACGATGGTTTAAGGAGTATTTTAGGATGTTTAATGTAGAAAACATGTGGAAAGATTAGGGAATGATTAAGTGTGGATTAAGGTTGGATTAGGGGTTGAAAAATGAAGTTTTAGCAGCTTTTTAGCAGGGTCCGGGATTTAGGGGCCAGACCAAGTCCCGGACCAACACGAAAAATGCCCCGAAAGTTGGAAATGTAGTGGATGGGACTAGAGACCCGGACCAATACCCGGACCAGAGGAGAAAAACAGCCGAAAGTTAGGAAATGCTTGGGTCCGGGACTACAGACCCGGACCATGTCCCGGACCAAGCACAAAAATCAACCGAATGTGTTTTTAAGGCTTTAAAACATGGGGGATTGATGGGTATTGGTTTTAGATGTTGTTTAGGATTTGTTTGGTGACATGTAAATGTCCTACGATGTATAAACAAGTGCTAGAAGTGAGTGAGAAGTAAGAACTTAAGTTAACAAGAATAAAGATGAGGTTAATGGAACAATGGGGTAAGTACAGAAGTAATAGTCATTTACCTACCGTAAAGTATTGATGTTAATAGAACCATTTGACATGTGATCAGTGATCCAAGAGTAAGACTCGTGGAACGTGAGGTGACACGGTAAAGTTAATCCATGGTGAAAGGTATGATTTTCTCATGCCCTGTATGCTAACTGGATTACACTGATTTATGTGTTGTTTGTTGTGTGCCGACTTAATCAAGATAAAAGCATGAAAACAACTATTGCTTTGATTGTGTATCTTGATGCATGCTGTGTGTACTAACCTTCCTTGTATGTTGTGTCGTCTAACTTAGCGTTATAGACTGACTCATAATTGAGTAACGATTAGTTAGTGACTCGTAGAAAGAGTCGTTTCGTAAAATAACAAAAACATGGAAACACACAAAAACTACCGATTCAAGAATAACAAGAATGCAAACATACGAACTCACTAGAACGTGAGAGAGTTGTACGGGTGTAACACCCCTACCGCTAATACTATCATTACTGTACAAATACTTACCTTCGCAGCGGATATTACATACTCAACGGCGGGTGTACAATGTCGTTAGTCACCCACGTGACTAACAAGGCATGTTACAATTCTACATACTATCGGTCTGATGAACATGAACATACCGAGTACTCTACGCAATACATCACTTTCCCTTGCATACTCGACCATAGTTCAATTACAACTCCAATACAATACTATACCGAGTATACTACAATCCCTAAACTACCGATACAGTTTGGACTTCCAAATTCGCGTTACAATACAAGTACGAGTCCTATAATTCAACTACCCATGCTTACATAGCAATCCCCGTCCTACTTTCTCGAACGGTGGTCCGCTTCGAACACCTGTAAGAATAAAAACGTCGCCCCTTTGGGTACTTGCACACTAAAAACGTTCCCCCTAGGGGGTCAGCTTACGCTGAATATGACTTTCGCATATACCGCGTGCTAACCACGGTACGCCGACTACTTTGGGTCGGATATACATGGAGTTCGTTTTACATGCATACATACATACTAATACTACACAATTCAATCAACAATACTTACTTACTTATACAAGGTTCGTTATCTACTAAGGAAAACAATTTGTTAGTCAATCATTCATTTAGTTATTCGTTCATCCGGTTTTGTCGGATGCTTTCTTTCTCCTTACACGGGTTCACCAGGCTTACACCAAGCTTGATCTTACTTCTCAATGTTTACTCACACTACGCTCAATACCTTACTCATTATTTTCCTTATGCCTTACTCAGTACTCACTGCTACCATTGCTTTCTCTTACTCAGTACTCATCACTTGCTCTCGCATACTCAGTACCCATACTCTTCTCCTTACTCTTACTTACTCATTGCTCGCTACACATTACGTACTCATACTTACTCATTACTCATTACTTTACTCATACATACGCAATACTCATTACTCATTACTTTGGCCTCCGAGCGGAGTCATACACAAGACTCACCACCGGGCCTACAAATACAAGGGCTGTACACTTAGCTCCTCAAATACTCAAATGTCCGTTTTTACCCGACTACTTAGTTTCCCAACACTCCTCTCTCGGAGTATCTTACAATCTCATGGATTAGCCTAGAAGTATCTCTCTTGATAACCTCCACTAGCTTAGGGAATTACCTCCGTCTAGTATCTCAATTTAAGGGTTACCCCAACGTATCGAATACTCTCAGTTCGGGACAAACTTACATCAGTTCGGGTCCTCTCATGTGGGTCGACTTGCTAAGGGGTTTGGAGATCCCTCATCATTCTTTACTACTCTCATAGTTCATGACTTACACCAACAATAATTCCGTAATAGAGGTTACTTATACTTCCACTACTTATTTTTTGGATTATTCATTTCGGTTCTCCTACCGTTATCGGGAGGTCACTACTCCCGTACACTCTCTCACATTCTAGTGAGTTCATTGGTTTGCGTTGCCGTTTATTGATTCGTTAGTTTAGTGCGTTTCTACGGTTCCATTAGTTCACTACATGACTCTTACTACGAGTCACTACACACTAAGACTCATCTATGAGTCGATCTACGCACTAAGCGAAGCCACATAATCAATCAAGAAGGGTTAGCTCATACAACATACACAAGACATACAATGAAAGACAATAACCGTTTTCATGCTTTAGTCTTGATTAGCCGGCATACAGCACACAAATCAATGTAACTCGGTTAGCATACGGGGCATGAGAAAATCATACCATTCACAGGGGTTAGCTTTACCGTGTGTTCCCTTGTGCCTTGGTTCACACTTGTTGCTCGACTCTTATTCTCAAGCCAATGACTAGATGCCAAGTGATTCGATTAATTCTAAGCATTACAGTACTTACATAATTACTACACATACTACGACTTACCCCCATTATCCCGTTCTCTTCGGTTAACTTAATATTCTTAATTACACAACTTTCTTACTTATGTTCATACTTTCTTACCTTTACTACTTCATCCATGGTGCACTACTATATATGTATACACATATGGTGTAAGCATATATATATGTATACAAATTGATTACTATAATCATTTCAATTTTTTTTTTGACTCGACCGACCTTACCCAGGGTCGGTCCCAAGGTCGGTCGAAGTCAGTAGGGTAATACGCTGGAAGATTTCAGGGCCGATCGACCTTGTAAGTCCGGTCCCAAGGTTGGTCCATTCCAGTGAGTTATTTGACGGAAAATTTTAGCCGACCGACCTTGCATGTCCGGTCCAAGGTCGGTCCATTCCAGTAGGTTTCATTACGAGAGATTTTCTGGCCGACCGCCTTGCATTCCGGTCCCAAGGTCGGTCCATTTCAGAAGGTTTCCGCCTTTGTAAATCTAGGCTTGACCGACCTTGCAAGTCCGGTCCCAAGGTCGGTCCGGCCCAGTATTTCAGTTTTAAAATCTGTTTTCAGTTCTATACTTTGTCCATTGTTTCCCCAATCTTCCTACATGTAATCCCACATGTTTTAACCTTACTTAGGCCCTCCAAATTGCCTTAGTTCACCCACCAATTCCTTACTCATTCCTAAATCCATATACACCATTTTTCCTCACTTCATTCAACACTCATGTCAACCTTTGTACTCAAATGCTACAGATTTTCGAGCTCAATTCTATCCTCCCATACTTCCTCAACCAATGTCATTCCTAGCATTCTAAATACATTTCCAAGCAAATACAATATCTATACCCAAGTCCAACATTCATTTTACTAAGTCTTGTACTCTAATTCTTCCTAGTATCTCCAATACAATCCAATACCTCTTGCTACAGATTTTATACTCTTTTATTCACATACCACTACCACTATTCCATTGTCATTAAACATCTCTACTATCCCCAATACACACATTGGTTCTCCCATTCACCAAGTCATCCATGAAGCACCATTCTACCAAAATTTTGCCATAGTTCACCTACTTTTCCTACTTAGCCACATACATCCTTTCTTGCCAAAATCGTTCCTAATCTAGCCACAACCCATACAAGGGTCCTACCAGAAATCAAGACAATCTCAATACACCAATACTTCCTCCACACAACATCCCAATACTCATACACAGTTATTTGGCTCTAATCCTACAATCCACATACTTGCTCACAAATACTTAAAATTTCCACAACTACACTACTACAATAGTTTAGGTTCTTTTATTTGTTTACCCTTCCATTATTCTAATGCATTTAAAATTTAGCATTAAGAAGGAGCTCTTACCTTAAGCCCTTAATTCCTTCTTTCTTTCCATTTCTCCTCCTTCTCTCTTTCTTTTACAAACGGCCATGTGGGGGACGGAGTTGCCAAACTCCATCCCAACACCCAAATTACATAAAGAGATATAATTAAACTTGCAATCTCTTAAAACATCACTAATTCAATGAAGGGTTTAAATTACCACAAGTTAGGGTTTACCTTTGGAGTGCTTTAAGAGGGGTTTTAGCCCATGGTTCAAGAAAAGAATCCACCACCATTGCAGGTGAAATTGATGCTCAAAATAGAGAGAGAAAACAAGGCATTACATAGAGGTAAACGTTTGGTTATGAGAGAGATGGAGAAAACATGAAGTTTTCATGGAGATTTTTACCTTAATGGAGAGAGGAGACTCCTAGCTACCCATTGGTGCTATTTTCTCTTTGAATGGAAAACCCATGGAGACGAACTTCCTCATTTTTGGATTTTGAAAAGAGAGAAGTGTAGTGGGTGATGGGGATTACAAATCTGTAATTATTTTTACATTTGGAGCTCAAATGAAGGTAGAGCATGGAGAGAAAGAAGGGAAGCCATTGTTGGTCTTGGAGCTTCCAAAAATCACCAGCCACCATGGAGAAGGAGAGAGAAATCAGTGGGGGAAGGAGAAAGAAGAAAGAGAAAAGAGAAATGATGGAGAGGTGGAGAAGAGGTTAAAGTACTTTCTACTTTTTCTACTTTTTGCTTTTGACTCCCTTATTAATTAGCTAGTTACATGTGTGTGTGAGAGGGGTTATTGAACCCATTAAAACCGGCCCCCTCTATATTCCAATTGGAGCGTTTTTTGTCTTTTACAGAAAACGCTCGTTATTTTACCCGGTTTCAGTACTATTCACTAGCCGGGCCCGTTTTCCGGAATTTTCTCATTCCTTTATTTTTTATTGGTTATTAAGCTTCCACTAGTTCTTAATTATTGTTATTTAATTATTTACAATATTTATGGGTTCGTTTGACCACTTAAAATCATGTTTTCCGGGTTTTCTCAAAAACGCGCGCTAAAGCTTTATTAGCGTTTTAATACATTATTTGGTTTCATTTCTTCGGAGTTGTTCCCATATATTATTTTGCTCTTATTAAGCCCTAGGAATCCACATAATACGCTAACCGAGGTCTCGTACCTCCTATTGAAATACCCCAAACTTAGATATGGTGTTTAAATGATAAAATAATATATAGGAGGCTAAATAATGCCATAGAACATTAAGAAACATTTCTAATCAAAGAAAATATAAGGAAACACCAAAAGAGCAGTTTACAGTAAAACGTGCTCTAAGCTTGGAGAGACTTGGGAAGAGTACCCAAATATTGTTCTAAGACCTTAGTAATATCCTAATGGTCATTTTAAATCAATTACCAAAGAAAACCAAGCTTGAAAACAAGTTAAAACACAAAATGTGCTTTAAGGAGTCTTAAAGCACATTTTTGAAAAATTGTCTTGAAATGAGTTTTGAATGGCTAAATGTCCATCATTACTCTTTAACAACATGTGTACTACATAGTATCACATTTGGAAGTCTCATCAATGGGAAATCAAAAATTTCACAACAATGTGCCTTGTTTTGTGAATAGTAATTTAATTAAGCTAGTTTATAACATAAGTCAATATAAGTGAGATATTTGGTCAACAAAGACTTAAGTACCCCTTGTTACTAATGGGGGCCGGTTTCTTATAAGGTGAGTCACCACCTTTAGAGTCATTAAGCAAATAAAGAGTTATAAAGCAAAAGTACTATTCACCCTTTTAACATAAATATCTCATTTACTCACCACCTCTCTCCTCACCTCTTCATTCTCTCTTGTTTCCCACGGTTTGAGCTGCTCTCTCCCTTCTCCATTAACGTGAAGCTCATCTCCATGCTAGCTCCACCTTCTCTGCACACAACTTACTCATTTTAGCTCCAAAACCAAAACAAATTACATATTCTCCTTAGTTAGCTCAAGCTCTCTCTTTCTATCCTTCAAATCAAAACTCCAAGAGCTTTGATTTGGTGCCAAGCAAACCACCATTAGAGGAGGAAATTCAAGTTTGGAGACTCCATTGGCTTCTCCATTCTCTTAAGGTAAAGAAAGTGTAAGAAAATCTAGGTTTCCATCACTTTTCTTCATAACCGAAAATACATGCTCATGAGGCTTCATTTTAATGCCTTGTTCTAGCTTGTTTTCTACTCTTCAAAGGATTGAGGAGGTCCTTCTTGCTTCATATCCAAGCTTGTCTTGAGAACCAAGGTAAAACAATCACCTTAATACCTTAAAGCACATTTTTAACCTAGGGTTTGTTCCTTAGGGTTAATGTATTATCTAGTACTCATTGGAGTCATTGGATATTGGTTAGAACATTGGCAAGGAGATATATTGGTGACCGAGATTGAGGAAGGGAAAACCTAAGGAAGAAAGTTTTTAAGCTTGTGAAAGAAAGGTAAGTTACTTACCTAAGGGTGTTTTATTGTTTAAGGGAATGGGATTTAGATATGTGATGAGTTTAGTGTAGAGTTTACATAAAAAAAAGGTTATATATGACCTAGGAGAAACAATGACTATGTTTGAGAACTTGTGACTAAGGAGCAAATGAGGAAAAAGATAGTTTAAGAATATCAAGGTGAATTACAAGAAGCATTTTATTCAATGGGAGCCTTGTTGTGTGTATTCGCAGGTTAAAGGCAAATATATGTGGAAATCAGTGGTTAAGATTATTGTCATTTAAGGGCCTAAGTGCCAAGCATTTAAGTTTATACACTATGTAATGATGTGGTGTTTCTGGTGTAAATTGTGTGTTAAGGTGTTGTGAGGAGAAATTGAGTGATATTGGTTGTTTGATGGAGAAAAACCAAGTGTTTGGATGTAACTATATCTAGAGAACCCATGGCAAAATTTAGAGGAGAACCTAAGTGTTTAAGATATTCTAAGGAGATTTCATGACTAAGGAAGTACTAGGTAGTTCTAGAGGTTGTCTTGATGAAGAGGGTGAATTAGGGTGTTTAAATGACTTGTCATGACTTAGGCATCACTATGAAGGATTTAGGAATCAAAGAGCGTACTTGGGTATTTAGGACTTAGGTAAATGTTGATAAAAGAAGCTAGGAAACTTGGGTAAGTTAAATGTAAATGAGTGTGAAACTTTGAAATGGTTTAGGTGAGAACTAGAGTATAGAATCTAAGGAAGTTTGGTAAATGCAATAAGGGTGGGAAGTGGTGTACATGGTGTGGTCAGTTCTTAAGGAGGGAGCATTTGGTTAATTGAAATTCTTGGTGGATTGCATGTGAGAAAGGTAAGAAAATAAGTGCTAAGTGTTGGGAGTCTTGTAGAATGAGTAAATGTTTGATAAGATCTTTGGAAGTTGTTTTAATGAGTTTGGTGGAGGTTATAAGGTGGGTTTAATGTGCCAAGATGGTGTTGGACCTATTAGGACACTTGTGGAAGAGTTTGGAATTGAAAGAACAATTTAAGAGAAAATCTGTAGTGGACCGACCCAGGGTCCGACCCAGTTTTGGGTCGGTCGGACCATGTTGAGCCAGCCGAAGTCTCTGGACTGGACCGACCCAGAGGGTTTTGGGTCGGCGGCTAGCTTTGGGTCGGTCGGGCAAAATTTAACGTAGGAAATGGGTTCTGTAATGGACCGACCCAGAGGGTTTGGGTCGGTCGGTCTAGCTCTGGGTCGACGGATGGGTTTCAAAAGACGGAAAAGTTTCTAAGATGGACCGACCCATAAGGTTGGGTCGGTCGGTGGTCGGTCGACCCTTAACACTAAAAAAAAAAACTTTAAATTCTAAGGATGTTAATGGTATTGATGGTACACCATTTAGAGGGCATTGATGATTAGAAGCCTAAGAACCTAAGGGGTTAAGTTAAGGTAAGTATAAGTTTCATAAGCTTAAGGTTAGTTGCAAGATTAAGTTATAAGACTTAAGAAGTGTTAATTGGGGACCGCTAAGGGTGAAATAAGTTAAATAAGTTAAGCAATGTATAGATACTTAATCACTTAAGTTGGATGGATATTTTAGGACTTGAAAGTTGGAAACCGGAAGAGTATTAAACAACCGGGACGATCAACGGTGAACGGTACAATCTTTCTTGTGACCTGCTTGCTAACGAGGTGTCCCTCGGCTTGTGTGCTATCTGTTTAATTTCTATGACTAAAACAAGATAAAGCATGCAACCGGTTATATTTGTTCTCGTTGCGTATGTGTTATCTTTACACTAACCCGCGAGACTTGAGATTGTTACTAACCAAGTTTAGTACTTACTGAGTTAAGAATAAGAGTTAAGTTTGGTGGTTGGTTGTGCCCGTTAAGGCTTAGCTAGCACATGGTGATTAAGATTTCTACTAACTGGAACTTGAGTGAGGAAACCCGGGACCGATCTCCGGTCATGCATGCTAAGGAAAAAGGGGGACGGTATCTGAATCAGATCCGCCCTCCGCTTAAGGACTTGTCTTCGGACTTGTAGCCTAGGGCCGGTTGCCGGCTCAGCTACGTTGGACTCCCGTCCAGAGTAGGTGGCATTAAGATGGTGCGGTGGGATCACCTAAATCCCAGGTTCGAATTAAGCTACAACCATTCCCTTCCAGGAACGGTTTGTATACTGAGACTAAGTTGAGATTAAGATTAAGGTAAGGTAAGGAACTGAGATTAAGGAAATGAGGACGAAGGAGGGGGTTACTAACCCACTTGATAAGGGAACGCGTGAGTCGTTCATTGTTTGTGAACTATATATGTTCATCTGTGGTTATTGTTATTGCACTTCATATCATGCTTGTGTATGTAATGTAATCAATTTCTATGCTATCGACAATTAGTCGTCGTAGCCCCGTTAGCTTGGGGGCCATGAGAGGGTGTACCAGCATTCGTGCTGACCCCCTTTGGGGGTTGTTTTTACACTTGCAGGTAAGAGTCCCATGAGGACGCACTACGAGAGTAGGAGCGGTTAGACTTAGGATGGGAAGTTCATTTTGAGTGCGGGTTGCGCTTGTGCACCCGTCTGTTTATATTTAAACTGATGTAAAGTGGTGATTATGACTTAGCTACTTGTACTCGGTTGGTTGTGGTATTTAGGATGGTGATGTTTTGGGTTGGTCATTTATTTTGGATAAGTGTTGTAATTGATAAGGCCGGTATATTCAAACGATCAGACCGTGGCAAGGTCCAGGTGTTTATTATTTCCGCTGCGACGAATTCGACTCAGTGTTCAGTTTTGCGATAACCACGTTTGGCTTTGGATGAGGTGTTACAAAAAGTGGTATCAGAGCGTAGTTACGCTCTGATCAAGAAATACCGGACATAAGTAACCACCGAGTTAGGATATAAGTTAAGGAATAAGTGATGGATTAAGGGTGTGACAAGTTAGAGTGAGTAGAGTCAGATGACCACTAATAAGTGTGGATCGTCTTTACCGTCTACGGACGTTATAAATTCGTTAACCGAAACAGTGGTGGATGCGAATCTAATGTGAGTTATCCTTGTTCAGATGGCAGGACGTCCTAGAGGAAGCCGAGGTCACGGCCAAGGTGATGATGCTTTAGGAATACCGGGAGGGCAGACGATCGCAGAGATCGTAGCTGCCGCCTTAGGGCATATGGGCTATCAGCCTGGTGTGGGTGCACCACCTCCACCGCCACAACCCAGGGAACCAAATTGGGTGAAAAGTCTTGCAGATCTTCAACCCGCATACTTTAAGGGGGAGACCGATCCCGCCAAGCTTGAGGCGTACATCTCCGAGCTGGAGACCGCCTTCGAGACCCTTGATGTCCCTACTGGGATCAAGGTGCGTCTGGCTGCTTTCTATCTGAAGGGGGTGGTAGGCGATTGGTGGAAGCTGGTGAGGGCCGAGCATGTGGCCAATCCAGAGTTCGGCTGGGAACAGTACACCGCCTTGCTACGAGCAAAGTACTACCCCGCCCATGTCCAAACGAAGAAGCGCTTGCAGTTGGATGCGTTGAAGCAGACAGACAAGATGACGGTGGACGAGTATTACTCAGAGTTCACCGCCTTGCTCCGTCTTCTGCCAGGTCTTGGATATTCTGACCAGATCCTGGTGGACCGCTTCTATGGCGGGCTTAGCCATCGACTCCGCTACGGCATGGGGCTGACGAGTTACACTACCTTGCAGGTAATAAGAATGATTGAGATTCGAGTAAGTAATGAGTAAGATTTAGATTATGGAAGAATAAGAGTGACTAATACTGTGGAAAAGCAGGAGTGCTATCATGCCGCTGCTAAGGTTGAGATAACCGTCCAGCTGAGGGACGAGGAGAATGCCAAGAGGAAGAGTGCTGGTAAGAGCTCGGAGAGTCAAGGGCAAGGAGGGTACAAGAAACAGAAGTACCAGCCTCAGGCCCAGAAAAGTCAGAACCCTAAAGGGAAGGAGGAGAAGGAGAAGGCTCCGGAAGAGGCATTGAAGTTGACATATGCTTATGCAGCTACACCCCTGCGCTCTAGGGCGCCAAAGGGTAAGAAATTGGTATTAAGTGAGTTAAGGAACAACTTAGTGACCGTTTGAGAAATGAATGCTAATATTATGAATGATCAGGATCTGAGACTGAGAAGGGAGCCGGTGGTGGCTACCAGCGACGCTACATCTGTAGGTGGTGTCACAAGGACCACCCCGGGCTCGATTGTAAGGGGAATAAGGTGGAGTGCAATTTTTGTGGAGTTTACGGGCACCGAGCGTATGAGTGCTACCGGAACCCTGCTAGCAGAGCCTATAGGCCCGACACCAGGGGCAAGGGCAAGACCGATCAGGGAGCTGGATTGACGGTCAGAGGAAGATGCAGCAGGCGGCAGACAAGAACCCAAGGGTGACCCAGAAGTCGGGACCCACACTGCACATGGTGGACCGGGACGATGAGCCTGAACCCTCATCGAGGCCAGGTACCGCTATAACCATTTAGTAATAAAACTACCTGCTTACCGCATTATCATGCATGTTGGTGAATGATTAAGTTAAGTAAGAATGAGATATATAAACTTAAGTAAGATGTAACCTACTACCACTTTAGGAAGCTTCAACATCTGCTATCCAATACCATCTACACCTAACTCGGAGCACACCGACATCGAAACCATAGACTTTCCAACCAAACAATGTCAGGTTATCCGCCAGGTATGATTTTATTGAGGGGATACCTGACACCCGGAGCACAAATAGCCATCATCAGAAGATGCAACCAACTAGGAATGGGACCGGGAGGTTTTTACACACTGGAGTACCCAGGGGGAGCAAGGATGAAATTAAAAATGATGAGCTTAGGCAAGGATTGGAATCCGTATGCCAAGAACTACCAAACCACGAGGATACAAGATGGAGTCTCACCACCGGGAATACCCGAAGAGTTCCATCCAGTTATTACACAAGTCGTGGAGATCGCTCAGCAGTTGGAAGCTGAACCGATTCCAGACATTCAAGCAGATATTTGCATTGTGAACTTCTACGAGAAGGATGGGCGACTGGGACTACACCAGGATAAGGACGAGACAACGGAGTCTCTCGAAAGAGGGATACCCGTAGTGTCTTGGTCCATTGGGGATGATGCAGAGTTTTTATACGGCGAGCAGAAGCGTGCGGACCGTGCGAATAAGTTAGTACTTAAGTCAGGAGATGTATTAATTATGGGAGGAGAATCAAGGATGTTATACCATGGGATTAAGAGAATCAAGTTGAATACAGCACCATCAGCCGTAATCAATGCGACGCATATGAGACCTGGGATTAACCTAACCTTAAGACAATATTAGTCATGTAACGTTAGAATAAGATGAGGAATGAGATGTAAGATTGAAGCACATGTTGTAAACAGGATGGTTATGAATAAAATAACAGTGTTGTTCATATAGATTGTTTCGACTCTTGTTATACCATCAATACTCATGAAGCTTATGAATACAATTAGGTTATGGACTCGGTACGGAAGGTGCACTAAGCATACTTACAGAGGCACAGGCCGACGCCAGCGGTACTATCCTCACCGGCACCTTTCCGATTAATGGGATTGAGGCATCAGTTCTCTTCGACTCAGGGGCCTCGCATACCTTTGTCTCGGCATCATTCGCGAGCAGGTTGGGGCTAGACGCTGATGAGCTACCCGACTTCACGGTTACGCTCCCGTCTAAGGAGAAGGTTCGTTGCACTCGTTACTACCGAGGAGCCACTGTCAGAATTAAGGGAGAAGACTTTCCAGTCAGTTTTATTGAGTTCAGAGAGCTAGGATTTGATGTTATCTTCGGATGAACTGGTTGGAGCGGCACAAGGGACGTATCCTCTGCGCCGAGCATAGATTGCTGCTCAGGAGTCCGTCTGGGGTAACAATATCATACCGCCAGAGGCCCAGAGAGCCTTCGACTAAGATCATCACCGCCATGGCAATGTATAAGGAATTAAGGAGAAAGGAAGAAGTGTACCTCTGCTATGTACAGGACATAGAGAGAGACCCTGAGTTCGACCCCGACTTACCGGTAGTGTCGGAGTTCCCCGACTTGTTTCCACGGGAACTGCCCGGCATGCCACCCACTCGGAGGTAGAGTTCACCATCGAGCTGCTACCTGGTACCGGACCGATAGCCAAGGCACCATACCGTATGGCTCCGGCAGAAATGACTGAATTAAAGGAACAATTGAAAGATTTATTGGATAAGGGATTTATTAGACCAAGTGTGTCACCATGGGGCGCCAGTCCTCTTCGTGAAGAAGAAGGATGGTAGTCTCCGCCTCTGCATCGACTACAGAGAGCTGAATGCAGTGACAGTGAAGAATAAGTACCCACTACCCCGCATTGACGATCTGTTCGATCAGTTGAAGGGAGCATCTGTGTTCTCCAAGATTGATCTCAGATCGGGGTATCATCAGATAGCCATTAAGGAGGGAGACATTGAGAAGACGGAATTCCGGACACGATACGGCCACTATGAGTTTACAGTGATGCCGTTCGGTTTCGAACGCACCGGCGAAGTTTATGGATCTGATGAACCGCTTGTTCCGGGAGCAGCTGGACAAGTCGGTTGTGGTGTTTATTGATGACATTCTGATATACTCGAAATCTAAGGTTGAACATGAGGAACATCTGAGGAGAGTATTGGAAATATTGAGGGAGAGCCAGCTATATGCTAAGTTCTCTAAGTGTGAGTTTTGGCTTGACCAGGTCTCTTTCCTAGGTCATGTCATTCAGATGCTGGGATCTCAGTGGATCCAGCAAAGATTGATGCCGTACGTACTTGGCCAAGACCGAAGACTGTTACCGACATCCGGAGCTTTCTCGGTCTGGCAGGTTACTACAGGAGGTTTGTTAGGGATTTCAGCAAGGTCCGAAACCGATGACCAGTCTGATGAAGAAGGATGCACCGTTCTTGTGGACGACTGACTGTGAGAAATCATTTCAGAGCTTGAAGGACTCACTGACCACTGCACCGGTTCTGACCATTCCAGACGGTACAGAGGGCTTTGAGGTTTATTGTGATGCATCCGGCAGAGGGCTGGGTTGCGTGCTCATGCAACATGGCAAGGTGGTGGCATATGCCTCACGCCAGTTGAAGAAACATGAGGAGAACTACCCCACACATGATTTAGAGTTGGGAGCTGTAGTCTTCGCTTTGAAGATATGGCGCCACTACTTATACGGGGTTAGTGTGACGATCTACACCGATCAAAGCTTAATACATATTCACCAAAGGAATTAAATCTTCGACAGAAGATGGTTAGAGTTCTTGAAAGACATGACATTGACCTCCAATACAAAGAGGGAAGGCCAATGTTGTAGCAGACGCCCTGAGCCGTCGAGCACACTCACTCCATTCGCTAGTTTCTTTCTCCAGCTTGGTTGATGAGGTGCGAGAGGCTCAGAGGACAGATGAGTACATGAGAGAGGTCAGACAGAAGCTGACGATGGTACCTTTGAGAGTCAGAAATACGACTTCAGACTTCATGATGATGATCTGATCAGACTTAAGGGCCGGTTATGCATACCATGGGGCAACACGGAACTGAAAGACCGTATACTTAGAGAATCACACTGTTCTTCAGTTTCCATCCATCCGGGAGCCTCTAAAATGTATAAAGACATGAAGAGATACTTCTGGTGGTCGGGATGAAGACAGATGTTACCGAGTTCGTCTTGAGGTGTCTCACATGCCAGAAGGTGAAATTTGAGCACCGACGACCGGGCGGAATGGTACAGTCGATGCCAGTTCCGGAGTGGAAGTTCCATGATATCTCCATGGACTTCGTAGTTGGGCTTCCACCTGCTAGGGGAGGTCTCAACATGATATGGGTGGTGGTGGATCGCCTTACCAAAGTAGCCCGATTCATACCGATGAAGGATACTTGGAAGGTGACCAAATTAGCTGAGTTATTTGAGAAAGAAATCATGAGACATCACGGGATACCGAAGACCATAGTGTCAGATAGAGATACCAGATTCCTTTCGAGGTACTGGAGAGCTACCAGAGAAGCGTTGGGTACAGAACTCAAGCTGAGTACCGCGTTCCATCCTCAGACAGATGGTCAGACTGAGCGTACTATTCAGACACTCGAGGACATGCTGAGAGCATGTGCCTTAGACTTCCAGGGCAGTTGGATTGACAAATTACATCTGATCGAGTTTTCATACAACAACAGCTATCACGCTTCGATCAAGATGGCACCTTTTCAAGCGTTGTACGGTAGACCATGTCGTACACCGCTCTGCTGGGATGAGTCGAGTGAGACGGTCATTATAGGACCAGAGTACTTAGAACAAGTTAAGGCTGAAGTTCAGCAAACAGGGAGAACATGAAAGCTGCTCAAGATAGGCAGAAGTCGTATGCTGATGTTCGACGACGGGACCTGGAGTTCGCAGTGGGCGACCAGGTATTTCTCGAGTTTCACCGATGAAGGGTGTATTCAGGTTTGGGCAGAAGGGCAAATTAAGCCCGAAATTTGTTGGTCCTTATGAGATTACGGAGCGGGTGGGCCCGGTTGCTTACAGGTTGAATTTACCTGCTGAGCTGGGTAAAGTGCATGATGTTTTTCATGTTTCACAGCTAAAGAAATACATGCACCACCCCTCCCATGTGTTAGAACCTGAGAGGTTGACTTTAGAACCAAATATGAGATCATTGGAGACTCCTCAGAGAATCTTGGACAGTAAGACTAGGGACACTCGCCACAAGTCAGTGCGACTGGTGAAGGTTCTCTGGTCTAACCAGGATGTCGAAGAGGCCACGTGAGAATTAGAGGATAAGATGAGGGCGAAGTACCCTTCTTTGTTTACTGACTAGATCGTCTGTATAGGGTACGGGGCGTACCCCTTTTTAAGGGGGGTAGAGCTTCCTCGCTTTTGAGTTAGGAAACGATCATGTTTGTCGTTTGTTTGGTTGTTTAAGATGTGAATTTGTGTAAGTTGCTACACTTTGGTGTTAAGTTTGAGTTATGTATAATACTTATGTATTGTATTTGAGGTTGACCTTTGAGTCTTGAGATGTGTGAATGTGAATATAAGATGTGGTGTTAAGATTAAGGAATTGAGTACCGTGAATGATTAAGCACATATGTGAACTTTGAGGACAAAGTTCTTTAAGGGGGGTAGATTGAAATACCCCAAACTTAGATATGGTGTTTAAATGATAAACTAAGATTAAGGAGGCTAAATAATGCCTTAAACATTAAGAAACTTTCTAATCAAAGAAATATAAGGAAACACCAAAAGAGCAGTTTAAGTAAAAACGTGCTCTAAGCTTGGAGAGACTTGGGAGAGTACCCAAATATTGTTCTAAGACCTTAGTAATATCCTAATGGTCATTTTAAATCAATTACCAAAGAAAACCAAGCTTGAAAACAAGTTAAAACACAAAATGTGCTTTAAGGAGTCTTAAAGCACATTTTTGAAAAATTGTCTTGTAAATGAGTTTTGAATGGCTAAATGTCCATCATTACTCTTTAACAAACATGTGTACTACATAGTATCACATTTGGAAGTCTACATCAATGGGAAATCAAAAATTTCACAACAATGTGCCTTGTTTTGTGAATAGTAATTTAATTAAGCTAGTTTATAACATAAGTCAATATAAGTGAGATATTTGGTCAACAAAGACTTAAGTACCCCTTGTTACTAATGGGGGCCGGTTTCTTATAAGGTGAGTCACCACCTTTATGAGTCATTAAGCAAATAAAGAGTTATAAAGCAAAAGTACTATTCACCCTTTTAACATAAATATCTCATTTACTCACCTCTCTCCTCACCTCTTCATTCTCTCTTGTTTCCCACGTTTGAGCTGCTCTCTCCCTCCTTCTCCATTAACGTGAAGCTCATCTCCATGCTAGCTCCACCTTCTCTTGCACACAACTTACTCATTTTAGCTCCAAAACCAAAACAAATTACATATTCTCCTTAGTTAGCTCAAGCTCTCTCTTTCTATCCTTTCAAAACTCCAAGAGCTTTGATTTGGTGCCAAGCCAAACCACCATTAGAGGAGGAAATTCAAGTTTGGAGACTCCATTGGCTTCTCCTATTCTCTAAGGTAAAGAAAGTGTAAGAAAATCTAGGTTTCCATCACTTTTCTTCATAACCGAAAATACATGCTCATGAGGCTTCATTTTAATGCCTTGTTCTAGCTTGTTTTCTACTCTTCAAAGGATTGAGGAGGTCCTTCTTGCTTCATATCCAAGCTTGTCTTGAGAAACCAAGGTAAAACAATCACCTTAATACCTTAAGCACATTTTTAACCTAGGGTTTGTTCCTTAGGGTTAATGTATTATCTAGTACTCATTGGAGTCATTGGATATTGGTTAGAACATTGGCAAGGAGATATATTGGTGACCGAGATTGAGGAAGGGAAAACCTAAGGAAGAAAGTTTTTAAAGCTTGTAAAGAACAAGGTAAGTTACTTACCTTAAGGTGTTTTATTGTTTAAGGGAATGGGATTTAGATATGTGATGAGTTTAGTGTAGAGTTTACATTAAAAAAAGGGTTATATATGACCTAGGAGAAACAATGACTATGTTTGAGAACTTGTGACTAAGGAGCAAATGAGGAAAAAGAGATAGTTTAAGAATATCAAGGTGAATTACAAGAAGCATTTTATTTCAATGGGAGCCTTGTTGTGTGTATTCGCAGGTTAAAGGCAAATATATGTGGAAATTCAGTGGTTAAGATTATTGTCATTTAAGGGCCTAAGTGCCAAGCATTTAAGTTTATACACTATGTAATGATGTGGTGTAGTTCTGGTGTAAATTGTGTGTTAAGGTGTTGTGATGGAGAAATTGAGTGATATTGGTTGTTTGATGGAGAAAAACCAAGTGTTTGGATGTAACTATATACTAGAGAACCCATGGCAAAATTTAGAGGAGAACCTAAGTGTTTAAGATATTCTAAGGAGATTTCATGACTAAGGAAGTACTAGGTAGTTCTAGAGGTTGTCTTGATGAAAGAGGGTGAATTAGGGTGTTTAAATGACTGTCATGACTTAGGCATCACTATGGAAGGATTTAGGAATCAAAAGAGCGTACTTGGGTATTTAGGACTTAGGTAAATGTTGATAAAAGAAGCTAGGAAACTTGGGTAAGTTAGATGTAAATGAGTGTGAAACTTTGAAATGGTTTAGGTGAGAACTAGAGTATAGAATCTAAGGAAGGTTTGGTAAATGCAATAAGGGGGGAAGTGGTGTACATGGTGTGGTCAAGTTCTTAAGGAGGGAGCATTTGGTTAATTGAAATTCTTGGTGGATTGCATGTGAGAAAGGTAAGAAAATAAGTGCTAAGTGTTGGGAGTCTTGTAAGAATTGAGTAAATGTTTGAGAAGATCTTTGGAAGTTGTTTTAATGAGTTTGGTGGAGGTTATAAGGTGGGTTTAATGTGCCAAGATGGTGTTGGACCTATTAGGACACTTGTGGAAGAGTTTGGAATTGAAAGAACAATTTAAGAGAAAATCTTAGTGGACCGACCCAGGGTCGACCCAGTTTTGGGTCGGTCGGACCATGTTGAGCCAGCCGGAATGTCTCTGGACTGGACCGACCCAGAGGGTTTTGGGTCGGTCGGCTTAGCTTTGGGTCGTCGGGCAAAATTTAACGTAGGAAATGGGTTCTGTAATGGACCGACCAGAGGGTTTGGGTCGGTCGGTTCTAGCTCTGGGTCGGACGGATGGGTTTCAAAAGACGGAAAAGTTTCTAATGGACCGACCCATGTGGGTCGGTCGGTTGTCGGTCGACCCTTAACACTTAAAAAAAAACTTTAAATTCTAAGGATGTTTAATGGTATTAATGGTACACCCATTTAGAGGGCATTGATGATTAGTGTAACACCCCAACTCAATCCAAATGTGGTCTCGCAACTTAACAGCATATATATATACATGTCACAGCGGAATTCTTTACACTCCAGGACCTTGCCACGGTCTGACTACAGAATATACCAAACATTAGTCCAACAACCTTAACCATTTACATATCCTTCTTACAATCCTCTCACAACCTATACATCTTACTAACTCAATTGCCATACGAGTGTACATGCACAACTCGTAGGTCACACTTAATCCTTAACACTTGTATCCTCTTCTTACTCTTGCGACGGCCGCCTCCTGATGTACCTGTGTAGTAAAAACAGCCCCCAAAGGGGGTCAGCACGAATGCTGGTACGATCCCCTCATGGCCCCCAAGCTAACGTGGCTACGACGACTAATTGTCGATAGCATGGAGGTTGATTATATGCACAACATAATAGTAAATGCTGTAAACAACGATCCAAATATGAACAATCAAAGTTCACACACAATGAACGACTTAAATGCGTTCCCTTAATTAGAGATTTAGTTATTTAACTCCTTAAGTAACGTTCCCTCTTAATCTTAGTCCATCCTTATCTCACCTCAATCTTAGTCTTATCTTAATCTTAGAAACAACCATCCTTTAATAAGGAGTGGATGTCGCTTATCTTAATCTTAATTGTACCAACCATCCTTTAAAGAGGAATGGTTGCATCTCATCTTAACCTTACCTTAATCTTAATCTTAACAATACAAACCATCCTCTAAAAAGGAATGGTTGCAACTCATCTTATCCTTACCTTAATCTTAATCTTAACAATACAAACCATCCTCTAAAAAGGAATGGTTGCAACTCATCTTGACCTTACCTTAATCTTAATCTTAACAATACAAACCATCCTTTAAAAAGGAATGGTTGTAACTTATCTTAACCTTACCTTAATCTCAATCTTAACTTAATCTCAGTATACAAACCGTTCCTGGAGGGGAATGGTTGTAGCTTAATTCGAACCTGGGATTTAGGTGATCCCACCGCACCATCTTAATGCCACCTACTCTGGACGGGAGTCCAGCGCAGATGAGTCGGCAACCGGCCCTAGGCTACAAGTCCGAAGACAAGTCCTTAAGCGGAGGGCGGATCTGATTCAGATACCGTCCCCCTTTTTCCTTAGCATGCATGACCGGAGATCGGTCCCGGGTTTCCTCACTCAAGTTCCAGTTAGTAGTAGTCTCAAGACCATATTTTTGGTCAACCTCTTTCGGTTCATATCGTCCCTTATTAGGGAGCGTTCCTTAGTCCCACTCAATTCCTTACTAAACATTGGTTAGTAAGTTCTCACGGTATGTTGTGTTAGTTTTCAAACATCACACAACAAAACAATAAATATAATATATTCCGGTTGCATGCTTTATCTTGTTTAGTGAGCACACAAAACAAATAGCACACAAGCCGAGGGACACCTCGTTAGCAAGCAGGTCACAAGAGAACTGTACCGTTCACCGTTGGCCGTTCGGCTGCTTACTCTCTTCCGGAGTCCAAACTCCCAAGTCCTAAAACATTCATTCAGTTTTAGGTTGTTAATCACTTAACTTAATTCAACTTACTTAACTCTTAATGATCCCCACCTAACACCTCTTAAGTCTTACAACTTAATCTTGCAAACTTAATCTTAAACTTTTAAGTTTATTCTTAACTTAATCCCTTAGGTCTTTATGCCTCTAATCATCATTGCCCCCTTAATGGGGTACCATTAATACCACTAAACTCTCTTAGGGTTTTTTTTTTATGGTCCGACCGACCCACCGACCGACCCACCCCCTGGGTAGGTCGGCTGCAGAGAACATCCAACTTCACAGTTTCAGCCCGACCGACCCAGACTGGGGTCGGTCCCCTGGGTAGGTCGGCTGCAGAAACTTCCCATACATTGTCAAACTTTCTCCAAATTTTTCCTCAAGCCTCCTAATGTGTTCTAACATCATTTGGCACATCAAACCTACCTTATAACCTCCACCAAACTCATTAAAATCACCTCCAAAGATCATTCCAACCTTTAGCTCAATTCTTGTAAGAAATTCCTAACACTTGTCAATTAATTCCTTATATTTCTAACATGTACATTTGTCTAAAACTTCAACTAACCAAAGTGTTTCTTTTCTACCCATATAACTCCTCCTTAACATCATTGCTTGTTAAACCTTCCAAGGTTATCTTGCATGTCCATGCACAATTTCTCTTCTTTTCACTTGTTACTCATCACTCTTAAACTCTTAAGCTTGCTTATACATTTCTTTCCATGATCTTAATACCTTGACATTGTTCTTCATTTACCTTAACCATGCAACACCCTCCTTAGACATTTCCACTTCTCTTATGCAACTTACTCACCATTCTCATGATCATACCCTCTTATACGTTTCTAGTCATTTTCCTTGACGACTTACAATATCCTCCTACCATTTTCACTTCCATCACCCAAGTCCACACATTACCATTCAACTAAACCTTACTAGTCCACCACTAACATCACCACCTCTTACACAAACTTCTCGAACTCTCATTGTTCTTCTCTTAGTTCATACCTAAATCACCTTAAGCATTATACACCTTTCCTCCAGATTTGCACAAGTCTTATCATTCCTCATACCGTGTCTTTGGTGTGTTCAATGCACCCATCTAAACTCTAATTTCCTCATAGACCATTCTAGGTCATTCTAAACCTCAAGAACTCCTTAGTTAACTCATTTCCACTCAAATTCCTTTTTATAACTCCTAGTAAATCCTAGGTCATATTAGTTCTCCACCATCACCTAAACACTTATTTTCTACTCAAATTTTGCCATAGCTCCTCTAGTATATTATCATGCCCAAACACATTATTTTTCCTCATTCAACCATCTCACACACATCAAGTTCTTCTCATCATATCTCATCACCCAAACCAATTCATTCACAACAAACTCAATATATTGCAATAATCTTAAATTGCATAGCACTAAGGCTCTTAAATGACATGGCTCTTAGGCCCTTAAATGACTTAAACTTAAACACTGAATTTCCCACATATAAAAGCTTTCAACCTGCAAATACACCCATCAATCTCATAGTAGTTATAATGTTCTTAAAACTCATCTTAAACTTATATTACTAACTCATTTCCTTTGGCTCCTTAGTCACAAGTTCTCAAGCTTATTTAAGTTCTTTTTCTTAGGTTACATAACCCATTACCTAATGTAAGCCCTAGGCTACATTGGTACCCATCTAAAACTCATTCCTTAAACCTTAAACCACCATTAGGTAAGCAATTTACCTTGTTTTCTCAAGCTTATCTTAACTTCCTCCTTAGACCTTCTTCTTGCATGAATCTCGGCCACCACTTAAATTCCCCTTGCCAATTTTCTAATCAATATTCAATGACTCATATGAGTACTAAACAATACACTAACCTCAAGGAATAAAAACCTAGGTTAAAAATGTGTTTTAAGGTCTTATAATGAATATTTTACCTTGAAGTCTTAAGGTAGGCTTGGATATGAATCAAGAAGGACCTTCTCTAGCCCTTGGAGAATATAAAACAAGCTATAACAAGGCATAAAAATGAAGCCCCAAGAGTATAAATTTTCGGTAATGGAGAAGAATGGTGGAAACCTAGTTTTTCTTACATATTCTTTACCTTAAGAGAATGGAGAAGCTAATGAGCTCTTCAAACTTATTTTCCCCCTTCAATGGTGATTTCCCATGGCTCCAAAATGAGGCTTTTCAAATTTTGAAAAGATAGGAAGCAAGGCCTTGGTCTAACTAAGAGAAATATGTGTTTAGTTTTTGATTTGGAGCTAAAATAAGCAAGTTATGGACAAAGCAAGGTGGTGTTGCCATGGGTGCTGCTCCTACGTGAATGAAGGGAGGAAGAAGATGGTGGAACCGTGTGAAGAAGATAAATGAAGAGAGAGAAGAAGAAAGGTGGCTAATATAAGATATTTGCTTTAATAAAGCAAATAGTACTCTTTTACTTCTCTTCTTTTCTTCCTTATTTGACTACTTATGGTGACTCATCCTCCCTTAGAAAACCGGCCCCCTATCTTAAATAAGGCTAGTCATGGTCTTTGTTGACCAACTAATTAGCTTATATTGATTAAAACTTAAACTAGTCACTATTTGGCACTATTCACAAATCAGTGCACATATTTCTGAAATTTTTGATTTCCCATTGATTTAGACTTCCTAATGTGATACTAATTAGTACACATGTTGATTAAAGAGTAATTATGGACATTTAGCCACACAAAACTCAATTCTAAGACAATTTCTCAAAAATGTGCTTTAAGACTTCTTAAAGCACATTTTGTGTTTTAACTTGTTTTCAAGCTTGGTTTTCTTTGATAATTGATTTAAAATGACCATTAGGATATTACTAAGGTCTTATCATGATATTTGGGTACTCACCCAAGTCTCTCCAAGCTTAGAGCACATTTTTGCCCTAAGCCCTTAAGGCATTTTCTTGTGTTTTCCTTGGTTTAAATTGTCTACCAATCTTTCTAAGGCATATTTAGCCTTTCTACATCATGATTTGATGTTTACTTAGCATACTTAGGTTTGGGGTATTTCAATTAGAAGCCTAAGAACCTAAGGGGATTAAGTTAAGGTAAATATAAGTTCATAAGCTTAAGGTTAAGTTGCAAGATTAAGTTATAAGACTTAAGAAGTGTTAATTGGGGACCGCTAAGGGTGAAATAAGTTAAATAAGTTAAGCAATGTATAGATACTTAATCATTTAAGTTGGATGGATATTTTAGGACTAGAAAGTTGGAAACCGGAAGAGTATTAAACAACCGAGACGATCGACGGTGAACGGTACAATCTTTCTTGTGACCTGCTTGCTAACGAGGTGTCCCTAGGCTTGTGTGCTATCTGTTTAATTGCTATGACTAAAACAAGATAAGGCATGCAACCGGATATATTTGTTCTCGTTGTGTATGTGTTATCTTGCACTAACCCGCGAGACTTGAGATTGTTACTAACCAAGTTTAGTACTGATTGAGTTAAGAATAAGAGTTAAGTTTGGTGGTTGTTGGTTAATGCCCGTTAAGGCTTAGCTAGCACATGGTGATTACGACTTCTACTAACTGGAACTTTGAGTGAGGAAACCCGGGACCGATCTCTGGTCATGCATGCTAAGGAAAAAGGGGGACGGTATCTGAATCAGATCCGCCCTCCGCTTAAGGACTTGTCTTCGGACTTGTAGCCTAGGGCCGGTTGCCGGCTCAGCTACGCGGACTCCCGTCCAGAGTAGGTGGCATTAAGATGGTGCGGTGGGATCACCTAAATCCCAGGTTTGAATTAAGCTACAACATTCCCTTCCAAGAACGGTTTGTATATTGAGATTAAGTTGAGATTAAGATTAAGGTAAGGTAAGGAACTGAGATTAAGGAAATAAGGACTAAGAAGGGGGTTACTAACCCACTTGATAAGGGAACGCTTGAGTCGTTCATTGTTTGTGAACTATATATATTCATCTGTGGTTATTGTTATTGCACTTCATATCATGCTTGTGTATGTAATCAATTTCCATGCTATCGACAATTAGTCGTCGTAGCCCCGTTAGCTTAGGGGCCATGAGAGGGTGTACCAGCATTCGTGCTGACCCCCTTTGGGGGCTGTTTTTACACTTGCAGGTAAGAGACCCATGAGGACGCACTACGAGAGTAGGAGCGGTTAGACTTAGGATGGGATGTTGATTTTGAGTTCAGGTTGCGCCTGTGCACCCGTCTGTTTATATTTAAACTGATGTAAGGTTGTGATTATGACTTAGATACTTGTACTCGGTTGGTTGTCGGTATTATGGATGGTGATGTTTTGGGTTGGTTATGTATTTTGGATAAGTGTTGTAATTATTGAGGCCGGTATATTCTAACGATCAGACTGTGGCAAGGTCCAGGTGTTTATTATTTCCGCTGCGACGTATTCGATTAAGGGTTCAGATTGCGATAACTACGAATGGCTTTGGATGTGGTGTTAAACCTATGGTTATTTAACACTTATTTTAGCGTTTTCTGCTTTTAAGTGTCTTCTCATTTCTTTTGGATTTATCTTCCTTACCAAAATTACTTAGGCACTATTAGGCCCTTAAATACTATATTGGAATAATTTAATCACCATATTAAAGTCCGGGGTATTTCAATCTACCCCCCTTAAAGAACTTTGCCCTCAAAGTTGGTGAATCTATTATTGTTACTTACACACGTATTCTATGCTAAGGTTATGACCTCTACATATGACTTGTCAAACTCCAAATGTCTGACATGATGCATACTACACATCAAAACAGCATGTCACTGCATGCATAGCAATCGAAAATATCCGCTACAAGCTCTTCATGGGGTCCGTCCGCAGATAAATGAGGTACCATCCTCTCCCATGTCAAGCGATCCCTCAGGTACCGGTCACGTTTGAACACTTAGGCTTTCTGGTTCACGACTGTCATGACTTGAGCACTTACGCTTTCTGGCTCTACGGTCCTTTGGTTCAGATCAAATTCATTTGCACATATAGAGATCCCCAGGCACTTACTTATACTTACTTACTCATACTTACGCATACTTTACTCATACTTACTCGGGACTACGCTGCCCCAGTGCCCTTGGAAAAATACAAAACACACACTGTTACCGTACGATCGGTGTAGTGGTTTCAAAACTAATCAACACTCACATTGACTCAAAACTAGCTTCACCTCCTATGGTTTCGACCGGATACCCGCGCCTAGGCATGGAAGATCCACTAGCGCCCGTGGAAGCGGTTTCAAAACCGATCCTCATTCTCAAATTTGAAGAAACATTGTACCAAATTAGTTTTGGAATTTCATTTTGAAAACTTGCATACATCTCCCAAACTCCAATTTATGATAATTTCACCTATTACTAGTGAAATACCCCTAACCCTAAAAACTTAATTAAATGATCTAATAATGATCTAAGAGGGTTAATAAACATTTAAATATTATTGGGGAACAATCTAAAAGATCTCAACAAGGCAAAACATGCCTTAAGATCGGTAAAGCCAAAAATGTGCTTCAAAGCACCATAAAGATTGTATGACCTCAAATAGGATCCAAAGTGGATTCCTAAGTATTATAATGAAGTAAGGAACACAACAAAACTATTACCAAAGAAAACTAAGTTCAGAAGCACCTTGCAACACAAAATATGCACTAAAACACCTTAAAGCACGTTTTTGTGAAATTGCCTTCTAAATTGGCTTTTAATGGGCTCAAAGGTTATAATTACCTTTAAATATGATAATATATCACATTATATCATATTAGGAATTTAATTCCAGAAATTTACAAATTTTTACAAATTTAATATTAAAATATTAATAAAACCCTAAAAGGGGGCCCGTTTGAGTCAACATTGAATAAGATTGGTCAAGAGGTCAAAGTTGACCCCTTGTACCACATGGAATCGGCAGCCACAAGCAAGAGGGGCTTGAATTCGCCACATGCATATACTAAGGACAAGTCTCCAACACCACTCCTTAAATTAAGGAGACTACTTTACCTTTCTAATATTATGATTAAACAATACACTCTTTTGCTCCATTATTGTTTCAATTAGCCTCCAAAACCGTGTGAGCCACACCTTAGCCCCTCCATTAACTGATGCCTTATCCTCCTTGGTGATTCACTAACCATTACAAGACATAAAATAATCAAAAGTTACATTTTCAATTATTAAGGCTCATTCCAATCATTCATTTGCCTCTAGCTCCATTCCAGCGGAGCTTGCTCCATTCCAGCCGAGATCATTCAGTTTCCAGACCCTCTCAACCGATGTTCTTGAGTTGGGAAGACAACTCCATCTCTTAAGCTCCTAAGGTAATGGTTTAAGGCTCATTTTAGCTCTTTTTCTTCATCTCTTCACCACCAACACTTAGATCTCGTGACTTATCACTTCCTATGGCTTATTCTCAGTGTTTGAAGGTTAGAACACCAACCAATTTTGGCTGAAGCAAGTGTAGGGACCAAGGTTTCCCAAATTTGCATTTTAAGGTAAAAACATACCTTAAGCTTCTCTACTCTTCATCCGATTTTCTTCCTTTGATTTTTATGAGTTTATACACTCATAATCTTCATTTTACATGTTCATTCAGTTGGTTAGCCTTTTGAAGCAAGGGTGGCCGAGATCTAAAGGAAATACCCTTCTTTAAGGCATTTTTCCAAGGTAAAACCTAATACCAAGGCAGCTTGTTGTTGTCTAGCTATTTCCTATGTCTATATGGTGAATTTAACACCTTGTGGTGTTTAAAACAGGCCGAATTCCTCTTGAAGTTCCCTTGCATTTTTAAGGTGATTTTTGCCTTAAATCTTACATTAATTGTTCCTTATGGTTAAGCTCAAGCTTGGAGTATAACCATATCTTATTTTGGTGTATTAAACATGTCTAAATGATGTGGTGAATTTTCCTTCAAGTGGCCGAGTTCATACAAGGAGGAATCAAGGTATAAACACCTTAAAACTTATGATTTTATGAATTCTTAACACATATTAATTATGCCGAGAGGGGACTTAAATATATGGGTTATATTAACATAAAAATGGAAAAAATGACTAAGATAAATTAAGCTAGTCATTTAAGAGATTTAATTAACATAATGGTCAAATTATGACATTATGTGGAAAAATAAATAAACTATGGTGAGGCCGTGAGTTTATTCTATATTTGAGACATTTAAAGTGTAATTTATTTGCAAGTTCAAGGTTGTAATAAGGCCATGTCATTAGGCCATTTTAATTTAAGTTTATAAGCTTATTTAGTTAGATTTATGCTTATATAATTAAGTTTGGGGCCAAACCGTAATTATTGGTAAAATATAAAGCCGTGGGCTTAATTTAGAGGAATTTAGGGTTTTTAAATGAATTTAATAAAAATTATAACATCTTGTAAAGTTTTGTGTCAAAAATTTAAAAATAGAAAAGTATGGGGTAAGATTGGTAATTACAGAGAGTTTGGTCCAATTTGGTATTACAAGTCAAAGTTGACTATATAGGAGACTTTTACCAAGTTGGAGAATTTTAGAAATTAAAATACTACCTTATATTAAGATAGTTATTAAATTGTAAAAGATTTATAAGAGATGGGGCTATAATGTAATTTCCGAAACTTTGGGGTACTAAAAGGGACTTAGTACAGTCCTTAAGTTTTTAGGAATTTTTAGAAGTTTATTTGGTTAAATTTGGAGTTATGAATATATAAGTATAATATATGATATTTTATAACATTGTTACAAATGGGTAACAAATGGGTAAAAACCGAGATTTATAGAAAGTATAAGGTTAGGAATAATATTTATAACCTTTTGGTATAGTTTGGTCATTTTTGGAGTTATATATAAGATTTTATAAAGACATATGTATAATATATAGTTTTAAATGGCATTAGAAAACTATGTATTATAAATTGGGAGGATTTGGTAAATATACAAAGTTTGGTGGTGGGTATTTAATTAAAACAGTCCTAGGGGCTGTTCGAAACTTATAGCCTTTAAAAACTATAGGTTATAATTATATTAAGGTTTAAGGATTATAATGTAAGGTATATATTATAAGTGTAACAATGAAATATAATTTGGGGTTGATTTGTGATTTATAGAAGTTTAGTGGTATTGATGAAAGCCGAATAATATAAGGGCTGTTTGGTATTTTAAAACAATTTACAACTATATGTTATAATTGTTTTAATGACATAAATGTCATAATATATGTTATATAACTATAATGTAACATTATATTAATTATGTGGTGGATTTGTAAATATATAAGAACATAGGTGCTGTTCGGAAATATTAACATTTTTAAATGAAATTTATAATGTGGTTTTAATGTTATAAGAGTTTAACATTTATAAATAAGAAGTATTCATTGAAAAGAATGAATATGTATTATAAGACTTACCATATAATAAATGGTTTCATAGTACATGAATATAAATAAAGAAGTGCTATGGTGTAGAAAATATAATATGGTTCAATAACCATGTACTTTCATGTTAAGATGATATAAGAACAAGGGAAAAGAATTACAAACATTGGATATGGAATTCTAATGTTAAGAGTATACATGGGATAATAAGGATTTATATAATCCAAAGTATTGTTTACATATGAATCATACCACATTGAACTTAAAAAAAAAAAAGAAGAAACAAACCTTAGAAAAATAAATACTAAGGTGAGATGTATATTACATGATAAAGAATCATACACACAATGTAGAAGCAAACTATATGATGTACAAATATACATTAAGTTACATGCGATAACAAAGTTCAACAAATAAGTATATTAGTATACGAGACAAGACTACGCATGTAATATAACACTTTTTCCAATATCGAGTTAAGCCGAAAACCCGACAAACGATGACAGTTAATAACGGGGGATTAACCGGGAGGTATTAGTGACGGTACGGGGTACCGTAGAGTTGTGTTGTTATACGGGATGCTAATCAGTAGCATTATGTATTGTTTAGACTGCTAGAGACGACACAAGGAGCATAGGATCTCGCTGATTCATACTCCACCGTAATACAATCAGGGTGAACGGTATGTTGTTATGTGTCTCTGATTGTCTCTGAGGGCTTCCTCAGTTCAGACTTCTGTGTGATCTGTGATAAGATTGTTTGTCTGAATGTGTTAATTAATATGCATGAATTGTATATTTATAGCTTCTTATTATTTACTGTTGTTGAGTTAACAATATTGGTTCGTATATATGAACCTATATATAAAACGAACTAGCGGCTATGGTGCTATCTTATGTGATATATAAGGATCGTCAGAAAAACGATGTAGCACTAGGATAATAAGATGTATATATTATCCGAGACTTTTATACGGAGCATTGGCCTTTCTAAATGCCGCTCTCGTATCTAACACTGGATCCCGAGTTTACAGACTCCGGATTGGACTAATGACCTTAGTCTGCTGTGTTAGAAAATTTGGTAATGCGATGCGATGGTGTAATTAATTAATGAAAGATAGTAAAGCCAAGAGGATGTGGCTCTTGGTGCGGCGCTGTGATCACAAAAACGATACCAGGATGTCCGCGTACGGGTCCGTAAGTATCAAGAAAATTTCCCGTGAGCTAGAATGGCTCGTGGTTGGAGACTCTACCGCTGGAGTGGCTACTGCCGTGGGTGACCCGCCCCATAATTTATGGGTAACTTAGAGACATGTCGTTTTAACGAGACATTGTCACTAGGTAAACTGAACAATTAATACAGCTGAGACTTATACAGTAGCGAACAATATTGGTTCTATACCATGGACGGGAACTAATACTTGTTTATTATTCTCGTTGTTTCACTTTGTTGTTCATCGGTTATACTTGTGGTTATATTATGTGTGTTGATGGTTGTGTTATTGTATGGATATTACTGTTAATTATTTTACAGTTTTAATATTAAAACGGTATTGCATGAAACGAATCTCATGCTCTCGACCAAATAATTGAGGGGTTTGAGGGGGCATGACGGGGCATGTGATGACATACTCAGTAGGGGCTGATTCCATACCACAAACCATTTTTATTTCAGGAGATTAGCTGGTGGGTCGACGCGGGGCGCGACGGTTGTGATATTTCAGTTGGTTAAAACTTGGTACGGGTTGATTCTGATGTTGTTTTGGACTCAGGTTATGTAAACCGAGGTGTAATTTGGTTAATTGCTCACGAGTACGGTCTGTAATAATCGGTTCTTGTTGGATTTGTTCTAAATTGTTTAAGTACTACTAACTATCTCTTGTGGTCACTGCGGGAATACGTTTCGCATGTTGATTACCAGGTAATTCGTTATCACTCGTATGGGCGAGTGATAACAGTGACACCATTAGAGCGACAGTCTGTTATTTACCGCTGCGACTTATTTATTATGTGCGACATTTATAGGATAATTAGGAGCCGAATTAGCAGGGGTGTTACAACTAGTGTTATCCCTGTGACCACTTAAGGGAGCTTCCAGAGTCCTTCAACCCCAATGTGATCAGCATTGGTGTTGAATTATCCTTCCACCCCAATTTGTGTTCGGTTTCCCTTGATCACTAGCAAATCAAGTTCCACCTCCCACCTTCATTCAAACAGACAGCTCGTCAAACATTATTTCGTTTTCTATCTTAATCTTGCTAGTCGTAATCACCCACATACATTTTCCAATTTATATAATTCACTTACTCATTTACTAATCATCTTATCGATTATTACTACATCTTCTCCAACTACTATACTTAGGAAATTCATGGGTATAATACCCCATTAATTTGCTATACTACAATTTATACTCATAAAATACATCGGCTTCATACCGATTTATACTCATTACATACATCGGTTCCGTACCGATTTGTAGTCCTCAAGTGTCCCATACGTACTCATTTCTCATACTATTACCAATCAGGGTCCTCATTCCCCTGGAGATTCTTTACTCCTTTCCTATTCTTATTTCCAAATTGTCATAATTACACGATGAGTGAATACAAATGTTTATGTAACATAAGTATCAATCATCAAAACAAATTCCTTTGTGCTATGCGCATCGTAGTTTATGCACCTATCACGTAAAATGTACATTTCGCAGCTTTTGCTCTACTCCCCTTAAAAGGGATTACGCCCACGTAATCTACCATGTGTCAATATTGAACATTGGTCGAAGGCATTCAGCCGTCATGGAGTGGTTCAGCTTCCATGCGGTGTATTATACAATGTTCCTTGATCAATGGGTCTTAACTGTATTACCGGTTAGTCCCTGCATCAAGAATCTTCATTGGAGTTTATTTAACTCTTAACCGGGTTCGGTTCTAGCCTTAGAGGCTTCAAGGCATTGGTGATTAACATTTTATTCACCAGGTGTATTTCACTTGGAATTCTGGGCCCACTAGCTTCTGCTGCGCGACCCTGATAACTTGGGTTATTCGCCCTTCTTGTATCCTTAACGTGTTACACATCACCTTTTTATCCCTCTTATTGTGGGAATAAGGTTTATTAACCAAGTGTGGTGTTCTTTTACCGTGCTCGAACTCAATGAGTTTTTAGATTTATAACCAGCTCTCTGGGAATCTACATACATACTGTTGAGTTTTGTAATGATCATTCACTCGGTTCCTCCGACTTATTGTCGGGTGAGGTTAAGTCACTTCTTAGTTGTAGTGCTTCCTCTATTGTCAGTAGCTTCTGAATTATACCAGTTTCTCTGGTTCAGTACAAGTGTTCTTTACTTGTTTGACCTTGCATTTTCTATTCGTCGGTCCTACTGACTTCCTTACGTCCCCTTTTACTTTTTATTTCAATGGAATTCGCATCTTGTGATTGTAGGTGTGTTTCACACTCTTCGTGCTTCTTTGGCCTTAGGCCGCATGGTTTGTTTCTAAGCTTTTGCTTAACTGGCTTATGCCATGTACATTGGTGAAAGGAAGAATTTACCACGGTTATATTTTCTATATTCCTAGCTATCCCACCAGATCCTTATCCGCACAAATGCAATACCAAAACACTCAGTCATACAGAGTGCAGAGGCGTAAACCCTTGGTAGTAAATCCCTCATGTGATCGCAATAGGAATTTATATTACTTCTTCGTGTGGTGCTTCGTCATTTGGTGCAGACTCCTGGCTTGTTGTCTGGTCTGTCCACTATCTCCTAGTACCAACTCCATATCATTCGGTGATTATTCACATACATTGGCGCTTGCTGCACACCCTGTTCTTACGGATTCCACAGTATTGGTTTACATGGCATCCGCTGTTGCTAGCTTCAGCTCATGCATTTCCACCATTTATACCATGGTTTGATATTTATACTCCTGAGCTCCTTGAGCGTCATTTACTTATACTTTACATCCCCACGTATCGTGTTCGTTCTGAACCGGATACTCCTTAGTTGTCAACAGTTGCTATTTAAGCTTATTTGACATCGCTTGGCAGTAATTGCGTGCTCAAGTTTCACTACATTAGTAGTTCTGAAAGGGATATATTTTCAGACATTTGTTGACGGCACCTCCTTCTTGGGATCCATGTGTTCACCACTCTCGCGGTTTCACATTTATGAGGGGGTATCCTCGCTCGTTGGTTATTAACCTTTTATTGGTGTCGTCCTTGACCACTTTTCATATGGTTCACGATGGGTTTTGCAACTGTCGAATTATGTATTGTAATAGTTTCATGGCATACTAGCCATATTGCCTAGAGCTCTGCTCATCATAGGCTGTTCCCAAGTGGTTACTTCTCCGTAAGCCATCGCTGAGTTTGGAGGTGATGCCGGGCTCCAGGATAAGATCGTCGCATCACGCTTCCGTTTGTTGAAGACCCTTTATGTATCTTGGTATTGATCGGTACCATTTATTAATTTGGGGTATCCCCTGTCAAGTGGGATCCCTTCGGTGTCCTAACCGGATGTTCGTTTCGATGTGGTGTTCTTACCACGACGTCCCGTTCAAACTGTTGTTGACTTGATACCCTTTATGGATTGCTCCTGGGTATTACTAATTATACGGTAGCATCTGGCTGACATTTATGGGTATGTCCAGTTTGTTATCCTACCTTGCGGTTCTGGATCTGAGTTATCCGTTGAGGGTTATAACGTCTCCCGTCCTTAGGGTAGACCATTGGCGTTTTCTTCTTATGTTATAACGGGTTTGATATTCTCTTCGGTGATGAATGGTATTTTCGGTACCTTAAACATCACCCTGTTGTGTTGTGGTAGTTGTTCTGGGAATTCCATCCCGTTCATTAAACACAGATGTGTTAATGTTAGGCATTTGCCTTACTCTGTTTAGACTGGGTATCCCTTCCAGTCATCATGCTTTACTTTAATGTCTTCGAGACATCTCCAATGCTTTATCCGGTTGTTAGTGCTTCTCGCACTTTTTAACTCTTAATGGTTCCTGGAGTGAGTTTTCTAACTCTTAGCTTATAAGCTTATCTGAGTTCCCTTTTTGCTCGTTTGTGGTATCCAACTTTCTGGTTTGAATTTACTTATGGTCCGTAGAGCGGAGTTGACTACTTCCCGTGTTCACACCACTGACATTATACAACGTGGGGTACCTTCTTGGCACGTACCACTTACGATGAATGTCAGGCCCTTAAGCTCCGTTGGAGTGCGGTCGTCCCATCCCGTATTTGGTACATCGTAGTGTTCGTCACACGCCTAGTGAAGTAGTCTATTATCAACTCCTCTGTATCATTCTATGATACTCACCGCAATTCCGTCTGTTGGTTTTTTTTAAAAATCCAAGGTTTAAAGAAGGGTTTGTTGTTTGAAAAATAACAGTTCGGTTTCTCCTATTATCGGGAGGTCACTATCCAGTACACTCTCTCACATTCTAGTGAGTTCATTGGTTTGCGTTACCGTTTATTGATCTTGAATAGTTATAGTGCGTTTCTACGGTTCCATTAGTTCACTACATGATCTTACTACGAGTCACTACACAACAAGACTCATCTATGAGTTCGATCTACGCACTAAGCGAAGCCACACAATCAATCAAGAAGGGTTAGCTCATACAACTTAAAAAGACATACAATTGAAAGGCAAAAAACCGTTTTCATGCTTTAGTCTTGATTAGCCGGCATACAGCACACAAATAAAACGTAAACTCGGTTTAGCATACGGGGCATGAGAAAATCATACCTTTCACCGGGGTTAGCTTTACCATGTGTTCCCATTGTGCCTTGGTTCACACTTGTTCCTCGACTTATGCTCGAGACATGACTACATTCCAAATGATTCGATTAATTCTAAGCATTACAGTACTTACATAATTACTACACCCCGTACTTACCCCCCGTTATCCCGTTACTTCAGTTTAACTTAATATTCTTAATTACACAACTTTCTTACTTATGTTCATACTTTCTTACCTTTACTACTTCATCCATGGTGCACTACTATATATATGTATACACATATGGGTGTAAGCATATATATGTATACAAATATGATTACTATAATCATTTCAATTTTTTTTTGTTTTGCCTCGACCGACCTTACCCAGGGTCGGTCCCAAGGTCGGTCGAAGTCAGTAGGGTAATACGCTGGAAGATTTCAGGGCCGACCGACCTTGCAAATCCGGTCCCAAGGTTGGTCCATTCCAGTGAGTTATTTGACAGAAAATTTTTAGGCCGACCGACCTTGCATGTCCGGTCCCAAGGTTGGTCCATTCCAGTAGGTTTCATTAAGGGAGATTTTCTGGCCGACCGACCTTGCATGTCCGGTCCCAAGGTCGGTCCATTCCAGACGGTTTCCGCCTTTGTAAATCTGGGCTCGACCGACCTTGCAAGTCCGGTCCCAAGGTCGGTCCGGCCCAGTATTTCAGTTTTAAAATCTGTTTTCAGTTATATACTTTGCCCATTGTTTCCCCAATCTTCCTACATGTAATCCCACATGTTTTAACCCCACTTAGGCCCTCCAAATTGCCTTAGTTCACCCACCAATTCCTTACTCATTCCTAAATCCATATACACCATTTTTCCTCACTTCATTCAACACTCATGTCAACCTTTGTACTCAAATGCTACAGATTTTTGAGCTCAATTCTATCCTCCCATACTTCCTCAACCAATGCCATTCCTAGCATTCTAAATACCTTTCCAAGCAAATACAATATCTATACCCAAGTCCAACATTCATTTTACTAAGTCTTGTACTCTAATTCTTCCTAGTCTCTCCAATACAATCCAATACCTCTTGCTACAGATTTTATATTCTTTTATTCACATACCACTACCACCATTCCATAGTCATTAAACATCTCTACTATCCCCAATACACACATTGGTTCTCCCATTCACCAAATCATCCATGAATGCACCATTCCTACCAAAATTTTGCCATAGTTCACCTACTTTTCCTACTTAGCCACATACATCCTTTCTTGCCAAAATCATTCCTAATCTAGCCACACCCATACAAGGGTCCTACCAGCAATCAAGACAATCTCAATACACCAATACTTCCTCCAACAACAATCCCAATACTCATACACAAGTTATTTGGCTCTAAGGCCTACAATCCACATACTTGCTCACAAATACTTAAAATTTCCACAACTACACTACTAATACAATAGTTTAGGTTCTTTTATTTGTTTACCCATTCCCATTATTCTAATGCATTTAAAATTTAGCATTAAGAAGGAGCTCTTACCTTAAGCCCTTAATTCCTTCTTTCTTTTCCATTTCTCCTCCTTCTCTCTTTCTTTTACAAAACGGCCATGTGGGGGATGGAGTTGCGAAACTCCATCTCAACACCCAAATTACATAAAGAGAATATAATTAAACTTACAATCTCTTAAAACATCACTAATTCAATGAAGGGTTTAAATTACCACAAGTTAGGGTTTACCTTTGGAGTGCTTTAAGAGGGGTTTTAGCCCATGGTTCAAGAAGAAGAATCCACCACCATTGCAAGGTGAAATTGATGCTCAAAAGAGAGAGAGAAAACAAGGCATTACATAGAGGTAAAAATTGGTTATGAAGAGAGATGGAGAAAACATGAAGTTTTCATGGAGATTTTTACCTTAATGGAGAGAGGAGACTCCTAGCTACCCATTGGTGCTATTTTCTCTTTGAATGGGGAAAACCCATGGAGATGAACTTCCTC
Source organism: Limonium bicolor (assembly GCA_023374045.1). NCBI lineage: Eukaryota > Viridiplantae > Streptophyta > Magnoliopsida > Caryophyllales > Plumbaginaceae > Limonium > Limonium bicolor. The sequence continues at coordinate 217,196,793 of CM041779.1, read as the reverse complement.
ATTTTTGGATTTTGAAAAGAGAGAAGTGTAGAGGGTGATGAGGGGATTACAAATCTGTAATTATTTTTACATCTGGAGCTCAAATGAAGGTAGAGCATGGAGAGAAAGAAGGGAAGCCATTGTTGGTCTTGGAGCTTCCAAAAATCGCCAGCCACCATGGAGAAGGAGAGAGAAATCGGTGGGGGGAAGGAGAAAGAAGAAAGAGAAAAGAGAAAAGAAAAATGAGGGAGTGAGGTTAGAGAAGAGGTTAAAGTACTTTTCTACTTTTTCCTACGTTTTGCTTTTGACTCTCCTTATTTAATTAGCTAGTTACATGTGTGTGTGAGAGGGGTTATTGAACCCATTAAAACCGGCCCCCTCTAATATTACCAATTGGAGCATTTTTCGTCTTTTACAGAAAACGCTCGTTATTTTACCCGGTTTCAGTACTATTCACTAACCGGGCCCGTTTTCTGGAATTTTCTCGTTCCTTTATTTTTTTATTGGTTATTAAGCTTCCACTAGTGCTTAATTATTTTTATTTAATGATTTACAATTTTTATGGGTTCGTTTGACCATTTAAAATCACGTTTTCGGGTTTTCTCGAAAAACACGCGCTAAAGCTTTATTAGCGTTTTAATACATTATTTGGTTCCTTTTTCTTCGGGAGTTGTTCCCATATATTATTTTTCTCTTATTAAGCCCTAGGAATCCACATAATACGCTAACCGAGGTCTCGTACCTCCTATGGTTATTTAACGCTTATTTTAGCATTTTCCGCTTTTAAGCGTCTTCTCATTTCTTTTGGATTTATCTTCCTTACCAAAATTACTTAGGCACTATTAGGCCCTTAAATACTATATTGGAATCATTTAATCACCATATTTAAGTTCAGGGTATTTCAACGGGATTAGTAAACTTCCGATAACGGTTAGAGAACCGAATTGAAATAATCCTCGAAAGAAATAATAGTGGAAAGATATAATGAATCTCTACTTAGAGGATGATGATAGTTCAAAGATAAGTACTTATGATAAAAGTAAAAGAATGATAAGGGACCATCAAACTCCCTTAGAAAGATAGTTGACCTACAATGTGAGATCTGACTAATACGAGAAAATGTCCCGAACATAAAAGTATTCGATAAGTTGGGAAACCCCTAAATCTGAGAATAATAGACATTGAGAAAATTCCCTAAGCTATTAGATGATATCGAGAGAGACACTTCTAGGCTAATCTATGAGATTGTGAAATGACTCCGAGAGAGGAGTATTGGGAATTTGAGTAGTCCGGTAGAGAAACGGACCTTTGTGAATTTAAGGAGCAAGGTATATAGTTCCGTTTGATAGTCAAACCTTCCCATCATGCTAGACCTGGTGTAGGGTCGTAGCCAGGGAAGTAAGACTTGTATTTGAAAGCCCGGTGATGAGTCTTGTGTATGACTCTGCCCCGAGGTCATGGGTAATGACTTAAAAGTTGTCCTGTTGAGAATTTGACAACTTGTGAACTTGAGGGTTGGAATTGAAAATTGAGATTTGAGTTGAGACTTGAGGGAATTGAGAGTTGAGTTGAGAAGTGTAGAAATTGAATTTGAGTTGAGAAATTGAGAATTTGAGATTGAGATTGAGAATAAGAGAGTTTGAGTAAGAGAAACCCAAGAGAATGGGTAAGATAATGAAAAAGTAACTAAGGCATAGAGAGGTAGAAACCTTCAAGGCCTAAGAGTAAGTTGATACTAACTACAAACTTGTTGTGTTAGTAGTTATTGTAATCCTTGTTGAATGTCTTTGAATGCGAGCAAGTTTATTGAATTAAAAATGAATCGTATGTTCTTGACAAAGTAGTCAGCGTACCCCATTAGCACGCGGGGTATGTGAATTTCATACCAACAATTCATTGAGCCCCTTGGGGCACCGTTTTTACTTTCCATGTACCTTGAAGCCGAATACTGTTCAAGAGTAGGATGGGGTTGCTACTTAAGCATGGGTAGTTAATTTGAGAACTATTGTATTTATATTGTAATTGTTGGATTGTAAGACCGACATGTTATCGGCAAGTTTGGGAATTGTAATAGACTCGGTATAGAATTAAACTGAGGTTGTATTTGTATTTGATTTGATTAAGGAATGAAATGTAATGTTTGATATAGAGTACTCGGTATACTTGTTCATCAGACCGATATTGTAATTGAATTTTTGTACTGGATTTGGCCTTGTTAGTCACGTGGGTGACTAATGGCATTGTATCATCCCCCGTATGGAGAAAAAATTTCGCTACTTTGGTATTGGTATTTGAGACGGATTAGGGGACAATGATTTGATTAGCGGTAGGGGTCTTACAGTTCAGGTCATCAAACCACATCCTTAACTTTAATAAAAACATCTACACATTATACCAAGAATATCCAAGCATATAACCACCATTAAGTAAACAATAACCACACTAAAGCACTTATAGATCACCTTTAAGGTACCTTTGATACAACATCATAATTAAGGTAATACCACTTTGCAACTTTGACCTACCTTTTTACCAATCCAAAATCATCATATTATGAGTAAATAGCCATGCAATCAAGGAAATAAACCATCAAAAAATCCTCATTATTTTAATAGAAACCAGAAAATTTTAAAGCACATTTTTAGCTTTTATCTCATCTTTAACTTACCAAAACGCAACTTGTGCACTTACCCACGAACTGAAATACTGAATAGTGATAAGTATCCATCATCTCCAGCATAAAAAACATAGAGGTTACTCACGAAAATCAATTACACAATTGGTTCCAAGTCAAAGCACAAAAATCACTAGATTTGACACTAAGAAAACAAGAGTTGTTCACCAAGATTCCTTGACCTTATAGGGGCACACCATATATCTAAATAACCATTAAAGAGTCTATTTTCATACCATGAAAATATTTATAAGATAACCACAACATATGCTGTCGAAACAAACCAAAATAGAAATTGTCGCCAGAATCGACACATAAGGAAAGAATAGTTATACACAAGAACTACATGTCCTTTTCTTCACATAAGTCTTCACCACGGATTAGGTATTTGACTAGACTAAAGGGTGCTCAAAACTTCTCTAATACACCGCCCCTAATCTCCTGGTTTCTCCTTTACTTTCTCTTTTATTTTGCCCCCTTCTTGGGCTCGGTTTTGGTCTATTTGCAAGGCTACGTGTTTCTTTTCTTTGGATGGTCTCCCCTGGAGATTTATGGAGGTGAGTGTGTTTGAGGAATAATGCCAGGTCGTGGATCCTCTTATATAGACAAGGAAAAGGTTACTTAAGCTTAAGGAAAGCTTTCTTAATGTGACACCTCCCATGACACCTTCTCATTGCCTATTTGCTATCACTTTGGCTGAATATTTAAAGGTTATTTCATGGATGGTATTGCTATGATGGAGGCAGCAGTAATGATGGGCTGAAACAAGAATTTATGAGTATTTATGAGCATTAAATGTGCATTAATGTGGCCGGCCATTTAATGCCATGTTTGGCATGATTTGGACGCCTCTCTTGAGGCTATTTTTGGCTTGGTGGCCTAAGGTTACTTCATGGTGAAGAGAGGTCAAGATAAATCTAGTTAAATCTTTGTTCTTGGCTACACTTATATGTGTAATTGTTTAAGGCACGTTTCTTCATGTGAGGGAAACCCGATACGTTTCTTCATGAGTGGGTTTCTTAAATATTCAAACATATGTTTCTTCATGAAAAGGTTTCCTAAATTACTCCACATATGTTTCTGAATAAGAGGGTTCCTTTCTAAGAGGGTTTCCTTCCTGATGGGGGTTTCCAGCCTGAGAGGGTTTCCTTAAATTTTCACACCAAGGATCATGTGACACCAAGTGCGGGGATCGGTTCATGTTCACATTGTTGTGCTAGTTCTACTGCTCGTGTGACGAGTGTCTGAAACTCTGGTGGTATTGTCGGTGGCGTCGCTCCGTCTTGTGTTCGTGTCTCCTGGTATGTCTTGGTATAAGGATTCCAGTCCTTTCCCAAGCACATCATCTTCAGCTTCATCTTCGCTCCACCGGGGAATTCGGGTGTGTAAAATCCACCTTGACCCGTTCCTAGCTCGTTGCATCGTCGAATGATTGCGATTTGCGCTTCGGGTGTCAGGTATCCCCTTAATAAGATCATACCTGGTTGGATGACCTGACACTGTTCATTGGTGTAGTCGTGGTTGGTGATGTCGATCTCTTCTTGATTCAAGTTTACCGGTATCGGATAACAGATACTAAAGCTTCCTATGGTTACAAATTTCGTCTACGGTGAGTACTAGTTTCAACTACTTCGTTTCATGCTTAACACACACTTCAATTTATTTACTCATGCATTCACTCATACAGATACTCCAATACTTAGACATGCTACTTCAAGGATTAAAGGTTTAGATTATTACCTGGGCCGGAATTAGAACCGGACCCATCACGGTCTATCACGTGAAGGACAGGCTGCCTCTGAGGTGCACCCCTCGGAGGTCCCCGGGATCCCGGTCCCTGTGGTGCCTGCTGGGTCGGTGCATCGCCAGATGCAACCTCCTTGCCTTCCCTCTGTTTGTAGTTTTGGAAGTTCCCCTTTGGCTTGGTGCTCTTTGGGCATCTGTTGGCCGTGTGTCCTAGCTTCTGGCAATTGTAGCACTTGATATCTCTCCCATTGCAGTCCTTGCCGGGATGGTCCAGGTTGCACTTTCTGCACACATAGGTGCGGCCATCGGAGAAGGTTTTGGTGACACCGGAGCTAGAACCTGAGGTTAGAGGGTTAGCACATGTGTGCGTGGATATACTAGATACATTACTTGTACGATTACGACTTAGGAATAGAAGTTTACCCTTTGGTGGGTGTGATATCAGTGGCTTTGCTGCCACCGGTGCAGAATAACCAAGCTAAAGAAGCTCAACTGGTTTGCCCTGCTCAGCATGGGCACTGCTCTCACCTGGGGATTTCTTTTGGGATTGCTGAAAGAAATTCCCCTTCTTCTTTTTCCAACTCTTCCCCTATTTCTGCTCTCAGTACTGGTGTTTTTGTGGTTTGGCTTTGCGCTTCAGCGCGGTCTCTTCATCCCTTAATTGGAAAGTGATTTCAACGCGAGAAGCCGCGTGATAACAATCCTGAAGTTACAGGTATTAGCCGGGATTCTTATTAAGGAAAAGATAAGGGAAAGGTTCAAGGAATTCAAGGAATTGAAATGATACTAAGGGTTAACTGATATTTACCTGAAGGGAGGTAAATCTCGTGTAGCCCATACCGTACCGAAGGCGATGGCTCAGACCGCCATAGAAGCGATCGACGAACACCTGGCCGGTGTATTCTAGATCAGGGAGAAGACGGAGAATGGAAGTAAAGGTGCGGTAGTACTCATCCATAGACATCTTGTCTGTCATCTTCAAGGCGTCCAGCTCTAGCCTTTTCTTAGTCTTTATGCTCCGGATAGTACTTGGATCAGAGGAGTGATGCAAAAGAATCCCAATCGAATGTGGGGTCACTGACGTGCTCGTGCTTGACTAGCTTCCACCAATCCATAGCAGCATCCTTCAGGTAATAAGCAGCAACTCTGACTCGAACTCCAGCAGGAGCTTCGAGTGTTTCGAACGCCGTCTCCATCTCGGAGATATAGGCTTCGAGCTTAGCCGGATCACTCTCGCCCCTAAAGCAGGGAGGGCGGAGTTCCGCTACAGCTTTTACCCAGTTCGCTTCTCTGGGTGGCGGGGGAGGGATTGGCCCCGCTTGAGTTTGTTGGTTCTGTTGGGTTTGTTGCACGGCTTGGATAACTTGTGGTAGCATCTATGCTACCGTGGCGGCGACGATCTCAGCTATCGTCTGCGCGCCGGGTCCGTCATTGCCCCCTCCTCTAGGGCGACCTGGACCTCTTCCTGACATCTGAATATTTAGTAGTTACATTAGGCTTTGCAAGATATGACTCAAAGGTCTTGGAATTTAAGCAAGGTATCATTCCAAAGAACGTTAAGGGTATCCGTTGTTAACAACGGTAGTTCCTAGTTAGGTTTCTAAGTTTCCGTCTTAAGACGGTTGAAATCCTAACTCGGTAATCCCCTATGCTCGGTAACTAGGGACATCAGAGCGTAACTACGCTCTGATACCACTTTTTGTAACACCCCAACCGCTAATCCTATGCTTACCGTCTAATCGTCCTGTTAATCCTACGAGTTCACAGCGGAAATATTACTACTTACTACGGGGTGGTACAACGCCACTAACCGCCCATACGGCTAGCTAGGCTTACCTTACTTACAGTCATTGTCTGATGCACATAGTGTACCGAGCTACTAAATTACTTACCAAAATACCATATACCAAATACTTACATCAATGGATCACCGAGTATTTAAGTGCATACAATTACATCCCAAATCAAACTTCCCAAAAGAATGAGTTTCTACCGGCTACTCATCTATACCAAATCATCATCCTCTCTATACCAAAAAGGTGTACCCCATGGTACACCGGCTAATCAAAAGCTATAGCCATGTACTACTCAGTACACCATCATAATTCAGTGTTTACATCCAAAAGAAGATAAAGAAATAAAATTAAGTCTTCACATCTTCATCATTCTCGTGTACCTGCGTGTAGTAAAAATGGTGCCCCAAGGGGCTCAGCAAACGCTGCGTATAAACTCCGCATATACCGCGTGCTAGCTAGGGCACGCCGACTATTTGACGTCCACTAAACATGTTGTCCATTTATTTCATATATACATGCTTGCATACAACATACATTCATTCACAATACATTATTCATTCCAAGGCAACAATACAATGATGCTCACATACTTACCTTCACAAGGTTAGCCAAATATGCATCCGGGTTAATCGGAATGCTTTTACTCTTTTACTCATACTTACTTTTCTTACTTACACTTACTTACTTTCATTTACTTTACTTACTCATTCTTACTTACTTACTTATACTCAAGTTAAGTCGTCGGGACCTCCGGCCCTGGGGACTACGCCGTCCCACCTCCGGGACTTACTTGACTCACCAATCGGGATGCTACCCACTTAAGGGATTTGGGCCGCGGACCAGTTTAAGAGTCAGGAATTGGAGCCAACCTCTCGTGACTCCGCATCCTCACGCGTGGCCGAAACTATATCGGACTTCTACTCATTCCAATTTAATTACCAATTTAAGTTAGATTGGTTAGCTTGTTAGGAATAAGTTAGAAGTCCATTCACACTAACAATCGGTCACGATACAATACAACCTACATGCGCACATTCATATTCATCCAAACATTTCATGAATTATACAAACTAAAATTTAAGAGAGTATTCACAACATACAACACTACATATTCACAAGTATGCATATTAACTCCGATTCGTGCATTTATCTTATTTGGTGATCAATTAGCACACAACACACAAATCAGAGTAACCAAGATAGCATACGGGGCATGAGGAATCCATACCGTTCACCGTCGTACGTGTTTCCAAACGTCCCTCGGTGTCACAAATCAAATCCTAAGATATACATACAATTGAGCGGTTAATCTAACTATCATTAACTTAACTCAACTACTCTTACATCCCTAACTCATATTTACTAAGTCTTTACACTCCTATAACATTGGTTTACTTACATATATATGTACATATGTATAGGTGGGTATACATATATATATATATATATATACATACTATAGTTACACATTTTTTGTAAGTAATGGGCCGTCCGACCCACCGTCCAACCCAAGCCCTGGGTCGGACCACTCCAGTAGGTTTACGTCCTCTGAAATCCACCCTGTCCGACCCAGCACTATTACGTCCGACCCATACCCTCGGGTCGGACCATTACAGATTGTTTTGGTCCTGTGTCTAAGCTCCGTCTGACCCACGTCCGACTCACCGTCTGGGTCGGACGAAGTCAGAAACTTTGACACTATAAAAATTTGCATGTCCGACCCATGTCCGACTCACGGTCCTGGGTCGGACCATTCCAGAAAGTTCATGGTTCGTTGTTTAAGCCATGTCCGACCCACGTCCGGCTCACCGTCTGGGTCGGACGAAGTCAGAACATTGCTATAGATTTTATTTTCTTTCCCAATTTTACCCATTGCTTCCCCAATCTTCCTACATACATCCTAACATGTTTTGGTACAATTTAAACACCCTAAATCATGCTAATTCATTCCCTAATTCATTACACAATCCTATACTAACTTATATACACAATTCTCTAAGTTTCTACTCAACACTTACACAGTTTTCTCCCCTTACTGTATTATGCTACAGATTTTTACATTCATACTCCCCTTCTATAACTCCCTCTCCTAATGTCATTTCTAACACCTCTAATGCATTACAACTACATTAACTATCTCTCCTAATACACCCTCTATCTATTTAAATCGAAATCTGTTACAATCCTATATCATTCACCTAGTTTTCAATTCATTAAGTGTTCTAACCTAGGTAAATTTCGCCATAACCTCCCCTATATTTTTACACTCTCACCACATTGTTTCACTCATTTAAATGATCTACACCACCTGTTTATAGCCAATACATATATACTCAATTCTCATACACAAATACCACACTAAAACAACATCAAAATTCCTGCACTCAACAATCCAATCCCAACTATGTTTTAATAAGTTTTAAAATGTCTTTTAAGGTTTAAAACATTTATATTCTCTCACACACTACACTACTAATACAATACCATTTCCATTACTCATTTCAACCTTCTAAAATCTGTTACATACATATATATACCAAGCTACACAAAAGAGCAATTTGATTCATCCCTTTTTCTGTACTGAAGGTGCAGGACTACATCAAGGAATGTCTAGGTTTATCCAAAATCCAATCAGTGCTCAAGATCCAGGATTCTATTTATCATGAGTCTTCAAACTTTCTCCTTTTATTATCCATGAATAGATCTCTTTACTTCTATGACTTAGATATCTCGTCTTTATCGAAAAAGTGATTCGATCGATGAAAAAATTTGGTAGGAAATTATGAGAAGATCGATGGGAGTGAAAAAAAAAGGGGCGTCTTATTCAAATTTCAAACCCCAATTATGACATCCCCTCTCTCCCACTTGAGACCTCGGAACGCACCGTTCTTATAGATAGAAATGCGCTTTCACATCTTCTTAAGCCAAAAGCTGGGGAGAGTTCCTTTTTTGAGGATACTCCCGGGAACAGAGCCAGTGGAGGCGGGGTGGGGCCTGTAGCTCAGAGGATTAGAGCACGTGGCTACGAACCACGGTGTCGGGGGTTCGAATCCCTCCTCGCCCACAACCGGCCCAAAAGGGAAGGACCTTTCCCTTCTGGGGTAGTAAAATCATGATGGGGATAGCGGACCCAAAGCTATGGAACTGGGGTGTGGGTCTTTTATCGAAATGGAAAGGTCCTTCCTTTTTTTTAGTGTTATCGCGAAGAAAGTATTACCTTGTTTCTCCTTCTAGTTTTCTTTCTTCCTCTTGTTCCTTCCTTCTCCCTCTACCGGTTTTAGTTTCTCAACAATCTAACATTACAACCCATTCATAAATACACCATTCAATACTAAAATTAACCCTAACATTATTTAAGCTTTTAATGTGGGTTTTAGGGTTTAGAAAATTCATTACCTTCCAAGGGTGCAAGAGCTGTTTGGAATAGTTCAAGAACAAGACTTCTCACTTTCCAAAGAAGCCAAAATCGGCTATAGCACAAAGAACCAAACAAGGTTTTAGCTACATTTTCGTTTTGCCCATAAGGGTTAGAAAAAGATGGAGTTTTGAGAATATTTTTACCTCACAAAAACAAGGAGAAGAAGGTGGTTCTAGTGGTGGTCTTGAAGCTCCAAATGCTCCATACCCATGGAGATGAAAGTTCTCCTTTTTGATTTTTGAAAAGATAGGAATGTTGCTCTTGATGAGAGGAATCCAATGGTGTGTAGTTTTATAATTTTTGGAAGAGGTTTGAGGGGGTTACAAGAGGAGAGAAAAGAGAGTTTGTGGGGTTTGTTTATTTCTCCATGGAAATCGCATGGAAGAAGGAGGAAGAAGAGAGAGTGAGTGAGGGTGAGTGTGTACGTGAGTGTTGTGAGGAGAATGAGGGAATTGAGAGAGAGAGTGTGAGAGGTAAGTTGCTTTATTGTTTTTAATTGCTTTTGTCTTTTGTAAATAGAGGAGATAGGTGAGTGTGAGAGGGGGGAAAAATCGGACACACTAGCACACACACATACAACTTCCACTTTTATTTTAAAAGTGGACACATAAGTTTGTGTTATTATATTTCTACCCCACAACTTCCGTTTTTGACAGTTTTTACTAATCTCTCATTTTATTGATTTTATTGGTCCTAAAGCTTCACTAATATTTATTAATGATTATTCAGTTGACCAAAATTGTTATGAGTCTATTTGACCCGCTTAAAGACACGTTTTCCCGGTTACCTCGAAAAACGCGCTTTAAGGTTCGTTAGTGATTTTAATCCATTTTAAGGATCCGTTTTCTTCGGGATTTGTTCCCTCATGATTATTTATACTTAATTAAGCTTCTAAATTATTCATTAGCCTAATTAATCACTATTTTTAATTACGGGGTATTTCAATCTACCCCCTTAAGAAACTTTGCCCTCAAAGTTGCTCAAGGTTAATGGTTTAATTAATTCTACTCATTAGGCAAACCAATTGTCATAATGCATCTTACTATCACCTATGAGGTGTTTACTCCATTCCACATTACAAGCATACACGGTTCAGCAACATACGCAATACGTCATTACCATTCACAATATACATTACACGTCCATCACACATCGTACAAGTACATTCATACACTACACATTACACATACATACACATACCAAATTCACTTGCACTACATGTCACTAGTAGAAAAAAACGTTTTATAACACGGTTGTTTTCCTGTATATAACACGGTTATCAAGGGTGTTATATGCTGCGGTGGTATATTGTTCTTGATTTTACAACACGGTTGATAACCGTGTTATATACAGGTTTTACAACACGGTTTTTATACCAAAACCGTGTTATAAATATGCTAACCATGCTACTTTTTTTTGCGCCAAAATAGTTTATAACACGGTTCATTCTTAAAACCGTGTTATAAAGTCTAGTTTTACAACACGGTTACAAGACAACCGTGTTATAAAGCCCATTTTACAACGCGGTTTTTTAAGCAAACCGTGTTATAAAACCTTTTCATACGAAGATTCAAGGCGTTTTATAACACGGTTCATTCTTAAAACCGTGTTATAAAGTCTAGTTTTATAACACGGTTTGTCATGTAACCGTGTTATAAAGTGGTTTCCCGCAATAATACAAAGTTATTTTATAACACAATTATATATACAACCGTGTTATAAATCTTGTTTTTTTTTAAAAAAATATTTTTCCTGTTTTATTATTCTGCTTCACAAACTACAATTAATAACCAATCCTGTCTATTACACATGACACATTCAATGTGTACAGCCACACCAGCTTTCAAAAGAGCCACTGAATCCTGTCTATTACGCAGATTGCAAGTAGCAGCAGCCTAGAGCTAAGTTACCAAAAGCAGCAAAGCTGTATAAACAAAACAGATGGAACAACAAACCATCTAACCTCCTATCAGAGTTTCAGTTAGCAAGCTTGTGTTTATCCATACTTGAATGTAAAAACTCATACTCATGTCCTTGTAAAGGAGCTCTCTATAAAAATAACATACAGAGTATATTACAGCAGTACAAAGATCATAATTTCAGAGAACGTTTGGATTTTTTATTATTGTAAGCCCTTCTTGTAGAACAACAAAAAAGAACTACTCTTTTGAAGAGATTTACATAATAGCTGAAAACTTTTACTTTCAACCATCTACTTCAGAGCACCCTTCAAAACAGCTATTGCTTGTATTTAACGATTCTGTTGTATTTAACGATTCTGTTGTCAAACTAACTAAACAATTTTGGTAGTGGCAGGCTCTGAACGGAAGGTTCATCCTCGTCTTGTCCTGGAAAGAACAACCCAGGTAACCGTTAACAGATGTTTGACAAGAACAAAACAAAACAAAACACTTCCATTCTGAGTGAGGAAATTTAGTAGCAAACACAACATACTTACCGTGAGGATCTTTCCTCGTGACCGAATGTCTGTCTAGTGTTGTTCTTCCAGATGAAGCACTCTGTGTGGGTCTGCCCCTGGTAGAGCCGGAGTGTTCATTTGTATTCCCAATACCACCACCACTGGATGCTCTCCCCGATTGATGGTTGAATTTTGCAGGTTGAGTGGTCACTGGAATATTACTTTGCAAACAGATGGAAAGCACGAAATCGACGTCTGGTGCCGGACCTTCAACAGCAGGCAGATTCACTATGAATGCCACCAATGCGGGGGAGCTCCTTTGAGGATCCCCTCGACTCCATTGCTACCAGATACAGCAGCACCATTCCTTCTTTGTTCAACCTGTTAAATCAGATACTATCAGGGGAATCCTTTTTACTAAAACTCAATCATGTGTGCACAAATTCAAACTTATCGTTTTGATTGCATTCAGTAAAATATTTTAAAACACCATGGCTTATTTACACAGAAATACACATGTATTACGCTTCAATCAGAAAATATTAGCAGTGCAACCAACTAATTTAGCAACAGAATAAATAAGAAAAATTTGCAGAGGTAAAGAACAATTAGGAAGAGATATCAAAGAATCATATCACAGGTGTAAGGCTTCACATGCGCCCTAGAGGGGAGACGAAATGCCCAGAGTATAGTAGGAGAATATGAGCGATTGAGAGAAATAAAGAACCGAATACCTTCAACAAGCTAGCTAGATCTCCATATGTTTGTTCAAACCGAACAAATCTTTTCCAGACCTGCAAAGGAAAAACTCAGTATGTGATTCAGAAACTAAATGCAATTTCGTACAAACTACTCAACTTAGAAAATGAGACATATCTAACCTCAACCGAATTCTCAAGTGGGAGTGAGCTCAATGCATGCTCAAATAGAGCCATGATATTTCTGTCGTCATTCATACATTGCAAGAAATCTGCATACCTATTTCACCTCATTAGAAAGGGGTCAGGGATATTGAAAGTTTTAAGATGATTGCTCACAAAACAGCCACCAAGGCAGGGTATTTTATCCTAAAACGAGAGGAAAAGTCTATCATTTCTAATCCACTGCACAACTTAGCAAACTTGCTCATACGGTAATTATTGGGCAACAGTAAGATTATTTCCTGAACAGAGAACTGCAAGACAGATTTAAACTACACCAAAACAGATTGTGCAATGCATGTTCATAATCAATGTACTAGTGCAGATCGGTTCTGTTCATAATGGCCAGCTTTAAGCAGCTTGATTTGTCAAGATTTAAGGTACTTCAGTTAACACATATGATGCAGTATTATAATCCCAAAAATAACTAAGTTAATCAATCAGAAGAGAAAAGAAACAGAAGCTGAAGTAGATCAGAAACACGTAAAGTTTGAAAGCCAAAATATGTGTTCAGAAAACATGCAATCCAAATAGATGAAACTCAATACTAATATCAGTTCTTTTCTAAAAAGTATAGCAGAATCGATATTGTCAATCTAGAAAAAGAAAACAGTGAGCGATTAGAGAAAAGACTAAGGGGGCGTTGGTTCAAAGGGGGGAAACGGAATGGAATCAGGAAAGGGAATGGAGAGGAATGGAAAAGAATTCCCTTTGATTTTCCTAGTTGTTTGTTTGAGCTGGAAAATGAAATAAATAACCGGTCAACGGCCGCTGGTCAATGGTCAACGGTTGCTGGCTGCCGGTCAACGGCCATTAATTACTGGTCAAGATTCACCGGTCACCGGTCAATGGTCATTAGTCATCGGTTAATGGTCATATGTTGTCGGTCAAAGTGTACTAGGGAAAGGGAATCTCATTCCCTAGTAGGGAGTGGGGAATCAGGAAAAAGGGTTTTGGGGTAATCCCATTCCCTTTCCCTTTCCTGAAAACAGGAAAAATTGGCAAAACAAACAGCAGGAAAGGGAATCATTCCGATTCCCTTTCCTGATTACCCCAAAACAAACGCCCCCTAAAGCTGATGCACTAGGATTGGTATTTTCTTCCTTTTTCTGTTTAATTCTCATTCATTGATCTGGTTTCTTATTTTCCCAAACGCTTACCCATTTAGTTAAGTGATTTAGTAAGATTTTCAACTCAGAAACCACCCAAAAGAACATTGATAACACCTCTGGAGGTTCTTTACACAGAACACAAAAGAAGTTATTGCTTTACCTGCTCGTACAACTCTACCGCTGTCTCAGATAAATACCATCTTCTACGAAGTCTTGATAGCAAAAAGATGACAATCCCAACTGTAAAACTCAATATTACTAGCAGGCATGTCAACAAGCAGAGCTAAATCTTCAGAGAAAGAACAATTGTGTTTAACAGTAATACCGGTGCACTAACTGACATGAGAATTAGAGAATGCCTTGCTATCCATTGTCTGGCACGACAACTGATCAGCCTGTAACGTTCAGCCAAGGCCTTAGGACATTTAAACTCGACTACCCTGCAAGAAATGGATATGAGATATGCTCAGAATAATTGGCTAATTTAGAATGCAAACTTTGAAATGGAAACTACCTAAAACCAATATGCCTAGGTTTTGATGGAAACCATTACTTGTTATCATTTAGCCTGGTATCCAGTACGTTATTGATCTTCTCTATGGCTCTTTTTTTTTGCAAATGCATATGCCACAGTGTCTACACGATATCTCTCCTGATCAAAGAAACTATCCATGTTGTTTCTCAGCTCCTCCTCGGATGCCTAAAGTAGCAGAAACAATCGAATGCATACATTGATCATAAGAAGTAGCTGCACGTAGATACAGTAAAAAACATGTCCAGCCATCCATGAGTCACAACTGATCATAATGAACACTTTATATAGCAGCAGAAAAATCAGAGAACAATGCATAATGAACACTTTATAGCAGCAGAGAAATCAGATAACAATGCATAATGAACACTTTATAGCAACAGCAAAATCAGAGGACAAACAGAGAACAAAGCAGAATGAACATTTTATAGCAGCAGAAAAAACAAGTATAACATATAACAATAGAGATATTTGAACAAGTATAACATATAAGAAGTGTTCCTTAAAGATAGAAATCAGAGAACAAAGCATAATGAACACTTTATATAGCAGCAGAAAAATCAGAGAACAATGCATAATGAACACTTTATAGCAGCAGAGAAATCAGATAACAATGCATAATGAACACTTTATAGCAACAGCAAAATCAGAGGACAAAGCTCTATAGCAGCAGCAAAATCAGAGGACACAGCTTTATAGCATTTTCAAGCTTTTATTTAGGAACTTCGATGGCTGAAAACAGTTTCAGTGTGTAGCGATGAAAACAGATGTGAAATGGTGTATTTTAGAAAGTGAAACTGCCGAAATTAGTTTTAAAAATGGAGTAGCATGTAGAACTAAACATGGTAAAGTGAACACGTAAAGCCCACTTCGTAGAGACTCCAAACCTTTGGTAAATATTTTTCCTTCTGAGCAAGATATGATACTTCTGATGCAAACTGGTCTCTGCATAGATAAAGCTTTTCAAAGTTTCATTCTGCTCAGCTATTATATAACCAACCAAAACAATACAACTAATGAATAAAGAATACAAAGGATCATCGCGCTACAAGCATTATAACTGATCAAGTTAGAAATGAGCGATCGGCATTCCTCATTTCAACAAAACCATAAAAAACTATCGACAATTTCATGCCTCCAGATCCGAATCACAGAAGTTTCAATAGTATGGAAATTATTGTCAAAGAGGTCTATACAACAAAGAGAGAAGAGTAGCGGACTATATCATGTTGGTTGTCAATCAAATTATGCATTTTTGATACGCTTTAACAACTGAGAACAGTGGAGAAAGAAACCTCCAAGTGGGCTATGAAATAGCTCAAGAATCCAGATCAAACATGGATAAAATAAACATAAAGAAATAATAAACAATGATGGAATAGTTACCTTTCATATCATAGAAGTCTGAATGTTCTGTACCAGTTAGTACGGCAGATGGGATCTGATCAAGCATAGCTGATGAAAAATATACATGTTAATAAATAAACAGATAATAAGGACCTCTTGTTCAGTTGTTAAACAGCAAAGATAGGTTCAGTTTCACCATAAGAATCGGCAGCCTTCTGCAAAAGTTTACTTGACCTTTAACCAAAAGATCAATTTTAGAGAAGTTGACTAAATATTACCTTTGCCAACAATTATTAAAAAAAAAGAACTTCATCTACATTTCTTCGTCAAATTCTATTGCATTGAGATAAGGAAGCAACCCTTCAGAAAAGCAGCAGATCGGCGCAAATGCAAAGAGGAGAATAAATAAGTCATCGCAGTCGTAGTCGCAGCCACGGTGATAGTCACAAAGGCTTAACAAAGCCAAGCAAAATCATATTCCCTTAATTTCAGCTTGATAATATCAGTTTAATGCTTATTTCAGAGTGACAATGCAGTAGCAGTGTAGAGCAGGAGAGCAATTCACTTTTGAAGTGAAAAAACAAGGGAAAAATGACCACAATCTATAAGACTGTCGCAAATATGCTTGTAATCTAATCAAAACAGTAGTGCAGAAAGAGTGCAATGATAAAACTACTGAAAGTTCATTATACAGAACTGTTACACTACACGAAAACTGAAAACTGATTTATGTATCTCCCCTTTAACTTCTCTTTTAGTTCATTAACTGACCTCCAATTTTCCCCAAGGTATTTACCTCTCTTAGTTAAGTGTCTTAGCAAGTATACAAATCAGAACATCACAATTTTCATCATAAGAAGTAAGCATAGTGCGGCCTTGTGCAAGACACGCAAATCAAACACCAAAAAGCTTAAATTGAAAGATACCAAGCAATTGATGCATCCAACGAGAAACTTATAGCAATTCAAGATACAATCACAAAACTTTTAGGTAGCAGGGAGTGACAATGCAAAGAGGAAAGAAAAACAAACCAGCCAACTCTACTAGCTATGAGGGATCTCATGATCACCAATAGTTCCACCTAGTCAAGAGTAAAATGAAGCAGCACATGACCTATTGTGAAATGTACAGAAGTGCTAAAAACTTAGATGTAGTGTAACAATTTACCTTACTATTTTATATGATGAAATCGCATGTTACGGTAGTGAAGCATCCTGAAAGATGAGCAAAGTACAATTTATAGAATTATTGGAGACAAAACAAAAAATTCTCAATTGTTAAAGATGTAGCATAAAACAAAACATTCAGTTTGTTTCAGAAATGTTTACTGCAATAATGTTAGAGCCGGTGAGAGAAATTATAACTGAAACAGAAGTAAAAATCAGACCAAGAAGAAACCACATTGATAATAATGACCCTTGTAATTGTTAGCAGTAACTATTATGTAGTTCATTATCCGCAACAGCATAATCAAGCTAGCTTAGAGCTTATAGAGATGGTACACATGACTAATATATATATGAGACTAATAAAGAGAACTGAGATTCATTATACAAAAAAAATATCTTATTATAGCGATTTTTACCTGGCTTCCAACTACGAAAAATTCAGCAGTCATTTTCCAGTAAACCAATTTCCCTGTAAGAGCTTCATGCCTCTGTATTTCAAATTATTGCAAGAGTAATCAGCAGTCGCTCAAAGAACTCAAAAGAATATGCAATATGCGATGTTATGGAACAAAACTCACCTTATAAAGCAACTGATAAATACCATGGTTACTTGAAGCTCTTATTTAGCACCTTGATAATAAAAATAATAAAAAGATCTTGGTATTAGTTTCACAACATACCCTTAATCAAAACAAAATACTTTAAACGAGAGAATCACTGATGAAATATTCCTTAAGTTACCCAAACGTTCATGAATATATATCAGGCATCCCACATGCATTGAATATCAAGATATTATGATCATAATATTTCTGAACCAGATTTCCATAACCACCTCTACCAGGATCATAATCAGTTCGATATTCATCACGAACCTGACCACCACTGCGGCCACGCCCCATTGTCTACCTTCCTGAAATCCCCAATCAAAGTCTACACGAATTGGACGATCATCAAGTATTGTTCCACTTATATATTTCACAGCATCTTCAGTGTCTTCTCTGGAATAATATAGCACAAAGCAGAATCCGCAGGGAGTTTTAGAATTCTTATCCAAACCCATGATTATCTTTTCATTTCTCCAACTCGGGAGATAACTCATACACTTGCTCTTCTGTTGTATAGAAAGACAATGTGAGAATTTGGTTCATCCCACATCGGTGTGGGCAAAACAAGGGGGCACTTCCTTTGTTATAAAAGGAAGTGCTCACCTCACTTCTAAGCATCCCAACAATTAGTAATTCTTCTGAATGCTAAATTGTAATCTCTTCTCTCTATATCTCTTAAAGTATAAATAAGAGAATTCTGGTAGTGTCCGAGGAAGTAGGCAAATTGGCTGAACCTCGTAAAATTCCGGTGTCCCTTTTATAGCTTTATTTAGCAGCTTTTGGTGGGTAATTTTGTAGTGCTTTATTGTGCTAAGAAATTACAGTCAGGAAATTCTGTCTAAGGAAGTGGTTCTTAAGCGGGACCATTGTGACCCTACCACGACCTGGGAATTTTCCTGTACGGAGTGATTTTCTAGTACAATAATTTACTCTTTATCCAGTCGCTTCCGCAACAAGTGGTATCAGAGCCAAGGTTCTGTCTTAGTATGCTCTGTGGTTGCAGCTAGGCTGATCTTCCACATCAGAAAAGCGTTCCTTTGTTCAGTTGATACGCGTAGCGCTGCTAAATAAAAATTGGAGCAGAAATGGCAGACGACAAATTAAAGACCCCGGAGACAGCGTCATCAACTTCCTCGTCATCGATTTGGACAAGAAGGGTGATGACTAATGCTAAGTTTTCGGTGGAGACATTTGATGGTACGGGCCATTTCGGCATGTGGCAATGCGAAGTCCAAGACGCTCTCTTTCAGCAAGGTCTTGACATCGCCATTGAAGAGACAAGACCGGAAGACATTCAAGAGAAGGAATGGGAGGCCATGAATCGAGCAGCTTGTGGTACAATTCGCTCCTGGTCGAGAGAACAAAAATATGCGTTCTCTAAAGAAAAATCTGCAAGTAAATTGTGGAAGGCACTGGAGGAAAAATTCATGAAGAAGAGCAGTCAGAATAAGCTTTTTATGAAGAAAAGGCTATTCCGCTTTTCGTATGTTTCGGGGACCACAATGAATAACCACATCACCAGTTTCAATCAACTAGTAGCTGATTTGGTAAACTTGGATGTGAAATTCGAAGATGAAGATTTGGCCTTAATGTTACTGGGATCTCTTCCTGATGAGTATGAGTTTCTGGAAACAACTCTACTCCATGGGAAGGACGATGTCTCTCTGAAGGATGTCACTGCAGCACTGTACAGCCATGAATTGAGAAGAAAAGAAAAGAGGGCTGGTACTGATGAAGCAGCAGAAGCATTAGTGGTGAGAGTCGTTTCCGCTCAGAAAAAGGGGAAGAAAGGATGGTCAAAACCAAAGCTAAGCTCGGTAAAGATGAATGCGCTTTGTCGAGAAAAGGGACATTGGAAGAAGGACTGTCCAAAACAGAAGAAAGGCAAGGCTGTTCAAGACGCATGTGTAGCTGAATACGACAGCGAAGGATCAGGACTATCATTGGTGGCATCGACTTCAAAAATTAACCAGGATGAGTGGATTCTGGATTCAGGAGCAACCTACCATATGTCACCCATTCGAGATTGGTTCTTTGATTACAAAGAACTAAAGGGTGGAACCGTTTTGATGGGAGACAATAGCCCATGCAAAACAATTGGTATAGGCTCAATCAAGTTGAAGAACCATGAAGGATCAACCAGAGTTTTAAGAGAAGTTCGGCATGTTCCAAACTTGACCAAAAATCTCCTCTGGGACAATTGGAGTCGAAAGGATTCTCATGGGCCGCTAAAGATGGGGTTCTAAAGGTCGTTTCTGGAGCACTGACGGTGATAAAAGGCACCAGAAGGAGCAATCTGTATTACTACGAGGGGAGTACAGTAGTAGGAACAGCAGCAGTTGTGTTGCTCCCAAGGAGAACGGTGACTCTCAGTTGTGGCACATGCGACTGGGGCATGCCGGAGAGAAATCCTTACAGATTCTTGCAAAGCAGGGATTGCTGAAAGGCGTGAAGGCTTGCAAGTTAGACTTTTGTGAGCATTGCGTTCTCGGGAAGCAAAAGAGATTGAAGTTTGGCACTGCCATCCATAATACGAAGGGTATTTTGGATTATGTCCATTCTGACGTTTGGGGACCCGCCAAGACGCCTTCCTTGGGTGGGAACCGCTACTATGTGACCTTCGTAGATGATTTTCTCGAAGGTTTGGGTGTATGCCATGAAGACTAAGGATGAAGTGATGGGGATCTTCCTAACATGGAAGAAGACGGTCGAGACGCAAACAGGTCGAAGGATCAAGTATCTCCGGACAGATAATGGGGGAGAGTACAAGAGTGATCCATTCTTGAAGGTTTGCAAAGACGCGGAATTGTCCGACACTTCACAGTCAGGGAAACACCGCAGCAGAATGGAGTGGCAGAGCGAATGAACCGAACATTGCTGGAGAAGGTTCGGTGCATGTTGTCAAATGCTGGGCTGGGCAGACAATTTTGGGCAGAGGCGGTAACATATTGCAGCCATATTGTGAACCGGTTACCGTCGTCGGCTATTGGTGGAAAGACACCGCTTGAGGCATGGTCTGGAAAACCAGCTACTGATTATAGTTCTTTGCGAGTGTTTGGTTCTGTGGCTTACTACCATGTGAAGGAATCAAAATTAGACCCAAGGGCAAAGAAGGCTCTATTTATGGGGATTGCGTCTGGGGTAAAGGGATACCGGTTGTGGTGTCTAGAAGCAAAGAAGACAATCATTAGCAGAGATGTTACCTTTGATGAATCTGCGTTGTGGCAGAAGGTGACAGTAGACTCCATCCAGACAGAGGGAACTCAGAAGCAGGTGGAGAAAGCACCAAAGAAGGTGGAGTTCGAGAAGGAGATATTTGTAAACCCATTGGTTGGAGATGATAGTGACTCTCAAGGAGTAGATGAGTCAAATGAGGAAGCTCCAACAGCAGAATCAGATCCGATTGCAGAAGAAAGACCCAGAAGAGAGATCCGCAAACCTGCTCGTTATGCGGATATGGTGGCTTATGCACTTCCAGTTGTAGATGAAGGGGTACCACCTACTTTCCAAGAAGCAAATCAAAACTCGGAAAGTAAGGAGTGGAAAGGTGCCATGGAAGAAGAAATGAATTCTCTTCACAAGAACAACACGTGGAAGTTGGCACAACTACCAAAGGGCAAGAAGGCAATTGGTTGCAAATGGGTGTTTGCAAAGAAAGAAGGAACTTCAGGTGAAAACAGTGTCCGCTACAAGGCTAGGTTGGTGGCCAAAGGGTACGCACAGAAGGAGGGAATTGATTACCATGAGGTATTTTCTCCAGTAGTGAAACATTCCTCCATCAGAATTCTGTTGGCGTTAGTAGCTGAGCTGAATTTGGAATTAGCCCAACTTGATGTGAAGACCGCGTTCTTACATGGCGATCTGGAGGAAGAGATCTATATGACTCAACCAGAAGGATTTAAGGTTCGTGGTAAAGAAGATTGGGTTTGTAAGTTGAACAAATCATTGTACGGGCTGAAGCAGTCTCCAAGGCAATGGTACAAACGATTTGATTTGTTTATGAGAGGGCAAAGGTACACGAGAAGCAAATATGATCACTGTGTGTATTTGCGCAAGCTACATGATGGGTCTTACATCTACCTACTCTTGTACGTTGATGACATGCTAATAGCTTCAAAGAATCAGTCAGAGATTGATAGATTGAAGGCTCAGTTAGCTCAAGAGTTTGAGATGAAAGACTTGGGCGAAGCCAAGAAGATTCTCGGGATGGAGATTAGCAGAGACAGAAGGAATGGCAAGCTTTGTTTGTCCCAGAGCAATATCTGAAGAAGGTGCTACAACGTTTTGGTATTAACGACAATACAAAACCTGTGAGTACCCCGCTTGCTCCTCATTTGAAGCTTAGTGCCCAATTATCTCCAAAGACTAAAGAAGATAGAGACTATATGGCTAGAGTCCCATATGCAGAAGCAGTTGGTAGCTTAATGTATGCCATGGTGTGTACAAGGCCCGACATTTCACAAGCAGTTGGAGTTGTGAGCAGATATATGCATGATCCTGGCAGAGATCATTGGCAAGCTGTGAAATGGATTTTACGATATATTCAAGGTACTGTGGATATTGGTCTGCTATTTGAGAAGGATGTTACAGGTGGTCCAAATGTGGTTGGATATTGTGATTCCGACTATGCTGGTGATATGGATAAGCGACGATCAACTACTGGTTACTTGTTTACTTTAGCCAAGGCACCAGTAAGTTGGAAATCTACCTTGCAGTCTACAGTTGCTTTGTCTACGACTGAGGCGGAGTACATGGCTCTGACAGAGGCTGTGAAGGAAGGTATTTGGCTTCATGGGTTGCTTAAAGACTTGGGAGTTGGTCAGAGGCACATCACGGTGCACTGTGACAGTCAAGTGCTATTCATTTAGCAAAGAATCAAGTCTATCATGCAAGGACGAAGCATATTGATGTTCGCTATCACTTTGTGCGGGAGATACTCGAAGAAGGGGATATTCTTGTTCAGAAAATCCGGACGACTGAGAATCCTGCAGACATGATGACCAAGGTGGTGACCGCAGTCAAGTTCAAACATTGCTTGGACTTGACCAACATCCTGCATATTGAAATGGCGCCTAGGCGCAATTGTAGACACTACCAAGTAGGTTTGTAAGAGAGTTTATTTTGGTTAGTGGGATAAACCAAGGTGGAGAATTGTGAGATTGTTTCATCCCACATCGGTGTGGCAAAACAAGGGGGCACTTCCTTTGTTATAAAAGGAAGTGCTCACCTCACTTCTAATCATCCCAACAATTAGTAATTCTTCTGAATGCTAAATTGTAATCTCTTCTCTCTATATCTCTTAAAGTATAAATAAGAGATTCTGGTAGTGTCCGAGGAAGTAGGCAAAATTGGCTGAACCTCGTAAAATTCCGGTGTCCCTTTTATAGCTTTATTTAGCAGCTTTTGGTGGGTAATTTTGTAGTGCTTTATTGTGCTAAGAAATTACAGTCAGGAAATTCTGTCTAAGGAAGTGGTTCTTAAGCGGGACCATTGTGACCCTACCACGACCTGGGAATTTTCCTGTACGGAGTGATTTTCTAGTACAATAATTTACTCTTTTATCCAGTCGCTTCCGCAACACTATGATCATTTGAAGTGCCCTATCATGGTATTTTGCGATTCTGACTGGCGAAGAAGGGGCATCTTCACTCATGGTAGTTCTGCTGCCCTAATTGGCTATTATAGAAACATACATGCTCTGCGCCTCCTTCTGTTTCATTTTCACTCACGGTCATACTGAAACTCTTTGTTTCTTCATCTGATTCACTCTTCATATATCTATCTATCTTTCCAGTTACTGAAGGAAGAAGAAGGAAGTCATCAATTCGATATTCGTTTCTGTGGCTGGAGTTAGTATGCTAGTTTCCATTGAAATCAAGCAATTACAGAGTTTTGCCTGGTATTTCACCTCTGATTGATCAATTCTGCACACACACATCATCATCATCTTCTTCTTCATTTAGTGGTAAGCATATTATGATCTCTCTGCTTTTAAATGTTTTCATTTTTATTGAAATTAAAATTTATACTATTTAACACCTAATACGTAAATTTTGTCTGTTTGCAGTTTATAAAATTTGGTCAAATGAATTGTTTTAATGTTCATGATTATTGACGATCATTAATCTAGTACAATCATATGGGTTATGTTTTATTCTTGATATGTCAATTGTTCGGTTGAGATATGACTGGTAGTACTCTTGTTTTAGTGTGGGACTGAGTATTTATTACTTAATAAAATGTAAGAGTAGTATATTTGGTTTGATTTTCCCATCTGAAGCAAACTAATTACTATATGGGATGTGCTGCTCATGGCGGTGGTTGTAGATCTTCTTTCATAGCTCAGGACTAAAACCAGTGATCTCCATGTAACCTCTTCTCTTCCCATATTCTCCATAGTAACCTGAATCTATCATATAATTTTAACGGAGTTAACCAGCTTTCAGGGTGTGAATATTCACTATCATGTATGCATTAATTATAGAGATGTGTGGGAGAGTGGTGATGAAAACCGCAGTTTTGCGCTATTGCTCTCCAGTTATTCTTCTTCACAAACAGTATTCAGTAAGCGAATTACAATTCAAATCTTGCATCAAATCACTGCTGCTAGGCAATTGAGAGGCAGGGAATTAATACATGTGCGGTAAACACAAATTAAAGAAGTATCTATCAAAGAGATTATATGTTTCTGCAACTGTAATATCCCTGGATATGATCCGGTTCTTGCTTCTAAGCCTCACATTGGATATGGTGAACTTACTACGATATAGTTTTGATTATTATGCACGTTACTCTATTCACGCTTTTGTGAAATGTTAATAAACATCTCATGGTTTTTTGCAAGATTAATTTTGATGCAGCTTGCTCTGGTGACAAGGGTTCTTTTGGAGGTGCTCATTCAGATTTGAAAGGACATCCTTTACTTGATATTGTTATGTTTATCATCATATCAATGCCTACCCTTCTAATAGAAACTGAAACTCTTGTTGGCCAAATGTTGTAGAATCAGTTGTGGACGGTGATTGTTATTTTATTAAATCACTGAATGACTGTCTACTAACAGGCTGCCATGCCCATCCAATGTTCGTTACTTATGAATAATGTTGCATTGTTCATTTGGTGTTTGTTATGAAGAATATTAGTATTACTTACAATAGAAGAAGTGTAATCAAGTACGGTGATTGTTGCAGTTATTTAAAGTTGTCGCATTAAATTCTGTTCCAAAACAACTATTGCTGAATCGTTTGATTAGTAGAATGTAAATTCTTGAACTGCAGTTTGGAGGAGATGCTTCAGACATATATCTTAGTTGGTGAGGTACGTTGCTGGGTTCTCTCACTGTGAGTTTCTTACTCACTTATATGTTTATCTGTTGGTTGAGCAATATGACTTTCTTTGTTTGCTAGGTTCTTACGCTTTTGTTTCACCTCTGAGGTGAGTGGGGTATTGTTACTCACTAGTTTTTGCTTCTCTCCTCAGGTAGATTTTGTAAGTTTTGGAGTGAGTTTGCAAAAGTGAATCTATATACAGAAGGAAACTAGTCAGATTCTTCTTCGACCAGCACCAGCACTAGCTATAGCTTGTAAGTTGCTACTACTAGCCTAGCTTCCTTTCTTCCTCTCACTTTTTCTTTCCTGTTTTCTACTTTCTACTGCAGCCGCTGCTAATTGAGGTTTTTATGCCTCAAAGTTCTGTTTGTCTCCACCATTTCCGTCTTTTGATTTGTTTTCATTTCATATCTTTCTTTTCAACGGGAGAAAGAAACTGACCGATCGGAGAGGGTACAAGTTCAGTCAATTTTGTACTGATTTCTTGTTTATCTTTTCCTCTTCTTTTACTTTGAACCTTGTTTGTCCTTGACAGAAAATATGTTTCTTTTTTGTGAGCAATCTACGATGACAAAAGCACAGAATTATTGTTCATAGCTTCTAGAAATTTTCTGATGTGTTTGTCAATTTTATTAAAAGTAATTATTCCACCATGCTTGATGATAGTCCTGCAAATGCAATAGGATTATGAGTTCCTAAAGAACTCTCCTTTGAATTATCTATCATAGGATTACTTGAAATACTACTTTTTTTTTATGAATTATGTTTATATGTTTGAATTCAAACTTGGATGCAATTGGATATCAATGAAATGCAACTATGTTTCTTGTTTTATAATCAATTTAGTTATATTTTTACTTGCTATTGATTATTGATGTGTAGATTGGAGAATGAGTAGGGTAAGTGTTGGAAGAGTGTTTGGAGAATAGTGAGAGAGTGCTGGGAAAGTGTAATGTTGGGTGAGTCTGAGTGTTGTGTAAGTGTTGTGAAAGTGTTGAGTAAGTGTTGTGTAAGTGTTGCGGGAGTGCTGTGTAAGTGTTGTGGGAGCGTTATGAGAGCGTTGCAAGAGTGTTACGAGACCGTTGTGAGACTGTTGTGAGAGTGTTGCGAGACTGTTGTGAGAGTGTTGCGAGACCGTTGTGAGAGTGTTGCGAGACCGTTGTGAAAGTGTTGCGAGACCGTTGCGGGTGTGCTGCCAGAAAGGAAATGAAGTTGTCAAGTGACAACATTTAAAATGTGTTGGCAAAAGCGTTGCGGGCAATGACAACGCATATTTAATATCTATACCAACGCTTTAAAAATGCGTTGCAATAGTACCTGGCAACGCGATCTAACACAACGCTTTGATATGTGTTGGTAAAGACCCTGGCAACGCATAAATGCGTTGCTAAAAGTAAAAAAGAACCGTTGCCATAGACCATTTCCCTAGTAGTGGATATAGCCACACGATGTGCTAATGTTTCACTCACCAAGGATGAACTTCTTTACAGGGATGGCAATGAGTGTACCCGTTTCACCCGACCCACTAAAACGGGTGACGGGTGAAACGGGTGCGGATGAACATTTTTATCCAGTCACTCGTCCCGTTACTCGCATGTATGTGTTATTAAACAAATATGAGTGTATTTTTGGTATTTTATTAGTTAATACTCTATGTATTGAGTATATTATTGACATTTATTGATGTAGTTTGTATTATGGAACAAATATGGGTGTATTTTTATTGAAAAACTAAGCTTATATAGGTGTAAAAGGCTACAAATGCTTGTTGGAAAAAAAGAAAACAGGTGACGGGTGATGAGTTTACGGGTGATGCGGGTGAAAAACGGGTGATGGGTCGGGTTGGGTGATGCGGGTGAAAAACGGGCAACGGGTCTGGTCGGGTAATGCGGGTGAAAAACGGGTGACGGGTCAAGTGAAACGTCACCCAACCCAAACCCCACCCATTGTCATCCCTACTTCTTTACGAATGTGGATGACTTGTTGGGCCAAGATGATCTCCTGAATTATGAACGATGTATTCTCGCGAAGTCGCGTTTTGGAAGGGACTTTCGACAAAGCTTGCCAGCCGCCTGGCCAGATCAAAGTCAGAACTATTGGTATGAACCTCTTCGTGTTCAAGCCAATAATGATGATAATATCAATGAAATTTTTAGTCGAGGACCTTGGATTTTCTATAATTCACTCCTTGTACTGCAGCGGTTCATCCAAAGAGAGCGCTTAAAGATCATGAATTGAGATACATCCCACTCTGGAATCAGATTCACAACGTTCCCTTCATTCTCCACAATATGTTATTCGCTCAACGCCTTACCATAAAACGGGGCTACTTTATGGATTTTGATGAAGACGAGGGTCACTTTGGTGGTGAGTTCATGAGAGTTGAAATGCATCATAATATATCCAAGCCAGTTTTGCGATGTATCTCATTTATGTTGGAATGATCTCGCTCAATTCTATGACTCTCTTACGAAAAGATGCCTCCCTTATGCTTCCAGTGTGGTTTATTTACCCATGTTACAAAAGAATGCCCAAATTTTAAGGACTATAAAGAGACTACGCCTAACTACAGGCCATGGATGAGAGCCTCGAGTTCCCGTATCGGGCATAAAGCTTTGGATGAGGATGGCGAACTGTCACTAGTACAAAAACACCTATTTCGGCGGCGGTTTTAGGAACCGCCGAAATAGGTGTCTTTTTCCAGACTACAGAAATCTCGGAGCCTTATTTCGGCGGTTTTATCTACAACCTCCAAAATAGGTGTCTTTTTCCAGACTACATAAATCTTGGAGCCCTATTTCGGCGGTTTTATCTACAACCGCTGAAATAGGTTCATTTCCCGGGATTTTTTTCCGAAATTTTCAAAATGCCGCTTAAATTTTAGTCTATTTCGGCGGTTGTTAGTAACAACCGCCGAAATAGACTTTATTTTATTA
The DNA here is from genome assembly GCA_023374045.1 of Limonium bicolor. Classification (NCBI taxonomy): domain Eukaryota; kingdom Viridiplantae; phylum Streptophyta; class Magnoliopsida; order Caryophyllales; family Plumbaginaceae; genus Limonium; species Limonium bicolor. The sequence goes on along the minus strand of CM041779.1, from coordinate 217,168,809 downwards.
CATATTTGCTCGTCGGCCTAATCTCTTCATCTTCTCTTCTCTCTAATTTCGCATCCCTAATTGGCGAACATGGTCTGCGCCTCTCTTCTTCACTTGCACTCATGGTGATTTCGCAACCGAAACCGGTGGCTCTCTCTTCATCCCGTTCTCTCACGGTAAATTCGCAACCCCAACTGGCAAACAAACATGCTCTGCACACCTTTCTTCATCCTCTAATCTCACAGTAATTTTGCAGGCGAACTTACATGCTCTGCACCTGTGTTCATTTTCTTCTATTGTGGTAATAAACTCGAACTTATCTTATTCTCTCTGGGAACCGGTAATATACTCGAACTTACATGCTCTGCGCCTGTACGTGTTCATTTTCTTCTCTCGTGGCGAACTTACATGCTCTGCGCCTTCATTCTCGTGGTTGCGCCTCTTGAAAATCGCTGGAACTGCTATTGAGAGGTTGAAGACGACACGGAAATTGATTTTTTTTAAAGGACCTATTTCGGCGGTTGTTAGCTAGGAACCGCCGAAATAGGTGTTTTTTTTATTTTAAAATGCGCCTATCTCGGCGGTTTTTAGCTAACAACCGCCGAAATAGATGACGTATTTTGGCGGGTGTACAACCGCCGAGATAGGATTGTACACCTATCTCGGCGCACTCCATTTCGGCGGTTCACAACTGGCGAAATAGGCTATTTGGAACCGTCGAAATAGACTGTTTTTGTACTAGTGTGTTATGGAAGGCAATGGAGGATGTAGGTAAAGATATGTACACTGTTTGATGGGTCCTCCTCGGTAGATCAAAAGGAGGCAGATAGTTAAAGGGGATCCACACCCCACTGTCCCGACCTAGATTCACTAATTCGCCCCTCTTAGGTCAGGGATTTGGGAACGAATGTTGATTCTATAAGTGATCTCCCCACTCCTTAGCAGAATTGTGAACGACTCGAGCAGGATTTGGATGCCAGTCCCACTCAGCCAATCAGAGTTTGAATAATTTGATTCATTACTTGGTTTATGAGGCATATTTAGTGGATTGTCAAGTACAAAGCTAGACCAGTGAGTTTGGTGGAGTTCTCTAGACCAGATCCTGGATGCTAGCTCTTTGAGGGATGTTTGGAAACACCATAGGGGTAATCCGCATGGAAACAAAGGGAAAATATTTGGCTCAAAACAGGGATCTTAGTTTGTCTCCTGGTTCTTTGGTGATTGACTTGAATAAGTATCAAAATGAGGTGTCTACCTCGAGTGGGGCAACCCCTGGGATATCTAGGGGTTATCAATGATGTTCCAGGAAAGGACTGGTTGTAGATGACGGTGGGCACCTCTGCCAACCATGTTTTGGTCCTATGCCCCTTGCTTTCTTGGCCTCTCTAAGTTAAGTATTGTTCTTGGTTTGTTTGAACGTTTCTACTTAAACTCTAGTTTGCTTTGGATGATTTTTAATTTTACTGTCTCTGCAATGTTTCCCTTACTTGCCCGCTTTGGTTTGGGGGCTGGATGGTGAGCCTTATGAGCTCGTTTTGGTATGGTTGGCGTTTGGTGCATACTTTGATTTAGTACTCGTCTTGGTATCTATGGCTTGCTCTAATAACCTATATGACCCGTCTTCCTTTTTTTTATCTGTTATCTAATAATATGGTTCCATCTTTTACGACTTGAACATGACAGGAACACGTCATATAGGTTGTTATGAAGTTGTTATCTTGTTTGGAATTCATGAATTGTTTATGAAGTTGATCTTAGTATCTTTGTTTAAAGTACTAGGGTTTAGTATTTTAGAGTACATCTCTAATTTATTTTTGCTAATTTCAGGTGTGCCTCCAACCATGGGGCTACGTACTAGGTCTTGATATAATTGAGTTTCATAAATATTTGTAAAACAATAGTTCATTATTTTCGTGTGGTAAATGCCGATGGCCCATATTAATTAGGTTGGTAAACTTTTAAATTACAATAGTCCTTCATCTCCATTTTTCAACAATTTGTGATAAAATGTAGTAACACTATCCCTCCCTCACTGGAGTGTGAAAGGGTTGTGATGTGTAATAGTTCAAAAGGTTGCGTAGTAATCCACACCACACTACTAGCACCACTACCATCATCGGAAAATATCGCTAATTAGATGTCTGGCTAGTAGCTAGTAGTGTGTCCTTTTCTTTGTTGTCGTGACAAAACTTCGACTTTTGTTATTTCAAGGTCAACGTTCACAGCCATGCCTTGACTTTTCTCACTCACCCGATCAGCAGATTACTTACGTACTCCCCCCCGTCCCCCGCCCCGCCCCGACCGACATTAAATAAGTATGTACTACACAACCTATCTTCACACGCCACTTGGCAGACGTAACGGGACTATCATATCTTTGTTATGTAGTACTACGTTTTAGATTTATCTGGTTGGTTAATCAAAATTTAAAATTCAACTTTAGTAGTACTGTTTTGGTAACATGGTTTAGCCAGCGACAATGAGTTCGGTCCCCGTAAACGCGCGGGTGCATGTCATTTCGGTTTTGTTGCATGCAAATAGTACCAGTAGTTCGGTATTTGTTGCATAGTGAATATGTAATGTAACGTAATGTATACTTGATGACAGGAAAGGAAGGTAAGCCAATAATTATATACTTATCATATGATGTATATATGGACTAAAAGAGGAAGAAAACTGTACTAGATAAATATTAAATGTGAGCCATATAGACAAGTGATATACACCCATATATAGTAGTAAAGTAAAGATGACTACCCGCCAGCCATGACATGCTCACATACGTGTATATATAGAGGACAAATGAATGAATGAATGACAAAGTCGTAGTTTTATATTGGCGACAATATAACTAAAATGTATAAATATGCACTCCTGAGAATTAAATTAGAAGACCGTGAGGTGTCTAGCAATTGATAAGAAACAACGTGTAGTTGAGTCCCGTATATATATAATTTATATGCTTCCCATGTGCGGAATAATCGATCCACCCTTGCACTGGCACATCTATTAGCTATATATGAATACATGGAAGATCGATCGATATAGCTTTGTGAATATTACTATGCATTTATAACTGGGATTAATTGCTTGGGTTAAATTTCTATTAATAACATTGATCGTCGTGCAAGTGGAGTTTATGAATGAGGGGATATATGGAAGTGACGGTACATGTATATATATAGCCTCATCTGAGTTCTGACTTTAATTTGTTGTCTTATGAGTTAATTTTGTAATGATATATTGTCGTCCAGCATGGTGATCCGGGGAGTACCGTACTAGATATTCATGGATGATTAGCGCAGATCATGATAATTAATCTATTAACACTACTACAAAAAATGCTATAGACAATTGTTAAAAAAGTCAAAGACAACTGTTATTAACAGTTGTAACAGAACCAGTTGTCTTAGGTAGACTTTACATAAGACAACTGTTATTTAACAGTTGTCTTATAGCGCCAAACAACTACTGTAAATGGACCTACTACAACTGTTATTAACGGTTGTAGTAGATATAGATAAGAGAACTGTTAATAACAGTTGTAATAGGTCTTACTTATTTCTCACTTTCGACACCAATGACAGCTACTTTTTAACAGTTGTCTTTGATATTCGTTTTTTTCCAGATTTTCCTATTTTTTACAACTGTTAGAGAACAGTTGTCTTTGACACACTTTAAAACAAATTTTCCTCTCTTTCAACAACTGTTATTTAACAGTTGTCTTTGGTTCTTTTAGAAATTTTTTTTTACCATACACAACTGTTATTTTATCAATTGTCTTAAACAACTGCTATGATATTCATATATTTGTCACCTGTTAATAAATGCATTCATATGCTCACAATAACATTCACAAACCCACATAACAACACTTATAGTTCCAAATCAACATAACTACATTCATAATTCTGAATCAACATAGCAACATCCATTGTTCCAAATCTTTTAGCAACAGTCATAGTATCAACTCTGTTTAGCAACATCCATTGTAACACCCCTATACGCACATAACTATATTGGAATCGCGCGGAAAATAAACAACTAAACGGTACTAAACGATGGTGGTGCTACAATGCCGTCAACACCCACGTGGCTAACAAGGCTGAATAAATACAATTGTACGGTCTGATGATCAGACTCCCGAGCATAGACTAACAACCATATATTACACCAACGTGATACCGAGTGTTTTACAAAATCCTTTCACCGTATACTCCACTGTAAACCATCAAACAGTATATAATACGCCACGGAGCACAGGCGCAACCCGGGCAACATCCAAAAGTAACTCCAAAGGTAAAACTCTCTAGGATCTAGAGCATCTGCTTCGTCGATCCTCATCCTGCAATAAAAATATGGAGCCCCCGGGGGGTCAGCACCTTTGCTGGTATGGCTACGCGCAGCCCATCGGCTACCGGGATACGCGCAAACCAATTGTCATGATGACATGGTATTTATTTTAAAACACACAACACATACATAATAACATAACACAGGTATGTACACCACATAACACACATCACATCATACAATTCCTTTTAGGAAGAGAACCAACACAGTAGTCCCCATTGAGAGCTTAGAGAATGTTGCCACGCTCATACTTAGCTCGTCATAACTCTTACCGTCCGGTTGATTGAACGTTAACTTAACACAAGGTGCCTCGGATATAGTGATCCAAGCACACCGAAACAAAACACATAGTATGCCCCTGTGGCCCGACGTGAGTCAGTAAAATAGCCTTGGTTAAGCTAAAGGAAGGTTAGAAACCAAATTGGAAACTTAACATACATACAGAGAATCGAACCGGTTATGACATCGACTCCCATACTCACACGCGTGGCCGGAACAGACCGGACTCCTCACTTCCCCCGTTAGCCCTTGTTAATAGTTCATCATTGAACTCAACAAACAATCCACAATAATAGGTCAAGTCTTGTTAGACACACACATGGAAGAAAAGAAAGAGTCATACTCAACAACATAATGATATTTAACAACGGTAAACTCTTTACATGGTTTAATCTTACAAAGTCATAAACACACAGAAAAACAAACAACACACAAGCCGGTGTAAACCGGTAGGCAACAGACTGCAAGAAAACCATACCTTGGTCCTTGCCTCGACTGATTTCCACCTTGAGAATCCTAAACACATTAGTAATGTCGGTTAATTATTTATTTAACTTCAACTTACTAAGTATTTACATGGTTGTATGACATGTTTTAATGCCTATCTTACCCTAGGTTACCTCATTATACACCCTAGGGTTAACTACATAAATCACATTCTTTTCTGTTTTTTTTTTTTTACAAGTTTTGGTCCGACCGACCTTGCCGACCGAACTTGTCCAAGTTCGGTCGATTCCAGAACACTTTCCGTCAAATTTCCTACTCCGACCGAACTTACCAAGTCCGGTCCTATGTTCGGTCCTTTTCCCGAGAGTTTTCTCCCCTTTGTAATTTAGCCCGACCGAACTTACCAAGTCCGGTCCTATGTTCGGTCTTTTCCAGTAACTCAATCCGTACTCAAAATACAGCCCGACCGACCTTGCAAGTCCGGTCCCCAGGTCGGTCTTTTCCAGAAGCCAATTCTCGCAGGGTAAACTGGCTCGACCGAACTTGCAAGTTCGGTCGCAAGTTCGGTCTGCCCCAGACCTTTGTTTTCCTTTTCACATTCAACTCCAAACTTCACCCCTATAACCTAGTACCCCCTAACCTCATTTGGGCACTTTAAACACACCTTAAGACATCCTTAAACACTCATAAACTCATTTTCTAATTCCTTAAGCCTTTACTCCTTTCTTTACAAAATTCCTAACACTTACAATGGTTTCTCCTAGTTTCCAAGTGGTGTTTCATACCTATGATAACTACTATCCCAAAATGCTTTCTCCTCCTCTTAACATCATCTTTTAAGCATTATCTCTCACAACTAACTCCTTATATCCTTCTTGAAATTCTTTTCCAAGTTTACACTTTCTCTTTATTTACCAAAGTTTGCCTAAGTCTTACCTAAGTCCAAAATGACTTTGGTACATACTAAAACCTCAAGATCATGCCTAAGTCCTTATTACACTCTAAACACTTCCTAGTTCATCAAAATTCCTTTACAACATCTTGAACTCCTTATGCATTTTCTAAATTTCGACATAGTTTTCCTAGCATTTTGTTACACCTTAGCACATTACTTTCATCATTAAACATCCTAGAACACTAAGACACTAAGAACACCTTCTTATACAACTTCACCAAATTCACACCACATCACAATATAGTGCATAACTTAAATTGCATGGCACTTAGGCCCTTAAAATGCATGGCTCTTAGGCCCTTAAAGTGCTTAAATCATAAACACTGAATTTCCACAATATATATGCCTTTAACCTGCGATTACATACAACACACACATATGCCCTTTACTAGTCTCTTGAGAACACTTTACTAAGTCATTCACCATTTGCTCTTTAGGTAGTTTTAATAAGCATTTATAAGCTCATTTCTCCTAAGGCATTAAACAACATTAAGTTAGTAGATTTACCTCTTTTCCAACACACTTCCTTCTTGTTTCCTTACAAAACCGTATGGTATTTTGATTCCTTGTCAAGTTCTAGACAATGTACAACATCATAATGAGTAATCAAGCTAGGCTTCATCTCATTGTAAACCCTAATTTGACATTGTTTCAAAAACATTAATGTAGTTGTTTTACCTTGATCTTTGAGAGAGTTTGGATATATAACAAGAGAGGACTCCACCTAGTCCATGAAGAGTTGCTATGAAGCTAGAACAAGTCACACAAGGAGCTATATCAATGTGTATTTTCGGACATGACAAAAACAAGGAGGAAACTTGATTTTTGTTTGAGATTCCTTACCTAGAAGCAAAGGAGAGTAATAAATGTCAAAATATAAGCTCAAGCTCCTTCAATGGTGGAACACCTTGGCACCGAAATGGAGCTCTTGGAGTTTTGAGAAGATAGGAATGAAGAGCTTGATGAGAGGAAGAGATTGGTGGTCTTTGTTTTTGATTTGGACAAGTGAGCTAGATTTAACAAGTGGTCAAAGTTGGAGTTTCCATGGTGATAGTGGTATTACCGAGAGAGAACAAGGAAGAAGGAAGAAGAAGGTGTTTGCAAACCGTGGGAATGAAGGAAAGAAATGAATGAAGATAGAACTTGCTTTTAGGAGATATTTATGTTTATAAAGTAAAAAGTAAGTTTACTTAGTTTCCTTTACTTACTTATAATATCAACTAGAGAGTGGTGAGTCACACACTTATAAAAACCGGCCCCCTTTATTAGTGTGAGGGTGTTTTAGTCTTTGTTTGTCAATTTAATTACTTAATACAACATATGTTATAAACTAGCTTATAAAAAGTACTATTCACCTAAACAAGGCACTTAGAAGTGAAATTTTTGATTTCCCACTATATAGCCACCCAAATGTGATACTCTATAGTACACATGTATATTTAAGAGTAATGATGGACATTTAGCCATTCAAAACTCATTTACAAGACAATTTTTCAAAAACGTGCTTTAAGACTTCTTAAGCACATTTTGTGTTTTAACTTGTTTTCAAGCTTGGTTTTCTTTGGTAATTGGTTTAATATGTTCATTAGTGTATAAATGAGGTCTTGGTAAGCTCATTAGGCCTTACTCAAGTTTATCCCAAGCTTAGAGCACATTTTAGCTCTTATTGACTTTAAAGCACATTTGTGTTTTCCTTTTGTTTAAATTTGTTTACTAAGGTTTCTAAGACTCTTTTTAGTCTTATTACACCCTATTTAGGTTTAAACAACATAACTAGGTTTGGGGTATTTCATCCATAGATTGCCAACCCACATAGAAAATGATTCAGTGCATCCTCATTCTACTCTAGTCATGGAAAATAGCACCATGTGTAGTAAAATCTACTCAAAGTCTGAATCTAATTGCATTTGAACATATGATGCCCACTACTCTCGAATAACATCTACCTCGTCTTGCTTGTATGCTCGACCGTTGTACCCGCAAAAGTACTACAAAACACAATACCAAATTCTATTAGTTCATTGGCATATACATGTATTAGATGCTTCAACTTATAATGAACTTGTGAAAAATAGAATAATGTATTATGCTCATTGACAAATACATAATAAAGTAGAATAGCATATACACACGTATGCGAGAAAGCTGTCAAAACACTAAAGGTGAATCCTAGTGGGCATGTTGCTCATAATCGACTTGAGAAAGGCATAACAATTTAAAATAAGGAAATCAATCAAATTAAGATAAAGCTATTCATAACAACAAGACAAGCTAGAGTAATTAATATTCTTACGTCTTGATTCTCTCGCTAAGCTCTCCAATGTTTGCAACTCATGTCTTGAATCACTAGAGAACTTCACCCAATCACTCTGATTCTCTGGTCTTCTGTAGAAGTTACTGATGGGTAACAAAAGTAAATTAGTTAGCCTTTGCAGTGTAGATAATTTAATTTTTTTTACCTAAAACGTAAGCTTTTTTTAAAGTGCTCGTCAAATATCTAGCTTAGCTTATTAGGAACATTGTAAAGATGGCTCAGCTGAACAAGAGATTGAAAAAGTTCAATATTGAAGGGATATACCTCTAATCCGTGTAAGATAGGGTGCAGCACTGCTTACAGCTTTGCCAGATGATGATGTTTCATGAGCATTTCACATGTAAACATGTAGCTTTTGATTTCAATGGGGAGAAAAAAACATTGACTGACTGAAGAAAAAAAATCATGACACATGCAGAAATGAGCAAACCAGTTACTTTCTCCCACTGCTTGGGGTCCCAAGATGTACATCTCTTAGCAATGTTGTCCCTAAATTCGAAAATGAGAAATTCAAAGATAAGAATACAAAAGGAAACAAAAAGACTTACTTCAATTCAACGCATTACCTCTTTTTACGGATCCCTCGACTCTGTTGCAGCTCTTGGAAACACTAACAAAATTCGCAACTCCGGTGCAGAGACCTCCTCATCTCAACTAGAGGTATTAGATGTAATTAGAGACATAGTTGTAGATGTACAATAACTTCAAATGGAGCAGGATGCCCATAACCATGGATATATACTAATCAGAATGAAAAAAGAGATAGAGAGAGTTCATACCTTGTGCAGATTCCATCTCGCCATAGGTAAGGTCATAATGATTGTTATGGGATGCAAATACCTGGGGGCTGAAATGGTAAGGGCGTAGCTAGAATACCTCGATCGAGGTAATAGAGGCATTCTTCTTTGTTAAACAAAAGTGTGATCAGGGAAGATACTTCACACCTGTAGCTATGGAGCAAGATGGTTTGGTATCCTATCGGTTAATCCCTAGATCCTTTTGAGAAAGAACATCTGTCATTAACCTCCTCCTAGTCGAGCTTTGTGTTAAATATACCAGTGTAAAGATGGAGAAGTACCGGAAAGAGGAAAGGATGGATAACCTTGAACCAAGGATCTCCAACTTGCAACATTTCTCACAAATGGAAACCAGAACCACAATAGCCGAGGGAAAACTTGTGCATAGCCAAAGCAGTCATTGGAACCTTAGAAAACAAATTGCTGACAAGTATATTATATTAAGGACCAAAACCTGTAAAGGCCAAATATAATGCCATTCTAGACCAAAACGGACAGATACCCAACAGCTATTGCCACTTCAAAATGGCCTTAGCAAGGCTACACTGAGAACATGCATTAACTTCATCAGTAAACAAAAGAATATCCACCGCCAACTCAAGTGATATAAATTTCCAAATACAACTTTTCTACAAACAAACCAGGTAGAGAAACCAAGGGCTGTACATCTTACCAGTCATCCCTTGCGGCAATATGGTCCATCTTTTTTTATAGAAGGCCCTCATTGTTGCTGCTTAGGCTGGGAGAAGAAATATTTTAGTTGACAGCTAATCATCTATAGCATTACTCCATAATACTTTTTAACTTTGTAAATTCATTAGCCCCTTCCAAACTAACGAGACTCAAATCCTATGCTCGTCTATCACTGCACCCAACAAGGAAAAGAAAATAAGTCTTACCATTACTTTTCCAATACAAGATGATGCTTTTAATTGACTGCGATAGTACATTCATAGAATAGTCAAAGAGAAGGCACGCAGCTTTTTTTCTGAGATTAGAAAAGAACACAATTTAGGGTTGGGAAAAAAAGACAAATAGCAATTGAGAACCTGAAAACTCCACCAAGCAAGAAAAGGAGAATAAATCTCACCAATGTGTTTCTAGTCAAAGAAGGAGATCCAGTCTCATGTTCCCAACAGTCAATATATTCACATTAATTTCTCGCCAAAGTGTGCAAGAGAGTACATAACAACGCTAGCTAGGAACATACATACTCTGTAGAGGTGCAAGTAAACAAAAGAGAATGAAATGTCGCAGAGTATGTATGTTCCTAATCGCCAGTTAGGGTTGCAATCTTCAGTGCAACAGAGAAAAACACAAATTTCTAACGTGCTAAATACCATAGAGTAGAAGATAAGTTTGATTATATTACCGGATGAACTGCTACATTTTCGTTCAATTATGAGCAACGGGCAGCAATTCCATATTAATCTCTGTAGAATCGCAAGCAAACAGAATAGGATGAAATGAGTTCAACATCCATTCATCCATCTATCTTTGCCTGAATTCTCTCGCGATAGGCTACTGACTGTAAATACTACAATAGTAATAACAACAAAACCAACAAACAAGCAGTTCAACAATACTAAATGATAGTATAAATTAAGACTGGATCAAATCAATGAATCAAATTACTGGAGTGGCCTGGTGTTCATTCTTTGGGATGGAGAACTCATCTCTAAGTGAAGTGGAAGTTGTAAACACCCTGAGGTAGAATTGTTGTCCCAAGTATTGCCTTGCCCAGTACTCTGATCTCACGTTCCACATCCCTACATTGTCCAGGGCTATGTAAATAGCGGACCACGACTTAGGGCACACCTGAAAATCACAGAGATAGATACACATTATTTGATTGTCAGACCGTTGGTTTTGGTAGGTCCAAATGATATCATCATATAGTACTGCGGTAACGTAAAGATTAGATTGAATTTTTTTTTGAAAGATGCGGTTAGAAACACAATGATGAGAAACTGACAATTGTCATAAAACACACTTGGCAATGAGGTACAGGAACCTGATAAAAATGCTACATTATGATCACCTCTGAAGAGATTAAGCACCAACGACAATAGGTAACCCAACAAACAAACCAAAGTACCAAACTTAAGGAACTAGGAGTCTGAACTTTTTTCTTTCAAACTAGAAACACAGTTGCACCAAACCAATAATAATGTCACATTGTTTGCAATACCAAATTTCTAATGGGGAACTAATTTTCCATCATCCTCTAACATAACCTAACCTGGGCGGTATTAATAAGACGAGCAATAAGCAGGTGGGAAGTGCCCCTCAAGATTATGTCTAATATCGAGCTTGCCACCATCTATGTGTAATTGAATAGAAAAATTGCTAGTACGCTTTTTAATTCCACTAACCTGAGAGGACTAGCTGCATACGTGAGATTATAAACCAAGCATCATTGAATCAAATTTTGTAATATTTTGATCGTCGGAACTATAAACAATTAGAGGAAAAAAACAAGAAGCCTTGCTCAATCCACCAAGACTACATAACCAGACAAGTCATACAAAAAATGAAAAGAAAATATCCAGTTCGACTTCGGTTTAAACATAGAACCCTAACATGGTGAATAAAATAAGAAAAAAACCAATTACTGATGCATTGAATCTGGTACGATTATGCCTATAGTTGAAAATGTAAATGGAAAAAAAATTCTTGTTTTGTACATGTCCTTCCCAGATAAAACAAGTAAGCCTTAACAAAGAAAGGCAGCACTGTCGTGCGCAGCAAAGAAAGGGTAACTGCATATTGTGGCTTCCAGTGGTATTTAATATGCAAATATGGAGATGGAAGAAATTTTAAACCTAACATGTAGGCTCCTTGTATCCTGACTTAACGTCAATCAAATGAGAAGTGATATTTCTAAGTGCATCTGAAGTGGGTGCAAGTTTTGGCAGAGAAACCCTTGTCGTTGGCTAGGAAAAGGTCACCTAGAGTCAAAACCATGGCGTTCTTCCCTTTTGTTGACTCCTCTTCTCCGCCTGGGAGCCATTGGCTGCGGGGCTAAAGGTGCAGAATTTGTTTTTCTCGACCCAAAAAGTAAGAGTGCAGCGGTGTTCAACCAAACCCACCCAAATTCCAATTGCAGCCAGCAACACATGAAAACCCTAACTCTAAACCTCAAATAAACGAACCCGAGAGGAGAAAACCATCAAGCTTCTGGTGCGCTCTACTAACAGAAGACTAGTCCGGAAGAGAAAGAGAAACTCAGTTGTGAGAAGAGGATAATTTTTGTTCATGCTCTGTTGCAATATTACCGTTTCGCAGGGAGAAAGCTTCGGAAGGTATGAGGAAGATAAGAAAAGGACACGGAGAGGAAGGCAAAGGGAATGGACTCCCGGGGCGTGGTTATTGGGCGGTCTTTTCTTTTTCAACAAAGTTTTAGTCCAGCTGCCGAAAGAAAATGGGAGGTTAAGAGATTCGAACACAAGACCTATTGTCAATTTCTTTAATTCCTTTAAAAGCTTCCGCGACTTTTATTCTATCCCCACTTATCTACAACTTTTTTTAATAACAGTTGTCATATACAATCTTTAGCAGTTGTTATCCCTTAACTGTACCAATAACAATATAGAATTATTACCAGTTGTCTTTAAGTAGTAGTCATTGACATAATCTGCAGTAGTGTAAATACCATAAAAAAACTTTTTCTCCCAAATATTAAGAAAAAGTATGTAATCGGTAGGTTCGATTCTAATCACCGGAGGACATGTAGCCTTACATTTCTCTCCACGGGGCTTCCCAGCCTCCGCGCATGTCTCTTCATCTTCCGATGATCTTGTCTAACCCCATGTCTGACATCTTCTCTTGTCGTAAAAATCTCTGCCACAATCAGTTAAGATCATAACTCTGTCAGAAATCTTATGCCTTTGCAAGCCTTCTATCGCCGATCAACCCCCTTAATTTCCCGGTAGAAGTAATGATCATGTTCCTTTCTCCTCACACACTGTCATATTTTTATCTCATTTCACCCTAGCACCCAGAAGATCAACTCACAAACCCTTTCCATAATTTCCTTTCTCATTTCTTCCAAGAAAAACCCTAATGGAAAATTTTTGAAATAAGTGTGCTCTCCTGTGCTACAACAGTTGTATCCTGCGGAAGCTCTTCTTCAATGAAGACCTTTCTCCCTACAACCTTGTGGGTCTTCTCCGCTAGTACTGAAGCCCTTTCAAAGGGGTCCGTGTTCGTAAGGTGGGGGCCAAATTATTTTGTCTATGAGTTCGAGCATCCACAGGCTCTGCATGCAGTATATGTTCAAGGGTAATGGCTAGTCAACAATAACTTAATTGCGCTTTAACACCTGAAGAAAGGGCTTACAGTTGAGGATCATGAATTCAAAAGTGCATCGTGCTGGGTTCACATCTACTATGTGCTAAAGCCACACTTCAACTTGAATTTTGTTGAGCTGTTGGCAACCAAAATTGGCCTCTTGACCAGAATGATGGAGGACCCTCGCATCTTGGGATTCGAATACCTTAGATTTAAATTAATCCTTGATATTCAGGCCCTAGTTTGCCAATCCACCATCATCAACTTGGACGGGCAGAACCTCGTCTTCCACATCACATATGACAATCTGCCGACACTTCTTCAAACAACTGCCCACAGCCGCCGGCTAACCCCTACCCTTGAGGAGCTCCCCAATTTATGGCCATGGTTTCGCTTAGAAGTCTACATGGCTAGACTTCGTTCATATAAGGGTTTCACCATTTCAGAGCAATGACACTTTGTATATGGAATTTCCTAGGGGTCATCTATGATCTTCTTAATAGCCATCTTCTACCAGCCCACCAACTTAATCAGGATAAGGGCCTCCATCCAGCTTCGTCTTCCAATGTTGTGGGGCTACCTTAAGGGTTGAAAATCTCAAACACCCCAGATGCCTAGGATGTGAGTCCTCCATGCACTTGTGTTTCTTCTGGGTGGGGTAAGCGTAGTCTCGAGCAACTCATTGACCCAACCCTTCTTGCTGAGATTCACCCCCGCCGACTTTTAATCAATACCCACCATGTAATATCCAAATTCAACCTGATATGATGGCGGAAGGGACGGGTCGACCTTCTCGAGCCACACAATGCAAGATGATCTGAGGCACAATTGCGCGTTGCATGGCCCAGTCCTAACATCTAGTGGTCAACATTTTGCTATGATGGGTATTTGTCTATCAACGCTTTTGCCCGATTAACACCCCAATTTTTGTTTCTTAGCTAGTCATAGTTTAGTTCCTTTTCTTTTTTGTTCCTCTCTCTCTTCGGTTTCGTGGTTTTGCATGACAACAGTTCTGGTTTGAACCTTGGTTTTTGACTTATCATACTACTGCTGCAATATCCCATCGAGCCTTTGTTGCTTATGGTAGTCTTGCCATCTTTAGATCTCTTGTGATCCTCGGTGATGAACCATACCGTGTTCCTCGTTGGTCATTATATAGACTGGTTGTTTAGTTGCCTAATCTATAGTTGTTCAGCTAAGTCATTGCTTTATTTTTTTTATTTGTAATTACCGGTTCCTACCTAATATATATATATATATAAATTTGTTTTTAAAAGTATATAATTGGTAGTTAAACTTAAAATACACGCCCAAATCATAAAAGCCTCCTAGCTAAAACAGAATGAACGCGTATACATGACTTATAAAAGCAAACTTGTATTTGTAAAAACAAATATACTCATAGATTATGGGTCAGCATTTGGATAATTCGGTTAACCAAAATCCAAATTACTGAAAAAAAAATTGGATTTCGGTTAATTCGGTTAAAAAACCGAATTATTCAAATTTTGCCCAAAACCGAATTAACCGTTATCCGAATTATCCATAAACCGAAATTTTTTCAGATTAAAAACTGAAAACCGAACTGAAATCTAAATTTCCATCGGTTCGGATTTCAGTTAACCGAAATTAAAAAAAAAAACAAAAGAGAACAACAAAGGCAATGTGAATATTGGTCATATGAAGAGAATCTGGAATTCAAGTGTCTCAGGCTCGCATAACATCATGACAGAGATAACAATAGATTATCGAACAACAAAACCATGAACCAACTAGGCAACCACAAATGCAGTTCCATACATCAAATTATGCAGTTATGTAGACCATAATACAAATAGATTCAAAATTGCATCTCTACCTGTGTCTGCGTGGAGCCATGGACTACCGAAATACTAAGGCGCACCGCGCAAGGCGCCACGTGATTGAGTTTGAGGTGTGTCTACTATATATGGAGTCTAGAGCTTTTGTTGAAGGAAGGAGAATGCGAGCACGGTGCGGGGGAAACTCAAACCTGGCATACTGCGTCTGCGCTGCGCCACTGCGGGAGGAAGTTAGATTTTTAGGGTTTTGTTTGTTCAATCTTTTAGTATTAAAAGTCTAAAAGTATTAATTAAATGAAATTAGGAATTTTCTTTTTAATTTTTTTTGATAATTCAGTTAACCGAATTTTCCAAAGTCAAAACCGAAATCCAAACTGAATTATAATTCGGATATTCGAATAACTGAAATTTTAAATTTAGTTTCAAATTTCAGTTAAAAATCTGAAAAACAAATTCGGTTAATTTGAATTTCGGATAAATCCGAATTATCCAAACTGAATGCTCATCATCCGGGCGGGCGGGCCGGGTTCGGGCCGGGTCAGGGAGATTTTTTGGACCCATCGGGCCTACTCATGGAGACTGGGCCCGGTTTTTTATATGTCCGGGCCAGGCCGGCCTAGGCCCGGTTTTTTTTCAGCTCTACCGGTGCCCGGCCCGCCCGGCCCAGTTATTTACTTTTTTATTTTTTAAATTAAAAAAATTAATATATATATATATTTAATGTCAAAATCATTAATATATATAAATTTGAGTAAAATTTTATATTATACGTATATTTAATATAATTTTGATATATGTATTATATCAAATAATATAGATATATATATTTTATATATATTTTTTAAAAAATAATAAATAATATTGAAAATCGGGCCGGACGGGCTTGGTCCACGGTCTTGAAAATTTGCCGCGGCCCGGCCCGATTTTTTATTCAGGCTCATTTTTTTGTACAAACCCGCCCGAACAGTCCGTCGGGTTCGGGTTTACTGGACTTTTTTCCGGGCCAGGCCGGGTCGGGTCGCCGGGCCGGACAGGTTTTGAGCAGCTCTATCATAGACATAGTAGTAGTATCATCGATCTCTTTTGCTTTCTCTCTTTCATAATGTAAGGCGAATCCCTCATGATATACACGCTTATGGACAACTAATATATACATTTGCTGTCATGCATAAACAAATAATATAATGTCCTTAAAAAAAGTATATACAAATACTACTACTATAGAACTCCATTTTGTTTCTCTTTGACTTTCCCTGTGATATCTGCAATCTACACGGCTCACAAGACTATTGTTTCGTGAATAGAGAGATCTATAATTGTAGCATTATTCGCTCAATAAATGCAATGCTTCCCCTATTCATTCAATACTCTCCACCTATTCCTTTCATCTCAATCCCCGTAATCTCTACGGGAAGACAAAACATCTTTTCTCTTCCCTTCACTTTAATTAATACTGGTCCGCCCATCGACCCATCTCTAATGCCCAGAAAAAAGAAAGAAACAAAGATGTGGCGTCTTTGTGTTTCATTGTTACACACTATATAGTATATATCTTATAATACTTGACTGTATATACAGATTTCAAACCTCAATAAGACAAAAATGTATGTCTACATTTGTGGGACGTTAGTTTGTTTGCTTCTCGACATGGACAGCTAGGAGGTCTTGTCTTGGGTGCCATATACTAAACAACTTATCTTAATAGTATGTTAATTTGTATGCTTTGAGGTGAAATTAACAACTTTAAATTGGATGAAGTTTAGGTTAAACAAAGTAACAATTTTTAGTACTATTTGACTAGTGTATATGATTATGAACTAACACGTCAACATATCAATATAACTGAAATTCAAATGAACTTCATGTATCCTTAATTTAAAACCACTAAACCTTAATACACGTCCGATATTGAGATTAGTGTTAAGTTTCTTGGAAACCAAAAAAGAGATCTCGATTAAAAACAGAGTCACAGACATAACTCCACGTCTCCACCCGTGCAGTGCACCACTTTACTACTCACTCCTTTTATCTTCCAGCCTAAAAAGATGAACCTCTTCTTCACGGCACGGCTTCCGCCCTCTGTTACTACTTACTACTACTGATCGAACAACGCACTGGAGGGAGCTGTCAAAAGTAGGGTTTTCAACTTGACATTTTTTTTTTTTTTGAGATATGTCAAGTTGACATGTTTTTGGACAAGTCGACATTTTTTGTTTCTGAGAAGAAGGGTTTCTTTTCAAGTTGAGATTAATAGTCGTGTATCCTTGATATAGGTGGGCCTATTGATCGTTGATGGCGAAACAGGCCCTAAGAATATCTCATGGACGACCCCGTTTCTATCACTTTCAGGCTGTGAAACATTATGGGCCCATATGTTGTTGGCCCAAACTATTCGCGGCAACATATTCTCCTTGTTCTACATGAGAGACGACAAGTAAGACGGACCCATTGAATTTAGGGATTGATTCCTCATCGTCTCCGATTATTATCAAACTCTCCGCTTCACCACTTGCCGCCGACTTCTTACGTTTTCCTGGCACATCTCCGAGCGGGACAGATTGAAGGAACTAGATTGAGGAGATATGGTGCAACGTCTGACATACAGAAGGCGGCATAGCTATGCCACCAAGTCTAACCAGCACCGAATTGTCAAAACCCCTGGTACACTCCCTGTCATCGACTCCTGATGACTGACTAGTTTTAGATGACTTTGCTTTTCTCCATTCATAAGTCCTCCTCCGTTTTCTTTTCACCGACAGTTTCCACTTTGATTGCATCTGGGCGTCAGGGTATAAAAATTATGTTTCTAGCAATTGCTGATGGGATTTTTTTGGGTGCTTGTTACTCGATCGATGCAGGGGGGAAATTGGTGTATCAGACCACCAAGAAGAGAGCTAGCGGTCCTAAGTGCCCAGTGACCGGAAAGAGAATTCAAGGCGTAAGTTCCTATTTACCTGCATTGTGATCTTTTCAGCTTAGTTTTGGAGAATATGATTAATACGACATTTTCTAGCAATACTTCACTGTGGAGTACTGTGTGTCCCTCATTGATCTACTTTTTAAACATTTCAGCTGCGCATTCCACGATCAAACAACCTGTCATTCATAAAGCAGCATTGTGATTAATTAGCTTGCTATATGATAATGTGTGAGAGGGTACCGTTTAACTCGGCTAAGTAAGAAGTATGTGTGACAAATACTAAACCAAGCTATATCTTCATAGTCTCTAGGGTATGTTCATTGTTTAGTCACAATCCAATTATTGTTTGTATCTGAACATTTCGTGACGTCTATTAGCTAACATGATCATTTATACGTTTTCATCCGTTAACTAAAAAAGCCTACCTTAATTGGGGTTGTACTCCAGCTTTATGGTTGCTGAATATTGGCTTTTGCCTCCAACATGTGCATAATTCTTTTGATTTATCATTGGTGCTAGCTTTCTTTAAGCTTATACCCTCGCTATGATGATGTGCTGGTGTTATTAGGTCGGTTGATATTGACTTATAACTATATAAGTGAAAACATAGTCGAATCTATATGGTCAACAATGCAATATAACTTTAGTACAACTTGATGCTTGATTGTAACTTTTGACAATACACAAGGTTATCTTGTGGCAGTCTACAACTTGAGCAATTTCGTCCTGGCTTCTCCTGTTGAACCTTATCTTGCCACATTGCCAGTGGTCACTGTCTGTTTTATTCAAGCGTTTGACATTCTTTACATAAAGTTCTTTTCCCTGCTATTGAAAACCCTTGGCGCTGTAATGGTGCATATTAAAGTGACTGTGAATGCATCCTTTAAGATTCTTTCCTGGTGTTGTTTGGGTTTTTATGGAAGTAGCCGCAGCCAACTTCAGCATGTTGCTATGATATGATTATAGTTCTTGATGACATGTTGATGAATTTCATTTGGTTTTCTTTGTGAATTGTTAATTTGTTCTGATGTTCATCTCTGCAGATTCCGCACCTCAGGCCTACTGAGTACAAGAGGTCTAGGTTGCCAAGAAACCGAAGAACTGTGAACCGTGCCTATGGTGGAGTGCTATCAGGAAGTGCTGTTAGGGAGAGGTCAGTTTCTATATGGCTTTGACAGCGGGGGATCTTTTATCTTATTTTCAGCTGACGTATACATATAGATTTGCTATTGGCAATGGTAACAATGCTTTTCATTGAAACTCAGAAAGTGTTGTTGATTCTGCAGGATAATCAGGGCTTTTTTGGTTGAGGAACAAAAGATTGTGAAGAAAGTGTTGAAGATTCAAAAGGCCAAGGAAAAGCAAGCCGCAAAGGCCTAGGTTTATGTGGCTTTACTAGATGAAAAGTTGGTATTGGCGATCTACTTGGAGACTGAATTCAAATTTTGCGTTTTATTTTTCCCATTTCCAAGGTTTCACTAGTAGAACTGAGAATGTGGTGATGCCCAATTTGCCGACACAAAACAGGTTCCAAAATTGTTATTATGACAAAATCTTACTAGTGCGGACCACACCACACTGGTCCTATGTTTTTGTACTATCGGCTATATCTGTCTCATTTTTCATATTGCGCATCAGAATTCATAGGCAAAACTCGAAAGGAGCCGAATGATCTATTGTTGAACAGGAGACGGGAGTTATATAATTCTTCTTTTCCAGTCTTACTGGGTCATGATTTGTACTGCAGAAAACTCTAGAAGACGAAAATTGCTTAAGCTATATTTGATATCGTGTGGTGGAATAAGAGAACAACGCCCTACAATTAAAATAGTAACTAGGAAGAAAGGGAAAAAATTTACAGCAACATTTTCACAGACGCCAGGGTGTTCATGAAAAACCAGAACCGTCAAACTGGACCAAAACCGGTGAAACCGAAATCAGAAATCCGGTTAACCGAAGTTGTTTTAATATTTCACTAAAACCGGAAAAACCGCATATTGTTTACTTTTTTTTATAATTATAAGCACATGGCCTAGGGTGCCACAAGGGCAAATCAAACAACACCATCTTACTAATCCTAGAGATCTCTGACGATATGGCGGACATGCTCGTCTTGGGACCGTCCTACACGCCATCCATTCCTCTTCCAGGCTGGGTAATCGGAGAGTCAACTCCTTTCCCCCACCACCTTCCTTGACCTCTTCTTATAATTTTTCCTTGCATCTCTGACGATATGGCGGACATGCTCGTCTTGGGACCAGCCTACACGCCACTCCATTCATCTTCCAGGCTGGGTAATCGGAGAGTAAACTCCTTTCCCCCACCATCGTCCTTCACGACACTTCATTCCTCCACCAGGGTGGTAAGAAGATTCGAACTCAGGACCTTCCGTCCCCTACTTCAGTCCTCCACCACTCGGATGTCAATCACTTGACACCACACATTGTTTACTAATTATAAGAAAAAAACATATAAATCTACATCATTTCGGTTAACCGTTAAACCGGTAAAACCGCAACGAAACCGAAGGTTAACCGGTCCCGATTAACCGCTTCTAAATGAACCGGTTACGGTTATCAAATTTGACTAACCGACAATCCGATTAACCGGTTTCTGGTTAACCGAAAAGCCGGTTAACTGGTTATGAACACCCCTACCTGGTGTGACCTCCATTCAGACCAATCGCAAAGGAGGATGATAGTGAATTCCCCATACGCCTAGTCCTAGGTCGAAGACTAGAAGCCACCTGGACCTGAAACAAAGGACGATAGCAAATTCAACAAATTGAATTCACTAAGATATTGTAAGGACTAGTCTTAGAAGAAGATTCGTATAACATTTTACCGGATTTATTCGTGTCCTAAGAGGCAAACTTAATTAATTCAATTACTCGAGAAGTTATTCTATTTAAGGTAAAGAAGCAATAAGTGAGTTATCTAGAACTCTTTCGATCCTGTGTCGGTAAATTTAGAGTTACAAAAGTTATTAGTGTTGTCAAAATTACTACTTACGCGGTCATTTGTATGAATTGGTAAATTATCGTGAAAAAGTTTAATACTATTAGGGGATGGGCACACAAGACCTTATTAATATAAGGTTAGTGGACACCTATCTCCCTCAGATATCGCTCTCACCTACATTAGACAACATCACATGTGTGTAAGGAGAATCACTCGTATGTTTTATTATTTGCTTACAATTTTTCCTCTTAATTTACCTTACTTTTGTAAAAATATCTTGTATCAAACCCCTAAATCTCCTAACTACTCCCTACTTTTAGGCCACTAACTATTGTACAAAAGTCTGGGAGTAATACAACGGTAATCCTCAAGGTGATTCACACCATTATCTTACATGGTTCTACGTATGCTTTATTACTTGCTTACAATTTTTCCTCTTAATTTACCTTGCTTTTGTAAAAATATCTTGTAACAAACCCCTAAATCTCCTAACTACTCCCTACTTTTAGGCCACTTACTATTGTACAACAGTCTATATATTGGGAGTAATACAACGGTAATCCTCAAGGTGATTCACACCATTATCTTACATGGTATCAAGCCTAGTGTTCTAATATTATCTTGATCGATCCTCTCTCTCGCAACTACCTTCCCCTGTCTTCCTCCCCAATCTCTCGCTTCGCTCTCCCTATCATGGCGGACAACCAACCTAACCCCAACTCCCCCGACATTTCTCCCCCCGCCTCCAAGTGAACCCTCCTTGCATCCCCACCACAGTCCCCACCGTGCCACCCTGCTTCCGCCTCCCCTGCCACTCCTGCGGCAATTGCCGTTTCTCAGGCCTTACACGTTAACTCTATCACTAACCATGTCAGAATAGAGCTCACCCAAAACCTGCCCAACTACGCAATGTGGTGGCACTTATTCTTAGTCACACTCGGGAAGTTTAATCTTCTCCGCCATATCGACAGCTCTCCTCCCACCACCAACGACAGTTGGGCATTACTCGATTTCACCGTGCTGTCATAGATCTATGCAACGATCCATCCCAACATTTTTAGCCTCATAATGCGCCCCAATGCCACCGCCTTCGACGTTTGGCAGTCCATCAAAAACTTATTTCGAGACAACAAAAAGGCCAGGGCAATTCAACTTAAAGCCGAATTCCGCGGTTTCCGTCAAGGAGCTCTCACCATGAATGAGTATTGCGCACGCCTCAAGTCCTTCTCGGACGCCCTAGCTGATGTTGATAATCCCGTGACGGATGAGGATCTCGTTCTACAGACTTTGAGCAGGCTAAATGAAAGCTACTCCAACCTTCGAAGCATCCTGCAGTTCCAAAGCCCATTCCCTTCCTTTCAGGCGGTTCGAAGCGCCCTTATCTTAGAAGAAACGTGTCGCGCATCTCTCCAGCCATCCGCCACCGTTCTCCACACGCTGCCACTCCATCCACTACCTCTCCCACTGCACCAGCGCCAGTCGACAATCACTCTGACGGCTCCACCACCACCACCAATCACTCTGACGGCTACAGACCCAATTATGGAATCTCCTGAACGGCGCCACCCAATTGCCACAACCTTGGTCGGCCGCACCAGACATCCTTGGTCCCCGGCCACCCGTGCCTACTTCGGCCTTGAACGCATCCACAATCGCGCCAACCTGGGATCAAAATGGGTTAATCTTTGCCCTGAATGCTTTCGCTGCTTCTCCGCGCCCGTCTGATGCCCAATGGTACATGGACAGTGGAGCGACTTCTCACATGAGCTCCTCCCGAGGTAACCACTCTTATATTTTTGGGGCTAATTCACCTTCACATATAATTGTGGGCAATGGTCAACTATTACCGATAAAACAAATCGGTCAACCACTCTCCCCTACTGCTCGTTCTAGTTACGCAATATTCTAGTTACTCGTAACCTTATTAAAAGACTAATTTCTATTCGACAATTTTTCCGTGATAACCATTGCACTACTGAATTTGATTGTTTTGGTTTTTCAATCAAGTACCCTATCCATAGGAACGTGATTCATCGGTACAATAGTGACGGTGACTTATATCCCTTTGTTCCTGTTCAGCGGTGCAGCCCTTCCCCCACCGCCCTCTCGGCAATCACACCACCGTGGCATCAACGGCTTGCGCACCCCAGCCGCGCTTCTCTCCAATTTTTAATTAATCAACATTTTATTTCGTCACACAATAATACAACATCACACTGTCACACCTGTTCACTAGGCAAACAAACACGGCTCCCTTTTACACGTTCTCACACTGTTACTTATCATCCATTTGCTATTTTACATTGCAATTTATGGACCTCTTCAGTCCCGAGTTTGAGCGGTTTTAAATATTTTATTATTATTCTGGATGACTATTCTCATTAGTTGTGGACATTTCCGCTCAAACACAAATCGAATACAATTTCTACATTGCAAAAATTTCATGCTTTTGAACGTACTCAATTCAATTTCAATATCTAACAAATACAATAGGACAATGGCGGTGAATTCGACAATCATACCCTCCGCAATTACCCCGCATCCCACGACACGATAATCCGATTATCCTGCCCACACCTCCTAACTAAACGGCAAAGCTGAAAGAATGATACGCACAATAACAAATGCCATTCGCACCTTGCTCTTTTGTGCTCATCTCCCTCCCCCGTTTTGGGCCGAAGCCCTTGCCACAACTACCTACCTCCTAAACCTCACCCCCACAACCACCACACAGAATCGGCCCCCATACACAATTCTCTACCGGCAACCCCCCTCCTACTCCCACCTTTGAGCATTCGGCTGTCTATGTTACCCCTATACCTCCAACATCACCACCCAAAAACTTGCACCACACACCACACCTTGCATATTCCTTGGTTATGCCCCAAATCACAAAGGATGTCGCTGTCTCGACCTCCACACCAACCGAATAATCATCTCCCGCCATGTCACTTTCCACGAAACCATTTTCCCATATCCAACTCACCACATCCCTCCACGAAACCGAATAATCATCTTCTGCTTCCTAAAAACTACAAAGATGCCCTCCGTGACTCATACTGGTTTCACTCAATGAAGGATGAATTTGATGCCCTGATTAAAAATAGAACGTGGGACCTCGTACCCCGTCCTCTCAATGCTAACATTGTTTCAGGAAAGTGGTTGTTTTGTCATAAATTTGATGCAGATGGGAATCTCTCACCATACAAATCACGCTGGGTCGCCCGTGGCTTCCCTTAGGAACACGGTCTGGACTTTGATGAAACCTTCTCCCCCGTCGTGAAACCAACCACCGTTTGCACTGTCCTCTCCCTAGCCATCACCCATCACTTGCCCATACATTAACTAGACTTTAAAAATGCATTCTTACATGGCCACCTTGTTGAGGAAGTTTACTGTCAACAACCTCCAGGCTTCATTGACCCTCAATTTCCACACGACGTTTGCTAACTCCGTAAAGCACTGTACGGCCTCAAACAAGCTCTGCGCGCCTGGTTCCGCCGCCTTGCCGACTATATCACCCGTATCAGATTCACCGGTTGCCGTTCCGACCCCTCCTTGTTCGTTCTTCACCACGCCCTCCAGCAGGCACACCTCCTTGTCTATGTCGACGACATCATTCTCACCGCCTCCTCTACCACCCTTCTTCGCACGATCATCCATGCCCTCAGCAACGAATTCTCCATGACCGACCTTGGCCCTCTCGGTCACTTGCTCGGCCTCACCGTCACTCGTTCCTCCTCTGGCCTTCACCTCAATCAAACCACCTATGCAAAATATATCCTCCATCGCTTTGGCATGACCAATTGCAACCCCAGCCGAACCCCCATTGACACCAACACCAAACTTGGCCACGACGCTGGTCCGCCTGTCTTTGATCCCACCACCTACCGCTCCCTCGCCAGTGCCCTTCAATATCTCACGTTCACCCGGCTAGACATCAGCTATTCCGTCCAACAGTGCTGCCTCCACATGCATGACCCTCGCAAGGCTCACCTCACCGCCTTAAAGCGCATTCTACGCTACGTCAAAGGCACTAGCCACCTTAGCCTCAGCATCACTCCCGACACATCGGACCAACTAACTGTCTACTCCGATGCTGACTGGACGGGTTGCCCCAACACACGTCGATCGACCTCAGGTTATTGCATGTACCTTGGTTCCAACCTCATCTCTTGGTCCTCCAAACGACAACCAACTGTCTCCCGCTCAAGCGTTGAAGCCGAATACCGGGCTGTTGCCAATGCCATAGCCGAATCCTGTTGGCTACGTAGCTTGCTCCAAGAACTACATGCACCTACCACTAGCGCCACCATCGTCTTATGCGATAATGTTAAGTGCCGTCTACATGTCCACAGACCCGGTTCAACATCAACGGACAAAGCACATCGAACTCGACATTCACTTCGTTCGAGAAAAAGTTACCTTAGGCCAAGCTCGTGTGTTCCACGTCCCCATCACCAGTCAGTTTGCAGACATAATGACAAAAGGATTACCATACTTGATTTTTGTAGATTTTAGGAATAGTCTCTGCCTTCGCCCTCCTCCGGCTTCGACTGCGGGGGGCTGTAAAAATATCTTGTAACAAACCCCTAAATCTCCTAACTACTCCCTACTTTTAGGCCACTAACTATTGTATAACAGTCTATATATTGGGAGTAATACAACGGTAATCCTCAAGGTGATTCACACCGTTATCTTACAACTTTAAGTTATATTATATAGCAGTAGAACCGCTAGCTGAAGTTATGCCTATACTTTTTAACTCTTTAATTTCACATTATTGAAATAGCACGGTTGCCTTTAGGATTGTTCTACGGTTCAAACATTTTGAGTTATCACCTATTATATAGGAAATTGGGCTCACTATCCTCTATCAACTGAAGAAGGGGACTTCTAGTGAGCAGCAAAGACTAACTTGAAGAGATTCAGTTTTATTAATTCAGAGCTAGATCTGTTTTCAAAAAAAAAAATTCAGAGCTAGATCTTGAATGCTCTCCACTCAAACAATGCATAAGAAGAATGAAAAAAAAGCTTAGAGAAGAAATTTTTAGGAGTCAGTGGAAGGCTACTAGAGAGACTTGTAGGCACTAACATGTTTGATGGATAGACTCAAGGAGAGGTGGCATTGTAGCCGAACCAATGATGAAAAAGGCTTTAAGGTTTAGAATGTATTAAACAAAGTGATTTTTTGTATCAACAACATTAAGGATGAAGATAAAGTTGGCGTTAACGGTGTTTATATGAAAGTACCAAAATAAAGTAGTAGTATTTGTCTTGTTTGTATAATTGGCCAAGAGTGGCAGCTAAGTAGACCTGGCAATTCGGGTCACTCGGTTCGGGTTCGGTTCGGTTTGGTTTGGGTCGGGTCAATTTGTAGATATTTACTATTTGGTTTGGTTCGGATCGGATCGGGTTCAATGGTTTAAATTTGATTCGGGTTATTTCGGTTTGGTTGAGTTTGGGTTTGGGTGCTTTTAGTTCGGGTTAGCCTTTGAGTCATTCAGTTTTTTCGGGTTATATAGAGGTGGCAATTCGGGTCAATCTTTCGGGTTCGGTTTGGTTAGGTTTGGTTCGGGCCCGTTTTGAACTATATAATATTCGGCTCGGATCGGACTGGGTCGGGAAAATTCGGTTTTTCGGGTTTAGTTCGGGTTTATGAAGTTACGGGTTGGTTTGGATCGATTCGATTGTATTTCGGTTTGGGTGATTTTCGGCTACGGTGGTTTTGGTTTGGTTTCCTATGGTTCGGGTTAGTCAATGGTGCATTTGGTTTTTTCGGGTTATGGGTCTAATTCGGGTGAATTATTTGAGTTGGGCTAAATCGATACAAATTTGTAAATGTCATATTAAAATAATCATTTTTTTCATTTCCGACTACATATATCTCAATAAAATTATGCTAAGTTGACTACTCATGATGTAGACATTGGTCAAATTGAAGGAACATTTTGTATGTAGGGTGGTTATACAATCTAAAATTGTATCCACCAATTCAATCTAATTTTGTAAATCTATTCCCATTATAAGAAAATCCTTCTCCATCAACTAGTATTATAACTATTAGCAAAAAATACAACATGAAAGTTGACACCCACATCCAACCATAAGTTAAAAAAGGCACAAACATTGTTCAAAAAAGCATAAATTAAAGGTTCATGATGTATTGTGATGCAAATCTATGAGACATGCACATGTTTACCCGTTATTTTTCAGATGTGTATCTATTAATATTTTCAAAACTTGAAAACGCAACACAATTATTTATTTACTATAGATTATATATGTAGGAATAATTTTTACATACTCTTTAGCATTTACATACTTCAGTACATGAATGCTTTACATTTAGGGCGCAGGTTAGACATTACTCTCATGTCATTAATTAATGAAGGTTTATGGCCCATACTTTGTTAGAGTAATGTTAGTGACTGTTATGTAGTGGTATTATTTTATTTTTATAATAAAGTAGTTAACATAATATTCTTGTTAGTGCGGGTGACAAATGTATTGTTGAAGAATCAAATTATATTTAAAGATAATAAGAAATTAAAAGTAATAATATTATTTTAAGGTTTGGTTTAGTTCGGATTATTATCGGTTTATTTTCGATTCGGGTTGCTTTGGGTTTTGGGTGATTATCGGGTTTCGGGTGACTATGGTTTGGATAGTTTCGGTTTGAATATTTTTGGTTCGGATGATATTGGATAGTGGTTGATTTTTGGTTCTATCAAATCTCGGTTCGATTTGGTTCATTGTGGGTTTCGGGTCATTTTTTCATTTGTCCATACGGTTGAGAATGGATTTCGATTAGGTTCGATTCGACTCGGTTTTTCGGGTTCGGGTCAGTTTTGCCACCTCTGGGGTTATAGGTCAAATTCGGGTGACTTATCCGGGTTTAATTGATAAAAATTTTAAAGTACGAATTTTAAGCAACCTTCGTAAATTGCATTCATTTTCATATGCGGCTCCAAATTCTTTTAATATAGTGTTACTGTTGATCACGACTTCTATTGTGTATAGGTTGGATAAAATCAAACTGGATGACAAATTTTGTAAATGAATTTAAACTATTAATTGTATAGACTAAGTACAAATTAAGCTTTTGTGAATTAGTGGTCAATATTCGGCAATCGACTTACAGTTTACCCCGCCCCACGCCCGACGTCGTGCCTCCCGTCATCCCGCGCCCGTCACACCCTGAGCTCATCACCTTGCACAAGCGTCGCGCATCTACACCCATCCATCACCGCCTCGCACAAGCGTCACACGCCCACGCCCATCCATCAACATTCAAACCATTCCTAAGCCCTAAATATAAAGAAACCTAAGTTTATAAAATATATAGTAATATAAAATAGTAATGATACACATTACATTGTCTTATACAACATTTTAGGTTAAGTTGTTAAGGTAGATGGAATAAGGTGGGGATTATTCATCATCCAAACCTTATTCATCCTCCAAAATGCTAGTCTATCCCACGATTCACAATAATCTACCATTTGGAATATTTATTTTCCTCATTTTATTGCATAATTTTCTTTAGGCATATACACATTAATCTTGAATAGTATATGTCTCAACTAAAAAGTTTAGGTTGTATAATTAAACTTCATCAACATTTTAACCATTCCCAAGTCTCATGTCCTAAACATAAAAAAACCTAATTTTATTAAAATCAAAATTAGTATAGTATTATAAAATAGTAATGATACACATTAAATTGTATTATAAAACATTTTAAAGCAAAACATCTATAGTTTGTAGCAAAACATCCATGTGTGGGAAGAGTAACAACACAATTTATGAATGTTTTATTACAACAAGGCTTGAGATGCTTGAAGATGTTCAATATATATATATATATCATTTATGAGCAATGAACACTTATTGGATGTCTAAATCTCCATTATGTTTTTGGTTTCAAGATTATTTTTACAGTTGGAACAACTATAGTAGATTTAGATTTAACAAAACATTCGGGTGGATTCGGTTCGGGTTGATTCGGTTCGGGTGAATTTGGTTCGGGTGGATTCGGTTATACCAAATTTCGGTTTGATTCGATTTTGGTTTGGTTCACTTCGGATTTTCGGGTCACATTTCGGGTCACACTATTCGGTTTAAGTTCGGGTTTGGATCGGGTTGGATCGGTTCGGTTTTTCTGGTTCGGGTCACCTTTGCCAGGTGATAAGTGTCCAAATGAGCATATTTTATAGGTGTATTTCATATATTATATTAGCACTTTTCTTGCTCATTTCTCCACTTTGGTTAGTTTTCCTCTAGTTTATGTTTTATTGATTATCTCACAAATTTATTGGTTGAACATGAGGAAAACCAAGCTAGGAGCAAAGTACACGAAGAGACGAACGCGTAGGCGAAAACGGGGATCAAATCGGAGCTAAAACGAACATTTTAGAGGCAAAAGACCCTTGGTCCGGACCAGTGTCCGGATCACCTGGTCCGGACCAACACACGCCAGCGCACCAGAATAGAAAATCGACATGGTCCGGACCAGCTGGTCCGGACCATGGTCCGGACATGTCGACTTGCCAGCAAGAAAGAAGCCGTGTGAAGAGATAATTACCTTATCTCTTCACACGAAAATGCCACCGCCTTACCACCCCCTTTACTCTATATTTCTCTATAAATACACCTCCAAACCTCCATTAAATCATATCTCATTCCACCCCAAACTTATGCCATTTTCCTTCCATAAAAATACCATAAAACTCTCCAAAAATCATACATCTCATCCACATATTATCCACATAAATTCCATACAACACCTCATTTCATAAAATCATTCCATTTCCATACCGTTGTTCTGTCCAACCTCTGCCCAAATATTAGCAGTCAAGATAGTGGAGCTGAATTAATTATCTTTCCCAGATGATTTCTTTTACTTCTCATTCTGTCTTTTTAATCATGTTGGGCTAAGAGGATTTACTCCGGGTGAAGGTTTAGCCGTAATTTGTTTAATTATGTAATCTATATTTCTACCGGTTAAATTAAATATAGTTTGTTATGATTAAAGTTTTTCTCTCACCTTTTTAATAAATTTCATCGATTTATTAAAAAGCTTACTAAATCTGTTTTAATCTGATCGGTGACAAACAGATAGGTTAATTAAGCCGTAAAACTGTAGGAAACTTGTTTTCATCGGATAAGTTAGTACTCAGTTGCAAGAATATTATTCCTTTTACAAAGCCGTTCACTAGTGCCTGCTTGAGTTTTCATCGGACCTTGCATTTTCTGGTAAACGAGTTCTTATGAGTTTTCATCGGACCTTAAGATAATAAGAGGAATTTGCCAAACTATTAATAAACCGGTAGAGATAGCATAATTAATCAGATTATATAACCTGAACCCGGAGTTCCGTTTAATTTATCTTCAACTCAGTAAATTTATCTGTTGTTTTACTTACAAAAACAAGTCAATTAATCCCCCTCTTGTGACAAGCTTAGGTACTTAATAATTCACTTAGTCCCACGGTTCGATATCCGGTCGCTTACACTTTACTATACTACTACGACCGGGATTTGTTTGCAGGACTATTTTGAGTTTTAATTTCTTTTCTTTTGTTTTAATTACACCAGTTCCAACCACTCACGATAATCACGTCTGCAAAATGGCGCCGTTGCCGGGGACTTGATTTATTCTAGTCCCTAAGCCCCGGATAATTCACCTGTTATATTATAATAATCTGTTACTATTATTTGGACATCTGACTTTGGATCTAACTTCTGACATCTGACTTCGGACATCTAACTTTGACATTAATTACTAACTCTTTATTTATTGTCATTTATTTCTCAGTCATTTAATTTCCATTGTCCTTCAAATTTCCAGTATACTAACTACTAACTTAAAATTTCTGTCATTTAATTTTCTGTCTTTTAATTTCCATTGTCTCTAACTACTAACTTAAATTTCTGTCATTTCATTTTCTGTCATTTAATTTCCATTGTCTCTAACTACTAACTTTAATTTCTGTCAACTAATTCCTAACATTTTTATTTATTTAACACATCACGAGTTTCTTTTTTCTGTTTTGAGTGGTGAATGCCTTTTACCAGGTCACAGCCTCCCAGAAAATATTAATAATCACACGGTTGGTTACATCCAGAGATCGAGAGAACCTTTCTGCGCACTAAGGCAGAGACGAACTCAACAAACAACAACCACCACAGTGATAGAATCTGACCGGAAGCTGACATGGCATCTACACCAGCGACAGTTCAAATATCAACAGGCCGTCTAATCAAGGACAACAGCCTGCCATCATCCTTCCTCACCTTAGCCCATCCGAATACGATGAGTGGCAGAAGCTGAAGCCATATCATCAAATCGATGTGTAAAGGAGTTGGGCATGTTTGATGGTTCCAGTCCAGACGAAGCCTGTTACATGTTACAAAGTTCTTGCAACATGCCAACAGTTACTGCGACCGACGCAGTACTCCAGTACGCAAGACTGTCATTATTCCCTCACAGCCTGACGGGAAGTGCGAGCAAGTGGTATCATAGCCTGACACCAAGTACCTGGTACTTGGGATGACATGGCCACCAAGTTCTACGACAAATTCCTACCCCCGAGCCGAACGTTGGAGATGATTGCTGAAATCTATAATTTCAAGCACCAGGGTCGGAAACATTTGTGAAACTTGGGACCGTTTCAAAGGACTACTACTTACTTGTCCTCACCATGGTCTGACGAAAGAACAAGTATCACAATTGTTCTACAAAGGCTTGATCGGTCCGTGCAGAACAATGGTACTGTCCTCGTTAGGGGCTGACATTCTGAAAAAGCCAGGAGCACAATTTCTGAATAGCATGGAGTCTCTCTGTGAAGAAATCAGAGACTGGGCCTCCGGTGGATCAAGGAGCGGTACTCCAGGTTTATACCATGTTGGGGAAAGTGATAACAAGTTTGACCAGCTGATGAAAAGCCATGAGCAACTCATGGAGAGCAATGCTCAGCAGGCAACAAAAGTAAGTACTCTGCAGAAAGTGGTTGAGCAGATGGCTATGAACTCCTACCCCAGCAAGCTAAGTCGATGATTTCCCGATCATCTACAATCCCTCCAGGCTATGCTCCTCTTCCCAATCATCTCCTATTTCTTGTACAATGTGGTGGGCCTCATGACTATGAACAATGCCCCCAACTACAAGAATTAAAAGCAGCGGAGGAAGCAAACTATCTCACCAACAATTCAGGATATAGACAACCTTGGCAACGTAACATGCAATCCAACCTTCGCTACTCAAACACCGACAATATCCAAAACCCACATACACTACAACCATCTCAAAATTACAGACCTCAGTCCAATTTTCAAGGAGGCCAAAGGCATATCAGCAACAGCCTTATGGCAATGAGCTTCTTCGAGTCGACCAACTCAACCTCCTTCGAATCCTGATCTGAAATGTCTCAAATGCAAGAGATGTTTAAAGCAATGATGGGTAAGTCCCGAGACACGCAAGAGGAGGTCGCAGCCCTGCGCAAAGACCAAAAAGCCTTGCAATCTCAGATTCAACAGTTACTCACCCAACAAAGACCACCTGGTCATTCCTTCACAGACTAATCCCAATCCAAGAGCAAGCAAATTCAATCCTTATAGAGATGGCACATTCCAATCACAAACTTGAGTGCAGTCTCCCTAAGGAGTGGAAGGAGAACTTGCTACCAGAAAAGAAAAAGAAAATCAGAAGAGGCCTACATCAATGATGAAGAAACACCAATCCAGCCTCACCTCCCTCAAAATCCAAGTTCCTACCTGCTACTCCATCTCCATCTCGAGTAACCATCGACATTCCATCTTCATCTCCTAAAAACAGTGAACTCCCATTTCCCAACAGGATGAAAAAGAAACAACTAGATGAGCAGTTTTCCAAATTCTTGAGCATTTTCAAGAAACTGACTCTCGACATACCTCTAATGATGCTTTGCAAGAGATGCCTAACTACGCAAAATTTCAAGGATCTCTTAACAAAGAAGAAAAAGAAGAAACCTGGAAAAGAAACAGTACACCTCACGGAGGAATGCTCTGCTGCCCTTCTTCGAGCACTCCCTCCCAAACAAACAGATCCGGGAAATCCCGTAATCCCGTGTTTTATTGGTGGAGTGGACTGTGGAAGCGGTTTATGCGACCTGGGAGCCAGCATTAATATCATGCCCTACGCCACCTTCTTGAAAGTAAAAGGAGGAGAAATGCAACCGGTTCCTTTCAAACTCCAACTAGCAGACAGATCAGAGATCAAGCCCATGGGAATAGTCCGAGATCTGGTAGTTGGAGTGTCTCGCTTTATCTTTCCAGCTGACTTCGTCATTCTAGAAATGGATGACGATGTTGAGGTTCCCCTGATTCTAGGTCGACCGTTTCTAAGTACTGCCAAAGCCATCATTGATGTCCACGATGGGAAAATCACTCTGCGGTACGAGGACGAAACGATCGAATTCGATATGCAGAAAATGATGAAGAAAAGCTCTAACTTTTCTCCTCATGCTAAGACAGTGGGATTAACAGATGATGAGGAGGAGGAAGGCGATTTTTCTACAGATGAGGACATGTATTCCCTATCTTCCATCCCGAAAGCTGAAGCTGAACCACTAGAGCAAGTATTATTTACTTCTCTAGAAGAAAAGGTGGAGGATCCGGAAGTTAACGCCATGCTGGCGCATGTGGAGAAAGGGAGGGCTGGTTATCAAGCCTACCGGCCACCAATCGAAACACTGACAAAAACCTCAAAAATCAATTCCATCAATAGAACAACCACCAGAGCTCGAGCTTAAGGAGCTGCCTTCTAAACTCAAGTATGCCTTTTTAGCTGAAAATGACCATTTGCCTGTCATTATTTCCTCTTCTCTGAATTCCGGGGAGGAAACGAGGCTACTCGAGGTATTGAAGAAACACAGAACAGCGATCGGGTGGACTATTGCTGATATAAAAGGAATTGACCCCTCCTATTGCACGCACCACATCTATATGGAGGAAAACTACAAGTCTATCAGGCAACCCCAACGTCGGCTAAACCCTAACCTAAAGGAGGTAGTTAAAAAGGAGGTTCTGAAACTCCTAGATGCGAACATCATTTATCCTATCTCTGACAGTCCATGGGTAAGCCCTGTACAAGTTGTCCCGAAGAAGGGGGGCATCGAGGCTGTTGTGAATGATAAGGGAGAGGCTATCCCTCAAAGAAAAATCACTGGTTGGCGCATGTGTATCGACTATAGGCGCTTAACTTGGCAACCAGGAAAGATCACTTCCCTCTCCCCTTTATGATCAGATGTTAGAGAGACTAGCAGGGCAAGAGTACTACTTCTTTTTAGATGGGTTCTCAGGGTATTTCCAAATACCAATCGCACCAAAGGACCAGGACAAGACCACT
Organism: Limonium bicolor; assembly: GCA_023374045.1. Classification (NCBI taxonomy): domain Eukaryota; kingdom Viridiplantae; phylum Streptophyta; class Magnoliopsida; order Caryophyllales; family Plumbaginaceae; genus Limonium; species Limonium bicolor. The sequence continues at coordinate 217,134,303 of CM041779.1, read as the reverse complement.
TTCACTTGTCCATACGGTACCTTTGCATACAGACGAATGCCCTTCGGTCTATGTAATGCCCCTGCTACCTTCCAGAGATGCATGCAAGCTATATTCGCTGATTTCATCGAACAGAGCATAGAGGTCTTTATGGATGACTTCTCGGTCTATGGCTCTAGTTTTGATAAATGCTTAGCACAACTTGATTTGATCCTAGGACGGTGTGAGGATACAAATCTCGTTTTGAACTGGGAAAAATGTCACTTTATGGTCAAGGACGGGATTGTCCTTGGACATAAAATATCGGTAGAAGGAATAGAGGTGGATAAGGCCAAGGTGGAGGTTATAGAGAAATTACCGGCACCAACCTCTGTTAAAGATATTCGAGCGTTTCTCGGGCATGCAGGATTCTATCGACGGTTTATACAAGACTTCTCAAAAATCACTAAACCATTGACCGACCTGCTACAAAAGATGCCCCGTTTCATTTTGATGATAAGTGTTCAGCTGCTTTCCATACAATAACACAAAAATTGGTATTTGCACCTGTTGTCATATCACCCGACTGGTCTCTCCCATTTGAGATCATGTGTGATGCAAGTGACTACGCAGTGGGGGCAGCTCTATGCCAGAAAAAAGAGAAGATTTGAGAGTGATTGCTTATGCCAGCAGGACACTAAACGATGCCCAGAAGAACTATACGACCACTGAAAAAGAGCTTCTAGCTATCGTATTCTCCTTTGATAAGTTTAGGTCGTACTTATGGGGAAGCAAAGTCATAGTGCACACAGACCACTCTGCTCTCAAATACCTATTTGCAAAACAAGAAGCCAAGCCTCGCTTGTTGCGCTGGATTCTTCTACTACAGGATTTGACATAGAAGTCAAAGACAAGAGCGGAAATTAAATGTCGTCGCTGACCATCTCTCCGGTTGGTAACTCCTACGGATAGTGTGCCTATTAACGAATTCTTCCCTGATGAGACTGCCTTTTCTATCACCAAGGTACAAGAGCCATGTTATGCGGACCTGGCTAATTATCTAGTCTCTGGAACAATCTATCTTACTCCCAGAAGAAGAAATTTCTTTCTGATTCAAAGCATTATTTCTGGGAAGATCCATATTTGTTCCGAGTCTGTGGATGGGTTGATTCGCCGGTGTCTCCCTGAAGATGAGGTTCACAGCGTCATACATTTTTGTCACTCACGGGAAGCCGGAGGTCACCATGGACCCACAAGGACCGCTGCTAAGATCCTGGCCTCAGGATTTTATTGGCCGACTCTTCACAAGGATGTTTACCAATTTGCGCCCAATGTGATAATTGTCAGAGAATGGGTAACACATCTAGGAGACATGAAATGCCACAACAGGGAATACTAGAAGTGGAACTCTTTGATTGTTGGGGCATTGATTTTATGGGACCGTTCCCTTCCTCACAGGGCCACCAATATGTTTTAGTGGCAGTGGATTACGTGTCGAAATGGGTAGAAGCCATACCCTGTCATCATGCTGATCAAAGACCGTAACCAGATTCCTTAAGAAGCACATCTTTACCCGTTTTGGCGTGCCTAGAATTATTATCAGTGACGGAGGATCCCACTTCTGCAACCGTTCATTTGAAGCGCTTATGGGTAAGTACGGGGTACGTCACAAGGTAGCTCTACCTTATCACCCCAGACAAACGGCCAAGCAGAAGTTTCGAACCGTGAGTTAAAATGGATTCTCCAGAAAACGGTTAACTCATCACGAAAGGATTGGGCATTAAGTTAGATGATGCGCTTTGGGCTTACCGCACCGCATTCAAGACTCCCATCGGGATGTCTCCTTTTAAGCTTGTTTATGGGAAATCATGCCACCTGCCTGTAGAGCTGGAACATAAGGCATATTGGGCACTCAAGGCCCTAAACTTCGATTTAGAAGCCGCAGGAGAAAAGCGAAAGCTTCAACTCTCTGAACTCGAGGAGTTAAGAGATCAGGCATACCGTAGTGCGACAATATACAAGGAGCGCACCAAGAAACATCATGACCAAATGATCCACAAACGCGACTTTAAGGTTGGCGACGGGGTGCTGCTTTATAATTCCAGATTGAGAATATTTCCTGGAAAACTCAAATCTCACTGGACTGGCCCATTCCAAGTAGTCGGAACCACTCCTTTTGGTGTTTATGAACTCCAGAATAAGAAAGAAGAATGCTTCAAAGTCAATGGATCCCGTCTTAAAAGGTATGCCGGAATTCTTGAAAATAATAATGCTCTGTTCGCAATTTCTTTCTTACAGGAATACGAGGAAGCCTCCAACCCAAAGGAACAGCAGACAACACCTCTACATCATAAGTTTAAAAAAGTGTACAAACTTCCTAACGCCAGCAGTTCAGATACCGCGCCCTCAAACTCTTCTCCGACCTAAAGCTTGGTCAAATACGTCTAGCTAGAGACGTTAAACCCGGGCAGCTTAGTGGGAGGCAACCCACTATCTATCTTTTGTCTTTCCTTTAATTTAATGTTGTTTTCTTTTTGTACTATATTTCCCTTTTATATGTTATAATAAAATGCAGGTTTTACTTGAGTTCTTCTGGCTGTGTAGAATATTCCTTACAGGTACATTTCATGACATTCCACAGCTGCACTCAAGTGTGGGGGAGCTCTACACACTCTACGAAATTTGGGGAGTACACTCTTTCCTTTATTAATTGCATGCCCTGTTAATTTAATTCCATCTACGCAATGAGGGCATTGCTTGAGCTTAAGTGTGGGGGAAGAACCCTTTTCAGGGCATTTTGTGCTTAAAATGTTTAAATCTCTCTGCTTATCTTGCATTTGTTCAAAAATTAAAATTATGTGCCCTGCTAATGTAGGTTGTTCTCTTTAAAAACAAATACTATTATGAATTGTGGGATAAATGGTACAAATTTAAAAATTTTCATTTGATACTTTTGAGGAGCATTTTTATGCGGTGTGACCAAATAATCTGCAAATGGTTGGATTTTATTGCTCAGGGTTCTTTCTGTCTTCTCTCTTAGGGATTGCTAAGGGGTGCTTCTCTGTTTAAAAATATACAAAAATAAAGAAGGGACTTGCGAGACACCATTGGTAACCAACGAAGAGAGTTGAGTGTTCTTAAATACAAAGCTTGATGCCTAATTTATCTTTATCTTATGCAAAAGTGAAACAAATGCATGAATCTATTTTTCCTTTTGTTTTCTCCTCAATGCCCATTCTTGAGAGAAGTTGGCCATGGTAAAAGTTCTCAAGTCACCTTAACTAAGAAGCATTGAAGTACTCCGGTTCATACCCCGAAACTCTATATTTTATTTTTACCCTGAGCACACCTATGCCACCAGCAGTTGATTTTTCACACTCCTCGAAAAAGTTTAAAGATCGTGTATTATTCACCTCTTATCCTACCCTTCATAAAATATTTGTTAGTATTGAGCATTCCCTACTTACTTGGGTACATGGTTTTGCTTGAGGACAAGCAAAAAGATAAGTGTGGGGGTGTGATAAGTGTCCAAATGAGCATTTTATAGGTGTATTTCATATATTATATTAGCACTTTTCTTGCTCATTTCTCCACTTTGGTTAGTTTTCCTCTAGTTATGTTTTATTGATTATCTCACAAATTTATTGGTTAAACATGAGGAAAACCAAGCTAGGAGCAAAGTACACGAAGAGACGAACGCGTAGGCGAAAACGGGGATCAAATCGGAGCTAAAACGAACATTTTAGAGGCAAAAGACCCTTGGTCCGGACCAGTGTCCGGATCACCTGGTCCGGACCAACACACGCCAGCGCACCAGAATAGAAAATCGACATGGTCCGGACATGTCGACTTGCCAGCAAGAAAGAAGCCGTGTGAAGAGATAATTACCTTATCTCTTCACACGAAAATGCCACCGCCTTACCACCCCCTTTACCCTATTTCTCTATAAAATACCTCCATTAAATCATATCTCATTCCACCCCAAACTTATGCCATTTTCCTTCCATAAAAATACCATAAAACTCTCCAAAAATCATACATCTCATCCACATATTATCCACATAAATTCCATACAACACCTCATTTCATAAAATCATTCCATTTCCATACCGTTGTTTGTCCAACCTCTGCCCAAATATTAGCAGTCAAGATAGTGGAGCTGAATTAATTATCTTTCCCAGATGATTTCTTTTACTTCTCATTCTGTCTTTTTAATCATGTTGGGCTAAGAGGATTTACTCCGGGCGAAGGTTTAGCCGTAATTTGTTTAATTATGTAATCTATATTTCTACCGGTTAAATTAAATACAGTTTGTTATGATTAAAGTTTTTCTCTCACCTTTTTAATAAATTTCATCGATTTATTAAAAAGCTTACTAAATCTGTTTTAATCTGATCGGTGACAAACAGATAGGTTAATTAAGCCGTAAAACTGTAGGAAACTTGTTTTCATCGGATAAGTTAGTACTCAGTTGCAAGAATATTATTCCTTTTACAAAGTCGTTCACTAGTGCCTGCTTGAGTTTTCATCGGACCTTGCATTTTCTGGTAAACGAGTTCTTATGAGTTTTCATCGGACCTTAAGATAATAAGAGGAATTTTGCCAAACTATTATAATAAACCGGTAGAGATAGCATAATTAATCAGATTATATAAACCTGAACCCGGAGTTCCGTTTAATTTGTCTTCAACTCAGTAAATTTTATCTGTTGTTTTACTTACAAAAACAAGTCAGTTAATCCCCCTCTTGTGACAAAGCTTAGGTACTTAATAATTCCACTTAGTCCCACGGTTCGATATCCGGTCGCTTACACTTTACTATACTACTACGACCGGGATTTGTTTGTGACCCGACTATTATTTTGAGTTTTAATTTCTTTTCTTTTGTTTTAATTACACCAGTTCCAACCACTCACGATAATCACGTCTGCACAGGTCTAGTTATGCCGTAGCTCTCATTAAATGATACGAAAATCTTAACATGTTTATGCAAATGTATAAATTGCTGATATACCAAATTAAAGTCAAGATGGTAGAATTGGTGTCAATTTCAGGTATCGGTCCATTTCAGTTACTGGTCCGAAAGGGCTTGGGTCTTATTCTTGACAATTAATGTGCTTTTTTAAAAAAAAACTTTGCAGTAGCAGCAGGTCAATCGCTTGAAATGCAGTAGCAGCAGGTCAATCGCTTGAACTATTAGGACTATACTACTACAAGACACACGTTTTTTTCCACTATTCTTTCAGCCGGTTGACGAATTGATGATCAATTTACTTTTCAATTTTTCTCCGTAACTAGATTGAGCTAATATCGACATTGTACAAATAGAGAACAAATATTATCTTGCTCTCGAGTCAGCTCTTCTTGGTTCTATATAAATATATGGCAGTCCTGTCGTTCATTTTATTTACTTTGGATAAAGCTAATTCAGAATCATGTGTAATGGGTTTGGAGCTGTTAATGTAAAAAAGAAAAAGAAATCATAGTTCTCACTCCTCTCATCTCATCAATCTTTTTCATCTTTGTCAAGCTGTAACTTTACCATGTAAAGAGAACATGATTCAAACATGTCTAGCTCTGTTGCACATTCTCAGCCATTACACCTGAAGCAAAATAACAGAGTTAAGATTTTTTTCCATATCACTCTTTTCCAAAATCAAATTACATTACAAGTTTGGAGAAAGTTGATCCGTTTTTCTGGATTTTGATGTGCTAGATGCAAAAATTAACTTCTGAAAATCCACTTGACAGAACAGGTGAATATTATCTTCCGTGCCTCTTCAGTTACATGTTTGTTCTGTATTTGTACAATCTCGTCAGTTCCTAACCTGTTTGCAGCACAAAGGTCGATGATTTTAAAAAGAGCAAAAAACTCTTTGTCAAGAATGGGATTCGAACCCATGCCCTTTCGGACCAGTACCTGAAACTGGCGCCTTAGACCAACTCGGCCATCTTGACTTTGATGTTATCAGATACAGAGCTACTGTATTAATGATATTTCGTTATGTTACCAGGACATATCACAGTTGAAGTTTCTTATGCTCATGATTTACGGCAGGGCAGCACTTGATCCAGCGACGGTTTCTAGATTCTGTTTTCTTCCGATTTCCTCGTGTGGTTCTCATTTATAATCAATCAATCTAATGAAAATAACATTAAGCGATCCGTTAAGCAATTAGTCATCTTTTCGCTTTAAGCAATTATTCATCTTTCACCACAAAATGATAAATGCATGAGTACGACGTGTTCATTCGATTTCAATAGAATACTTTGCTGGATAAATTTCTCACAGAATTCTCTCGTGTATAGTGACAAGTTTGGGTAGGTAAGGGCATGTATTTTTTGTCATCCCTTATCACTTGTACGATATTATAAGCATTAGTCATTAACGACAAAAAGACTTATATTTAGCTCAGCGATTACATCTGATGAGAAAAGGAAAAAAAAAAAAAGCAGAGCTTAAAATATTTAAAACTATTCTTTGTAAGATTAGATTACAATACAAGTCTCCGGGAAAATTAAGCAGATCCACCTCCATTTTGGGATTCTGAAGTGCTAAGCTAGCTAGACGCTAAAATAAACCAAATGTGTATCGTTCCGTTAGCTTTCTAATGGAAAATCCCACTTCATATCACAAAACAGGATACAAAATGTAAGTCCGTCGTCTTCTAACATAAAACTATCCTAGTAATTAAGCCGAAAGTGTACGTAGAGTAGTAGAAGTTAGCATCTATATAAACTAGATCTAACAAACAGAAAATTCTTGGTTCCTAACTTGGGTAGTAAGTTAAGTGTAGCATTTGTTGGAGGAGTAACTGGTGGACATCTCACTGGGACAAGAAGGTGTTGTTTCCTCCCACGAGATAGTTGGTTTCCATGGATCACCCAAGCTTGTAGGAAAACTCAACGGGAAACCCATAGACTTGAATCCAGGGCTTTGGTTGCTATGTGTTTCATTACTGTGTTGGCTCTTCTGTTGTGTTGAACACAAGTGCTGCTGCTCTTCTGACACCAGATGATTTACTGGAAGATCAAGCAGTGAGCTGATTGGAAGACCATTAAGCTGCGACTGTGACACAAGTGTAAAGTCAGTGTTGTGGGTGGAAGTTGTGGTGAGTTTAGTAACTTCTCCTGAGGTAGTGACAGTAGTGGTGGGTGCAGCGAGGTTTAGTAGGAGAGATGAGACGTCAACTGATGAGGATGACTTTGGGAGGTGCAGTACTGATGAGATATCATGGCCGTGATGGTTTGGGAAAATGAAGTTGTTGCTGTTGTTGTTGTGATTCAACAAGTCACGGTTAGTGGAAATAGTTGGGAAGTGGAATGAAGTTCGTGGAGTTTGATGGTTGATGAGTTTATAGAATGGAAGCTGATCTAAGGAATTAGATGGTGAGAAGGGATTAGCAGCAGTAGTAGGTTGGTGGAAGTAGTCATGGGTGTGTGGTTAGTGGTGGTCTGTAAAGGGATATGATGGGAAGATCCAATTTCAGTTGTGCAGCATGAGGAGGAGATGTTACTGCTACTAAGATGAGGATGATGATGATGATGGGTATTGTTGTAACTATTTGTTCCTACCCATGAGTATGAAAGTGCTCTTTGTGCCATTGAGTTTGTCTTCTTGAATATCCTGCAAATTACCCAAGAATCCTGCATTGCATAAAAAACACAGGTCATGCATTTTCAAAGCAAAAAAAAAAAAGAACGGTTCAGCTGCGGGTACGTGTGTATTGATCGATGGTGGTACAATTAAGATTGCTGCTACTTACGTTTATGGGTATAGTTCTGTCGAAGAGTTTCTTCTGGTGGACGGTGTCAGTAATAGAAGGTAGACGAAACTCATGCATCATCCAGTCAGTTTTGATCCCTTTGGCTGCTCTTCCGCGGTAAAACACAAGTGATTTCTTTAACCCAACACATTTGGTTCCGTCTGAAGAGTATATCGGCCGGTCTGTACCGGTGGCTTTCCAGAACCCAGCTCCAGTGACACGGTTTGGTCTCGCACTGTTCCTGTACTTTCTGTCTCTTGGACAGTAGAAGTACCATTCCTTTTCACCAGTAGCAGCAAGCTCTATTCACAGCAGAGCAAACAAGTAATTAATGTCAGTCAGTTTATCTTATTGGAATAATAAGTTTGTTTGATCATCAATAAGGAGTAGTAGCTAGCTATAGTATAGATGAGGTAGCAGGTTTACTTGGAAGATCCCATGGATCATATTTATAGATGTCGACTTGTTTGATGAGTTCAATGGGTAGAGCCGCTTGTTGAATCCTTCGTTTTAAGTAAAACCCGACCAGTTCCTCGTCTGTTGGGTGGAAGCGGAAACCAGGTAAGATCACATCATCAATATTCTTGTCAACTTCATGCTGCTGTTTCTCTTCCATTTTTGTTTGTTTGTATTTTTCTTCTACTTTCAGAAAGTAAGACTATCGACCAACAGGAAGAAGATATATAAGAGTTGTGAATGTGAAGCTAACTGCTTGTTTTAATAAGAATCCCCAAGAAGCATGGCCCTCTTGTCACGATGAATAATAATTAGTACTCCTATTATAAACCCATAAGAGAACAGTAATATTCTGGAGAAACTAAAAACATGACCCAGAAGTGGAAATTATTAAAACAGAAGAAGAGAAGTGTATGTATGGCGTCATGACAGGGGGACTCAAGAAACAAGTCAACTATGCGTAGGATTCACTCAATATAAACAAAACAAAACAATACTACTAGTAGTCTAGTACAGTACAGTAGTATTAGTAGTATTAACTTGTTAGGTGATGAGGGGATTCTAGCGCGAAGGTTTAGCCGCCCATTTAGCTTCCTTGTTGATGCTATAATCGAGGTTGTACTAGTAATTAACTAAAATTAAACACAACACACACAAAGGGTAAGTGTGTGTGTATGTTAGTGTTAATATAGTCAAGTGGATAGATAATTTTTCTTTACTGAAAATCGTTTTGGGGCGGATCTCAATGGATGTTGATTATGAGGAAAGTCGTACGGGCGTGGGGATTTTCATTTTCAATTCAAAGTGGATTTGTGAGTGAATTTGATTCTTTCTGCAGTAGGCAAGCAGTAGATGACAAGCAACTGTCTTTGTATTCTGTTTCTTCTGTGTTATTTTACTTCTGAATTGGTAGTGTGTGTGTTAGAATTGAATTGTTTTGTGTAAGCTAGGCAGTACTTTTACATTAAGAAGCTGACACATTTTCTTTGGTAGTTATAGTAAAATAATCTAACTGTAAAAGATTCTGTGCAATTCCTCGGAGTCACAATGTCATTAAAGAGAGATTAGTAAAATAAAGTTTTGACAGTTTCTCTTGATCCAAAATTTCTATTCCATTCCTTTCAGAGCTTCTATTCCTATCTCTGTCAGAAGACCAAGAAGAAAAAATGTATAGTGGAATCCATTTAAATTAAACTAGAGACTGACTGACTGACTGTTAATTAGAAGACTTTGACTCTCTCTTTGGAGAAGGGAAACCACCCACCAACCTTAATTTCAGGGTCAGTTCTGAAAACAATGAACCCCACTCAACTCGTTATTGTTTTTTACTAATACTAGATTAGTGTTAAATAAATATCTCTATATACACAGTTATCTTATATATATATAGTGTTCATTTTCTTCTTCCCTTTTTGGATTGGAGAGCTTCTGTAACATATATATAAGCTCCTCTCTTCAATATTGGAGAAGGAGTTACCGGAGAATAGAACTGGTTTTTTAATTTTCCGGTAATCATGGTGCCCAGAAAAAAATGGTAGTTCAACCACCTTTGTAGAAGTTATCATCCATCAATCCATCCTCCATGTATTTCCACACTGATTTCAGCTCAGGAATATTATATTCTAGTCATGGAAGGGCTTATTAATACTTGACCAGTAAAATCTGTCTTATCGGTGACAAGGATAGACCAATCATAACATAATCTCAATGCACATCCAATGGTTCTTCAGCCTTGAACCTAAAAGGGATGATACCCAACTACATACAACCTAAGAAAGAAGGAAAGAAAATTTAAAAAAAAAACCAAGGTTAATGACAGTACACTCTTCAGATTAATTAGATTCTTGAGTTTTGAAGTCTGCAATCTTTTCTCCTTTATGGTTTTCCTCTTTCCCCAAAACCAAATAACACCAAAGCTTTCACCCATAAATGGTTACGTTACATTAACACTGATAAACAATCCAAAAAAAGGGAAAGAACCCGCCCTTGAAACCAAACCCCTCAATTTTTTTTTTGTCTGTTGTTAGACAGTGCATTGGATTGACACCAACAAAGCGAGCAAACCAAAGCACACACACAGAGATGGGTCAAAATCTTCAAACCGAAGCTTCCATTCTCCTCAATCAGTGTGTCTAAACGGCAATGTTCCCGATGTTAGCTAGCTAAAACTAAAACCAAATCCGCATCAAAGTCAGTCATTAAAAATGGTATAATGTACTGTTCCCTCCGCGTATTATTCTATTGTAGCTCCTCAACCCACTTAATTAAGATCATGTATAAGTATGCGGGTACGTGCACATAAATATTATAATTCCAACCAGTGGCAGCAGTCCCTTTTGTCTTATAAAGAAGGGGTAATAGGGTCGTTGGGTTTTATTAATAGTAGTAGGGTTTTAGGTATGATACAAAAATATATTCTCACTCAATTCAGTGATTGCCATGATTACAGCTGAATAATAGAAGATGAACTATGGGCTAAAGAGAATAAAAACGGCCCAAAACAATTATAGGTAACTGCTATTATTGGACTCGACTATACTTTCAAGTCAATGGTCCAGTAAGAGGGAGCATTGACCGAATTCACAAATGACAAAGTCGATAGGGGTTTTGTTAGGTTATCGGCCAACTTTTCAAAGGACGGTAGATGTTGTATCGTCAAAGATCCATTTTGTACAATTTCCCTTGTGAAGTGATAATTGAGAGAGACTCGCTTGATGCGGCTATAGAGAACCGGATTCGGTGTAAGGAAAGTGGCACCAATGTTATCATACTGCATAACTTGTGGTGATTGAAGACCGAGTCCTAATTTTGCAATCACTTGCTGAAGCTAAAGAATCTCAACCGCACCAGTAGCCAATGTCCTATATTTGGCTCGTTGAAGAACTGGACACTATGGGTTGTTTTCTGGAGCTCCACGATATGAGGTGGAATCCGAGGAAGACAAGATACCCACTTGCAGATCTTTTGTCAAGGAAGCGAACCGCCCCAGTCCGCATCTGCAAGAAACTTGAAGAGATCCTGTCGGGGAGGCTACAAACAACAGACCCAAGTGTTTGGTGTAATTCAAATACCGCAGAACACTCTTTACCGCTTGTCAATGGAAACTCTCGATGAGTGCATGTGCATGAACTGGCTGTAACACCCCATATGGGCAACTATGTAATACCCCCATCCCACATCGGGATATGAGTAGTAATGTGAATGGTTTATAAGGATACATATGGGTTGACTACAACAACAAGGTCTTCCACTTTTAAGACCAAGTGAGGACAAAGGCTTTAAGTGGCTAGCTTTCAAGTCGGAATGGCTTGAGAGCTAGGTTGTTGGACATTTGTCCATATGGGGTGTTACAAATGGTATCAGAGCAGACTCGGGACCATGCCGGGATGAGCTACCCGACATCTACCAAGGAGGTCCATGGGACTTGGATGTTAAGCTTGTGACGAGGACGTCGTGTTCTTTGGGTGAGGGAGTATGTAATACCCCCGGACGTCGTGTTCTTTGGGTGAGGGAGTATGTAATACCCCCATCCCACATCGGGATATGAGTAGTAATGTGAATGGTTTATAAAGATACATATGGGTTGACTACAACAACAAGGCCTTCCACTTTTAAGACCAAGTGAGGACAAAGGCTTAAAGTGGCTAGCTTTCAAGCCGGAATAGCTTGGGAGCTAGGTTGTTGGACAGTTGCCCATATGGGGTGTTACACTGGCAAGCTTTATTTACTACATAACTTATGTCTGGCCTGGTGAAACCAATTAAGATATTATAAATCATCAACTAAGCTCTTGTACCCTGTGGGGATGTCGTATAATGGAGAGTAAAAAATGCCAGAAATTTGGTGGGTGAAATTAGAAACGGGCTTTTTAGTTTAGAATTTGTGTGCGAGAAAGGAGGTCTATAATTATTTGTGTTTGATTAAGGTGCAAACCTGCGGGGCATCTAGTGATAGAGACTCCAAGAAAATGCTTAAGCTGACCAAAATCAGTGATAGCAAAGCTAGCTGAAAACATGTGATGAATTATTGGATTAGAGAGTTTGAGGAACTGGTAAGTAAACTATCGTCCACGTGAACTAACACAGACAATACCGTTGCCTTGGTCTTAAATAAACAGTGAATGGTCAGCCTGAGATATAGCAAAGCCTAGACCAACAAAAAAGAACTTAATTAATTTGGCATACCAAGCTCTTGGAAACTGTTTAAGTCCATAGAGTGACCGCTTCAATAGACACACATGATTTGGAAACTGGTAGTTGATGAAACCAGAAGGTTGTATATTGTAGACAATTTTCTCCAAATCGCCATGTAGAAATGTGTTTTGAACATCAATTTGATTAATTGGCCAATGATGGAAAACAACAATGGATAAAATCCAACAAATACTGAATTGTTTTACAACAGGGCTGAAAGTCTCTGTGTAGTCAATACCTTGTGTATGATTGAATCCCAGAGCCACCAAACTAGCCTTGCGCTTAGCAATAGTACCATTAGGATCTGTTTGGTTCTAAAATCCCACTCAACACCAAGAAGTCTCATAGAAGAATGATAAGGAACAAATGTCCAAGTGTTTGTGTGGTGTAAGGCATTAAGTTCTTTTTGGATTGATGCATATCTGGGTGAGATAAACTTGTTTCACTATGGGAGTTTTAGGGATTGAGTCAAGAGTGGTGTGGTGTGGAGATTGTATGGAATAGTACCATCATCAGTTCGAGTAATAGGCTTGAGGGAGTTTTTTTAGAGCGAGTGATCATTAGGAGAGTGATGGAACGAGGGTTGGGTGTAGCTTGTATTATAGGTTCAAGTGATAAAGAGTGGGAAGTTGGAGGTAATATGGAATCTGGTGGTAAGGATATATGAGGGGAGGAGTGTGATGATGAAGGGACAATTTATGGAGATTGTGAAGTAGATGACTGATATGTTTGTGTTAGAGAGTTATTATCAGAAAAAGTGTTTATTGCATTTGGCTGAGAAGTACTGGATAATTAAGGAGGTGAAAGACTGAAATACCCTAAACTTAGATATGGTGTTTAAATGATAAACTAAGTTATAAGGAGGCTAAATAATGCCTTAGAAACATTAAGAAACATTTCTAATCAAAGAAAACATAAGGAAACACCAAAAGAGCAGTTTAAGCAAAAACGTGCTCTAAGCTTGGAGAGACTTGGGTGAGTACCCAAATATTGTTCTAAGACCTTAGTAATATCCTAATGGTCATTTTAAATCAATTACCAAAGAAAACCAAGCTTGAAAACAAGTTAAAACACAAAATGTGCTTTAAGGAGTCTTAAAGCACATTTTTGAAAAATTGTCTTGTAAATGGGTTTTGAGTGGCTAAATGTCCATCATTACTCTTTAAAACATGTGTACTAATTAGTATCACATTAGAAAGTCTAAATCAATGGGAAATCAAAAATTTCACAACAATGTGCCTTGTTTTGTGAATAGTAATTTAATTAAAGCGTTTATAACATAAGTCAATATAAGTGAGATATTTGATCAACAAAGACTTAAGTACCCCTGTTACTTAATGGGGGCCGGTTTTTACAAGGTGAGTCACCACCTTTATTAGTCATTAAGTAAATAAATAACTATAAAGCAAAACTACTATTTACTTTATAAGATAAATATCTTACCTTTGTATACCTCTCTCCTCATCTCTTCATTCTCTCTTGTTCCCACGATTTCTCTTGCTCTCTCCCTTCTCCATTGATGTGAAGAGCAGCCCCATGCTAGCTTCAACTTCCCTTGCACACATCTTGCTCATTTTAGCTCCAAAACCAAAACAAATTACATATTCCTCTTAGTTAGCTCAAGCCCCTTCTTTCTATCTTTTCAAAACTTCAAGAGCCTCATTTTGGAGCCAAGGCAAATCGCCATTAGAGGAGGAAATCCAAGTTTGGAGAGTTCATTGACTTCTCCATTCTCTTAAGGTAAGGAATATGTAAGAAAATCTAGGTTTCCATCATTTTCTTCCCTTGTCCGAAAATTTGTACTCATGGGACTCCATGTTTATGCTTTGTTCTAGCTTGTTTTCTATTCTCCAAGGGCAAGAGGAGGTCCTTCTTGATTCATATCCAAGCTTGTCTTGAGAAACCAAGGTAAAATAATCAATCTAATACTTTAAAACACATTTTTAACCTAGGGTTTGTTCCTTAAGGTTAATGTATTATCTAGCACTCATTAGAGTCATTGATTATTGGTTAGAACATTGGCAAGGAGAGTTTGATTGGTGATCGAGATTGTTCAAGAAAAACCTAAGGAAGAAAGTTTGTAAAGCTTGGGAAAGAACAAGGTAAATTACTTACCTTAAGGTGTTTTATTGTTTAAGGGAATGAGATTTACATATGTGATGAGCTTAGTGTGGAGTTTACATTAGAAAAGGGCTATATATAACCTAGGAGAACAATGACAATACTTGTGAACTTTTGACTAAGGAGCAAATGGGAAAAAGGAGATAGTTTAAGAATATCAAGGTGAGTTACAAGATGCATTTTATTTCAATGGGAGCCTTGTTGTGTGTATTCGCAGGTTAAAGGCAAATATATGTGGAAATTCAGTGGTTAAGATTATTGTCATTTAAGGGCCTAAGTGCCAAGCATTTTTAAGTTTATGCACTATATGATGATGTGGTGTGGTTTGGTGTAATTGTGTGTTAAGATGAAGTAATGAGAACTTGAGTGATCTTGGTTGTTTGATGGTGAAAAACCAAGTGTTTAGGTGTAACAATATGCTAGAGAACCCATGTCAAAATTTGATGAAGAAACTTAGTGTTTAAGATGTTCTAAGGAAATTTCATGACTAAGGTAGTACTAGGTAACTTTAGGGGTTGTTTTGATGAAAAAGAGTAAGTTCAAGGTGTTCTTGTGAGTTAGAATGACTTAAGCATTATCATGGGGGATTTAGGAATCAAATGAATGAGCTTGTGTATTTAGGACTTAGGCAAATATGGGTAAACTAGTAGAAAGGAGATAATGTGTTGGAAGAAGGAGGCATAAATTTGTGTAGGAACTTTAAGTAGTTGCATAAAGGAATTTTAGGTGGAGAAAGATGCTTGGAGATGATGTTATAGTGGTGAGGAAGCATTTTGGCATAGTGGTTATAATAGGTGTGAACCACCACTTAGAAACCTAAAGAGAAACATTACAAGTGTTGACATTATTGCAAGGAAATAAATAATGACTAAGATGGATATTGATGAGTGATTTAAGGAGTTTAGTGGAGGGCTTAAGGTGTGTTTTAAATGCCCAAACGAGGTTAGAGCATGCTAAGAAATGAGATAAGTGTTTAAGGATGTAGAGGATGGGTATTTTGGCCTGTCCGAACTTCCGTCCGAATTTGGAAGCTCGGCATGCCCTGTTGCGATTTAATTTTCTGAGTCTCGGCCAGTGTCCGGACTTCAGTCCGACCTTAGAAGTTCGGACACTTGAAATTTTTCTTTCGATTTCTCCTCGACCTATGTCCGAACTTAGGGAAGTACGGACGCATGTTCGGACACACGTCTGGTTGCACCCTTTTGAGTCTCGACCTATG
The DNA here is from genome assembly GCA_023374045.1 of Limonium bicolor. Taxonomy (NCBI): domain Eukaryota; kingdom Viridiplantae; phylum Streptophyta; class Magnoliopsida; order Caryophyllales; family Plumbaginaceae; genus Limonium; species Limonium bicolor. Next base: position 217,118,591 of record CM041779.1, on the reverse strand, counting down.
TCCGAACTTGGGAAGCTCGGACACAAGTTCGGACGCGGTGCTGTTTTGGCCAAAAACTTTGTTTAGGGTTAGGAAATGATGGGGATGATTAGGTATTGATGTTATAAGGTTATTAAGGACATGTTTGGTGGGTGTAATGGTCATTAAGTGGGTGAGTAAGTGTAATAGATAATGAGGAAATGATGCACTTAGGAGTTAAGTTAAAAACCATAAGGCTTGGTGAAAAACAATGGGTAAAAGTTGATGTCTAGGGAGGTTAAGTAATTCTATTGGGTTGGATTGAATAATAACCTAAAACTGAATGAATGTTTTAGGACTGGTGAATTGGGACTTGGAAGGAGATAAACCAAACAATCGTCGACGGTGAATGGTACAGTCTTTCTTGTGACCTGCTTGCTAACGAGGTGTCCCTCGGCTTGTGTGCTATCTGTTTATTTGCTATGACTAAGACAAGATAAAGCATGCAACCGGTTATACTTATTCTCGTTGTGAATGTGTTTATTTTACACTAACCCACGAGACTTGAGAATGTTGCTAACTAAGTTTAGTACTCACTGAGTTAAGGATAAGAACTAAGTATTGGTGATTGTTGGTTTTTACCCGTCAGGGTTTGACTAACACTTGGTAATTAAGGCTTTCACTAACCATAACTTGGGGTGGGAGTGAGGAATCCGGAATGGTACCGGCACATGTGTATTGGGGGAGGTCGGTATCTGAATCAGATCCGACTTCCAAATAAGACTTGTCATTAGACTCGTCACCTAGGGTCAACAAACCGACCCGACCACCCGGGCTACTGTTTGAGGTGGGAGGCACATTAAGGATGGCGTGGGGGGATCAAGCCTACATCCCCAACAAATTAAGAAAGGTAGCTTATCGTCGGATATTGCACTGCTACCGGCTAGGGTTAACCAAGCCCTACAAAGATAAGCAACCAATTAAGGGCTAACCAATCTAATAGTGGAGCGGTTGGCAATTATAAGGTTAAGGAGATTGTGGATCTAAGGAGTTAAGAGCTAACTCACTTATTAAGGGAACGCCTGAGTCGTTCATTTGCTAATGAGCTATTTATGTTCATTGTGGTTGTTGGTTTATTGTGTTTCATATTATGCTTATTATGCTTATTATGCTAATCAACTTCCATGCTATCGACAATTAGTCGTCGTAGCCCCGTTAGCTTGGGGGCCATGGGAGGGTCGTACCAGCATTCGTGCTGACCCCCTTTGGGGGCTGTTTTTACACTTGCAGATAAGCGGCCGATGAAGTCACACCACGAGAGTAGGAGCGGGTAGCCCTAGGTGGGACTTTATTTTGAGTACGGGTAGCGCCTGTGCACCCGTCAGTTAGTAGTTGAACCTGAGCTTGTGAAATACTGTATGGTTTTGGAGAATACTTTAAACTCGGTTGGTGTATGCATTGTGGATATGTGATTGTAAATATTTAAGTAATGGTATTTCTTGTTGGTTAGACCGTAGCAAGGTCCTGGTGATAGTTATTCCCGCTGCGACGTTTAAGTATTAATTGTTAAGAAGCGATAACCACGACTGGCTTAGGATGGGGTGTTACAAAGACAGATTTGAAGGATTAGGCAAAGCTAGAACAGTAGATATGAGACCTTAGTCAGTTTGAGGTATGAGAAGGGTATATATGTGAGAGGTATTAGGTGAGGGCGAGCTAGGTTTGATTCGGGTAAAAGGAAAGCAAGTCTCATCAAAAGAAACGTCCCTAGAAATGTACAACTTGCCGTTAAACAGATTATAACATAAATACCCAGTGTGGTGTGTTGAGTACCCCAGAAAAGTGCATTGTTCAGATCGGTAGGCCAATTTAAGAGAGCTGTAAGATTTAGGAGATAAGCACAACCACTACTTTGAGAGATAGATAATCAGGATAGATTTTGAGAAGAACCTCATAAGGTGTTTTCTGTTAAGAACAACACTTCTGGTTCATGAGGTAGGTTGCGGTCTTAAAAGCATTAGACCAACAGTGTAAGGGTATTAAAGCTTGAGCCATCAAACAAATTCCCTTTTCCACAATATATTAGCTAAACTTTAACAGACCCGTTTTACTTATGGGAATGAGGACAAGTGATCCTATGATGAAGACCTTGTTCTTGAAAGAAGCTTGACAAAGCCTTAAATTCACTACGTTGTCAGTTTGCACCGCTTTTATAGAAGAACCATAGAAGTTCTTAGCCAAAGTATGAAAAACTGTGAAAATTTTAGACACATCAGACTTAGGCCCTATTCTTTTGCATAGCTGAAAATGCTAGCTGATGTCAGTTGTAAGTTGAAGTTAAAAAAGTAAAGAGAAAAAATAGATAAGAAAAAAATAAAAATTAATATGACAATTGATGTGTGACATATAGAGAGAAAAAGTTGACTGATAAGATAAACATGTTTCCATAAACCTGTTTCTATAAACCCGTAAAAGAAAGGGCCTTACCCGCAATAGGAAAAAAAAAGCCAAACATGACGAGGTGAAGGAGGACTCCACAAGTTCATAAACAGTAAATCAAAGGGCAGTTTAGAAGTGCTAGAAGGGTTTGGATGAAGTAGAGAATGTGATTTTCCTACATAACAAGCTGAACTAAACCGTGCAGGAACTGAATTAGTAATAATGATAGAAAAGTATATTATCACTCTATTCCGATTACGAAGTATATATATGTATGAGCAGAATAATAGAAGATGGATTATCGGGCAAAAAAGATTAAAAAACAGCCCAAAACAATTGCAAGGAAACTACTGATATGGACTCGTATAATTGGAGGCGACTTTGTTAACCTATCATTTCATAAATCGAAGTAAATAATATTCGCTACAAAAACAGAAACTATCATTAATCATGGTTCAACATCATCAAAATAATAAATTATGCTTAAGTAAAATTTCGGGTCTGATTGTGTCAAGTGGTCTAAAGTGATGGAATCATTAAACTGCGCCACACGTATATATGTCCATCTATCACTATATAGAAAACAGTTAACTAACTCAGACTAGGAGCATGGTAACAGCAAACAGAGGCATGACAAAAACTAGACGAGAGCAAGCCTGGTGTGGTCAGTAAGGATCATCAGCATATAGAAAAAGTTTCATGTACCTACTTCAAATGAAATGGAATTTTAATAACTGGCAGCTTCTTTCAGATTTATTATTAATACAACACAAAAAATATCACTACCCCTCTGAATCTTCTACACGACTAAGTTATACATAACTAGCACCTTGACAGTTGTCGACTTTGCTCATCAGTAATTCATGCTTGTCGGGAGAAGTCCGCAAAACATTTTCTATCCTTTCTTCTTTAAAGTATAAGATCCATAAATTTTCATTGATCAGCTTATAATTAAGCTTTAAACAAGGAGGAGGAATGCGGTTGAGATGAAAAAGTTTACAGTGTTGTTTTCCCCAGATCCCCTATACTCCATGCAAATTGAACCCCCTTGTTATGGACTACGACCTGCTTTGGTAATCTATTTCCAGGACATGAATCTACCAAACCACTACAGAAAAAAAAAAAAAACAAGACAGAACGAATGGCACTAGACGAGACCACAAAGAATAAGTCTATACTCGAAACCAAATTTAAAGTGCAAGCACAGAATTCACCTTTTTCTTATGGGTAGCAATCTTTTACCGGAAATATAAGGGCTCTGTTACAAACGTGCAGTTCACTGACTACAAAATCTGGAGAAATATCAGTGTTGTGCCCAACTCTGACAACCTGGATTAGGGTCAGAGCAAAAAGATATTAGCATGATTTTTTCAAGCAGTATAATGAATTAAAAAAAGTTGAATGTAAGCCTATGAAAAGGAAAAGTGTTCGGGTTATGACTTACTTTTTCAGAGGAATTATCCGTGTTACACTTATGAAGAAGATTTCATCATAAGTGTCCGTACTATATTGTTCATTAATCTGCAAGAAGAAAATGCAAACAGAGCACGCAAAGGAATTATCCGTGTTTGACATGTGTTGTGGGGAAGCTTTTACCCAATTGATGGCTGACAGCTGCCTTAATAGTTAATCGTGAATGGCCTTACATTCGGGAAAAGACACCACAAGAAAGGGCTTCTTCAGCGCTTCTACATTTACTCGTACAGGATCAGAATACACTTGCTGAAGAAGTGAACTTCAAAGAGGTTAATCATATCTTATGCTAGTAATCTGAATGATGTTTGTGAGTAATCGCACTATATTGTTCATTAATCTGCAGAAACATATGCAAACTGAGCACGCAAAGGAAATTGGTGTGTGTCTGTGTGGCTTATAGCTAAGATGCAATTTACATTCGGGAAAAAGACAAGAAAGGGCTTCTCAGAAGTGAACTTCAAAGAGGTTAACCATATGATGGATCAGAAAAGTAGATGCCCAAAACTTTACAACATTGAGCTTGTCCAGTTGTTACTAATTCACGTTGGAAGAAATCTGGACCTCTAGCATCACCTTATAAAGTTCGCGAAGAATGGACCTGGATATCAGCAACAGGATCAAACGGTCTTCCAAGGATTCAATATAGGATAAGCAGACTCATTACTACGATGCCACGCCTGGAGTCCTGCAACTCCAAGATTGCTACGAATAGTCTAGAAAAAGGGTCTCTTCCAACTTTTCACGCAGCAGATAATTTGGCATCACAACCATATCAAGCAACGATTGTTTAACTGAAATAGGTGTAGTTCTTCCCAGAGTTCAAGGAAGCTAAGCATATAGGCTGCAGGTCTGTAGGCTGCCAAGTATTAACACCAGATATTCTCACAGCAGGAAGCACTATTCCATTATCAATTGAGCATATGCAGATGGTACTGCCCTAGAAAATTGGGATCATGCTCCTGATACCTCCTTGTAACAACAAATTGTTCCACAAAAACATCCGGTCCTTCTCATAGCAGGGTTTAGGAGAGGGTTCCAAATATTCTGATAACCAAAGGCACAACATAAGAGCATGCAATGGAAGACGGTTTTGAACAGCTTGTATTGTAGTCTCTTGTAATCTTCAGCAAATCTACTCTGAAGATATCCAAATATACTGGAAAGAGTCATAAGTCAATGTCCTGGTGAATACTCATCGCTCCTTCGTGAGTTCCATGACCTGAGCAATCTCCTCCATTGCATCTAGTTGCCTATCTGAATAGAAACCTCCTTCTGCCGCTTCTCAATCTATTTGTGCAAGGCAAACACAGTCTCTCTCTCTCTCATTCCACAGCTTTCAATCAAGCTCTTCTACCTCAAGCTTTGTCATGTCCACTACCAATAAACATGACGTTGTAACTCTGGTATTGACATTGTAACCTAAAGTTGTAAGCACCTTAGCCTGGGGTTCCCTTCCTTCGATCAAGAATCTTCTGGGAGACTACTACATGCCCAGTCACCTGGCTCTTCCCGCAGCTGAGCAAGCAACTCCTCTAAAGTGATATACTTCTTCTTAGCCCGAATTTGGGCGTGCTTTTTCATCCATTCTTTCTCCTTGTTTATAACAGTTGGCTGTTGCTTCTCTTCGGTAGATGGAATGATGTGAAAATTCACTTTATATCCTGGTGGTTGCTGCTCTCTTTATAGTCATTGAAACCCAATCCGATGGATTTTTGGCCGCAGCTTGACCTTAATTGGAGCTTATAATGCCCTGCTCTCAAGAAGCTTTAATCCGATTCCTTTAGTGTGCTTATGGGAGGAAACCACATGATGACCAACAACTGACTCAATCCACCGCCTCTTTAGCCGTCATCTTTGCAACTAAAAGGAAGAATCCTTGACTGGTACTAGCACAAATTCGTACCACAGTAACAACTCAAACCTACCGGCTGCCAGTAAGAGAAATCAATTAGAAGAGCAGTCATGAAACTGACAGGGCAATATATCGATCAAATCAGGGAATAAAAAAAATGTAATAAAACAAGTTAGAGAGAGTAAAATCTAAGGTGGTGGCGGAGAAGATCATCCAATGGCGGTTGAATCGTAGGTATGTTGCATGGGACGGGATCATGGACGGGTACCGGAAACGACAATAATAAAATAAAAAATCGGAAACCGGGGACGGTATTGCTGACGAGGAGCAGCGGACAAATTCCTACTAGTTCATTGAGTATCTCAATCAAATGTGGCGATTGCGTCAAGGTGCAATTTGAAGAGTCCAATTTAAAGATAGAAGTGCCATAGTGTATGCGTGCGAATGAAACTCAGTCCCAGAAGGAAGATCGCAGGCCGGGGATGAAACTAGAAGGAAGCCAGATGAAAGTCGTTTGCCGGTGAAGACGACAGTCAGGACTCAGGTACGAGAACAACGCAAGTAGCGGAATGATCGATCGCAACCCAGACGTTTGGTTTGCCAGAGGTCGCAGAGGAATCCAATCTTCCCAAGAAAGGCCAAGTTTTGGAATTGGAAATCACAGCAACAACTATCTTCTCTTTTTATTTATTTTTGACAAAAAGTTATGATGTGTTACAAAAATATCTGAGAAAAAGTTTTATACTTCAATATACACTACTTTTTTAAAATTTAATAATCATTCAGACTTGTTTTTTGTACTCAATTAGAATTATTCTTATAAATTAATCACTTTATTATCAATATTTGGAGTATCACATAAATAATATACAAGAAATAAAATTAATATGCTCCCATAAAATTATATTATCACTATTTAGTTATAATTACAACTAAAACCACCATATCTGTATTTATACCTAAATAAAAAATAGTTGATCCGTTCAACAATATATGTTGTTTTTTAAAATTTGTACACGTATATATCCCTACTTTTTACTTTTCTATTTAAATAATAAATGATTTTGGGTTGAATGGTAGGATCAAAAGTGAAAAAAATGTGTTAAAAATTAAAATGACTCATATTTATGATCAAGATTCACATTCTAAAATGACATATATTATTGGATTATTTTTTTATAAGTTTAATTAAAAATTTACCCATTTCTATCTAGATAATAATTATTTTTAACTCATTTTAGAATTAATGAAATGGGTAAAATTTTTGAATTAAACTTATATACAATTATGTCAACTTATATTGGATTATTTTGTCATCTTAATTGCATATATTTTAATGAGGAAGAAAATGATAATTAGTCAAAAAAGGTAAGAAAAATAAATAGTAGATATATTTAATTTGTTTGAAGTTATATTTATGTTTAATAGTTTGGAATTATTAATTTATTTTCATTTTGAATACATTTTAGTTATTTTTTAAAAAATTACTATTTTAAATGATTTTGTAATTATTTATATTTTCTATTATTTACACTTTTTTTAAAAAAATTACAAAATATCCTCACATAAAAAGAGGACATATTGTGTTGAACATAATCCGCAATATCATGGATAAAATAGTCATTATTCAGTGTGAATTATGAAACTTTTTTATCATATATAAAGAAGTAGAATATATGAAATTTTGTCGTGACATATCTAATATTCCATTTACTTTGTTGATTCAATCTTGGTCAAATATATAGTACTTTAGCGCAGTTTGATGAGCCTTTATTAAAGGAAAAATATAATCTGTTTGTACAAGTGTTTTTTTTTTATTCTACAAATTTTAGTATTTTCATTTTACTTTGTCCAAAGTAAAATGAAAAAGAAAACTAATAGAAATTTAGTTCAACCTTATGGACATTCGCTTCATATTAGTCTTAGAAATTATTATGCTCAACACATCCTAGTTTTGTCTATCTTTTATCTCTTACGGCGAGAGTTTTTTCTCACTTTCTCTTCTTTCCTCTTATTCGATTGCATGTTTCTCGGTTTGCTAATCTCTTTACTTATGGAACGTATTGATGAAGATGAGGAGGCAGCTGATAATCGATTCACTTATCTTCTCCTTTTCGCTGGAAAACAATGTCTGGCAAGGTTAGATATCCCACCACCAACATTCTTGTTTCAATACTCGCGGTTGAGTTTTTTCTTGGCAAAGAGCTGATGTCTCCGGAGTCTGCTGCGAAGCTCTGGGTTTCTGATGCGTCAAGGGAGAAATCAGCTTTCGATATAAGCCATATTGTTTCACCGACTTTCGATGCGACATGCAAGAAAGAAAATTCAGCAAATGGGCCTACCTTCTCTTCTTTCTGCATTAGGAATTGAAGGAATTCTCCTTCTCATTAAGTTCCAGTACGACAATTTTTATCAAATTACCGGTGAGTCGGTGACAAGGTGGCCTTGATTGCAGGCCTCTGTTTTTCAAGTCTATTTTACCTCTATGGTCCGGATGAAGTTTCCTACCCTGTTGCCGACGAGGATGATGGATTCGGCCTTGTTCTGCTGTCTACTGGTCAAAGTGATCGTGGCACCACCAAGGAAACATAAGGTTGATCAACTGCTAAGAGTGTGTGGAAACTTGAGATGTGAGCAGCTTGGCCCGAATTGTACTGCTCACAACGAGCTATCAAAACTAGGCACCATCCTTGAATTTATAATCAATGATCTATCTAGTTATAAGATTTGTTACTATTGTTGATAGTTATTATTCGGCGTATATTATATCGATGCTTTCACATTTTATCACTGACGCTCTAAACAAAGCAAATGTCCCGACACTATGCTTCTTCAAGTACACGGTACACCTCCATCTGGAATAGCAAAAAAAAAAAAAAAAGATAATCATTAGCACAGCAGCGGCCAGCGTGTACATACTTCCATCTTTTGGTAATAATATGGAGTTAACTGGGGCAAATCTTTACAGGAGTTCAGACTAGAAGGGTTACCATCTCAGTAGAGAGGATGTCACTGGGCATTACAAAAACTAGACGAAAAGAAGCCAGCATATAAGACCATAAGTGCGTTTTCCATGTTAATGGGTTTCAAGAACTGGCTTCTTCCAGATTTATAGGCACTTCAAGAGTATCACTACCCCTCTGGATCTTCATAACGACTCTATCTCCCACGTTATATTCATCCAGCACCTTGTTCAACTCTCCTTTACTCTTCACCTGTAGTGTATGAATTTAAAAAAACAAAAACTTCAGAAAGGTCCCTTGATGAATGTACTACTCAGTTTTAAACATGGAGAAATACTGTTGTGTTTGTGGAAAAGAAGCGTACAGGTTTGTTGTCCACAGAAAGAATGATGTCTCCAAGTACTATATTACCAGCAAAACCCCTTGTTGTAGCAACCAGACCTGCTTTAGCAGCTAAACTATCTCCAGGAACCTGCCAAACCGTTTGGTGAAACGACATCAACACAAGTGATCCACACAACGATTCCATACCGATTAACCAATTTCACAGAGTAATCAAGTACTCTAATTACCGTCAGAATAAGGGCTCCGTTACGAACGTTTAGTTGATTGGCGACAAATTCTGGAGCTATATCAATATTTAAACCAGCTCTAACAACCTATTTTTTAGGTAACAAGAAACAAATATTAGCAGGAAATTAAATGCTCAGACTGATTCACAAAATGAATTTTTAACGGCATGGCATGTCGAATGTGTCAGTCTAAATCACTTACTTTTCCAAACTGGATAAGCTGAGGTACTATTCTAGTCACAGTTGAGGACGGAATAGCAAATCCAACACCGGCAGATGTCCCTATCACGCCAGAAAAAAACATTATACCACTATAGTAAATAGCGTTAGCGTTACCAGTTTACCAGCATCTTCCACACCATTCAATAGTTTTTTAACAAGATATATCCCCAAGATATGAAACAGAAAAGGGTCATCAAAGGATGAGGGGAAACGTGTAAACAACCATGCAGATATAGTTTCTGAATACAAGCAAAGTAAGGTCACTGATTTCTTGCCACCTGGCTTCAATCACAGACACCAAGGAATTAGAAATGAAATATACAAGCATCAAGCTTGAACTTAGGTTTCTTGTTGACCCCGATCCCAGATGAATGACCAGTGCCGCAGGAAAGTATAATGAATATACACTAAGATTTAAAATGTGCTACTTTTGAAGCAGAACTGAAATTGGACCAAGAGCAAAAAAAGTAGTTACCTGTCTGTGTAAAAATTGCAGTATTGATTCCAATCAAGTTTCCCTTTGCACTTATAAGAGGACCACCGCTGCAATCATTATTACCATTCAACAAAAAAATCAGCAACATAGGGCATCAAGTTGCATCCAATTTGGTCTAACATGAAAGCACTTCAAAGCTGAGATGCAACAGACCTGTTTCCAGGATTAATTGCAGCATCTGTCTGAATCCCACCACCAATCGTCACACCAGCCTGGCTAAATATATCTCGATTTAAACCACTCACCACCCCAACTGTCAGAGTGTGATCAAAGCCAAAAGGGTTACCAATTGCCAGACACTGCTGACCAACTTTTAGTGAAGATGAATCCCCCACTTTGATAGGTCTTAGTAGACCTTCCGCTCCTTCTACCTAAGATTTATTGGGCATGAACATTTCTTAGTCAGTTGCTTTAGATACTGATGTAGTTGGCAGAGGGCTGGTTCGTATGGGTCCAATGTCATATGACAGCAGAGAAAAGCTTAATACTCAGATTGAATAAACCCTGACAGCAACTTGGAAAGCAGAATAGAAAGAACAAAGAAATTTGATATTAAACGCGTCTATACAAGCCACATAAAGAAGGAACGTTCAGTAAAAAAGATAGGGTGATAAATACAATAAAAAAATTATATACCTTCAAAACAGCGAGATCCTTTGCACGATCAGCCCCAACTAATTTTGCCTCAAAATTCTTCTGTACCCTATTAAAACATGCTCCATGATTTATCCATGATATACTTAAAACAATGATTTTTCAAATAAATTTGTTCTGTGTCTCCTATTATATGCACCAGAGTCTATCCATCAGACTCGTCTCAAAGTAGAATCTTACCCTTCTGAAGCAAGGATGTTTACTCGTGCAACAACCTGACCAAGGCTTGGATTTCTAGAAAGGGAGTTACCAATGACTGATTAATTGGAAAGAAAATGGTCAGACCAACATGGGATAGTTAATCATACAAGCACATATGGTAGGTGAAATACATTTACAGTCATGGCTGGAAGTGAGAAAACAAGATGTCAATGCAAAGAGGCACCAAAAGTATGCTTCCGCTTACAACCTTCAGACATGACAATCACCTACCGTGATAGTTTGTAACTATATGACCTTGCTCATCCCAGACAACCCCTGAACCATTTCCTTCAGGAATCTGTCAAATTACATGAGATGGAAGCAAATAGGAATCATACCCTGTGAATCCCTTGTTTTTTTCTTTCATTCAACAAAGCAGAGATTCACATAAATCAAACCATAGCAGCAATATAATATGAAATAAATGGCATGTTGGAAATGGTTCCAAATTAGCAAGTTATATATGGTGGTAAGTCTAATTACCTCAACCACACCGGTAACATTCAGTTGAGGACGTAACGTCACATCAAAAATATTGACAACTGAGTAAGTATTCTTCTCAAAGAGCTGGACAATTCTTTCCTGCCAAGTACACACACATCAATTTTCACCTGCCATATACATTCAATGTGAATGGTGTGAAAATTATTTCAGAACAAGTACTGAGGCCAAGTTAGTTAAGCTCTTCTGTAGCTGAAGTTTCACCTCAGAAGGGAACAACGCTCCAGCGGGGAAAACAGATGGTGTAACTTGCTCAATTGTCACAGATGGATCCCCAAGTGCAAGCGCTGGAATTCAAAAAACTTGAGTCAGAGGTGGGAAAACCAGAAAACAAAACATGGAGGTATAGCTGAAGAGAGCAAGCATTCACATACAGGAAGAACCTGAAAGCAAAGAGCATGCAATAATTTTCATATTGGTTTGTTATCAGTTGTACACTCCACATATAATCCCGAGGAAACAAAGAAACAGAAGACCTAAATCCAATCAGCAAAAAGGCGCCACATTCTCTTCAGATTGTCATTGTGCCCCCTGTGAACCACCAACGAATTCCACATCAAGACCATCCAATATATGCTCAGCAAGCATTCTCTACCGACATATCCCTAGACCCTTAAGCTTGGGAGCGAAGCACCCTTAGTCCAGACCCTTCTCTTATGCAGAAAGATCCTATACATCTGTCATCAAATTAAGTCCCTACCGAAATGAGTGTAGATAAATAGCCTACATCCCAAAAGATCACAGGTATACCTATTCTCGGGACCGCTGGCTTGCCATTTTCCATGACAGAAAGAGGCAGATTAACAGTATCTAAAGGAGAATAAGAGAGAGACCAACAAAATTTCAAACTTCCTACATTTTGATTATAGTAAGAGCGTGGTGAAGTTATGTTGCACCATATGGCCACACAAAAACAAAAATTCTAAATGAAGGGTACTAAGGATCTCATGGCCTCAAGATAACTTGATGTATTATGCTAATTACACTCATATTAAAAATCATTCATGCAACGGTTCCATAACAGCATGAGAACATGAGTTAATACATTCAAAATTGGGTACAAGTAATATCGGTAGCACCTAACATTTCAACTAAACGTTAAAATTCAAAATCTTATCCAGTCTCCATTAATGGAAACTGATCTTTTCAATTATAAACCAGAATCAAATTTTTACTGACATGACTCTTCTCTATTCTCGTCTCTGACAAAGGAACCAATCACCTAAATGCCCAAAACATTAAGCAAGGTACCAGGAAAAAAGCTTAAAGAAAAAGTGGCAAGTAAAGAGGCAATCAAACAGAAAGCTTAGGATGAAACACGCAGTCAATCCGTCTAAATCAATGAAGAGAACCAACAAGCCAAACTACATACAACTAGGTCACATAAGTAACTACAGTATATGCATATTTAGTTGGAGCTACGAATTCAACTAGGTTCTAACAAAACCCAGAACCTAAATGGGTTTAGCATGAGAAGAGGCGGAACTGAGGAGTAAGGGCCCAAATGGTAGTTCGAACCTGGCGAGTACCTCGAGGATTGATAACAACAATTGTACAACGCGAGACTTGCCAGCAACGCTCGACGACTCGTAAGCGGAATGCTCCCCCGAATTACATCCGTGAACTGATTTCCTTCACCGCTCCCTGTCTCAGCCCTTTGAAGCAAAGTAACAGACATTCGAGGTCCAAAATCAAACTCGCTAGCAGCTTAATTTGCATGGTGAATTGTGAATTATCGAACGATGTTAATGGTGATGAAAAGAAAACGGCTACAACCTTTGTGGTGAAGAAGAAGGATTGCAAGAAGAGGGGTCGAGCGCCCCCTCGGGATGAGAGCATAGAGAAGAGACACCATTAGTGAAGAGCTCTCGGCGGCTAAAGAAGTGTTTGGACACGCTGTGGGGGAGCGTTGTATGGCTCGACGACAATACGGGTCCTCTCATTCCTGCCCAAAAATCCAGACACAGGTTGCTTACAGCTTAAAATCTTTGAGCATTCCCTCTTGTTGCTCGTTGGATGTCTTTCTATTCAACTAGTGAGCTGACTGAGATGTTAGCGAATTTTTCATTTTCATTACGAGATAGAAATAATGTTTAATTTTTTTTTATGAGATATCCAATTTATTATGAGAAACCATTCGTACAAATTGAAATATATTATATTTTCACTATATCCTAATTTTACCCTTACATTATAGGCTCGCAATAATCTCGGGATATATGGTCAAAGTTTTTTTTTAATTTAAAACTTAAATAAAAAAAGATCATATAGAATTATCAATTTAAAAAGTGAATATAATTAAATAAACAAAAAAATTAAATAAATAGAAATGACTAAATAAAAAATTAAATTATTTTAAAAAATAAATATAAATTGTTAAAGTGTTACGAAGCGATGACTTAAAATCGTAAAAATTTATAACAATAATATAAAAAATATTAATAGGAACAATTTCACATAGTACATAGAAAAATTATTATTTGGATAAAAAAAAGAAAAATCATTATTAAAATTAGAAAAATAAAGCATAAAAACCATAAAATATTATCATTTTTCTTGTGATTATTGATATCAAATAATATATTTGTTAATAAAACTTCATATTTTATAAAATTATTTAATAATTTTTACATTTAATGTAATTGTTATAACGTTTTTACAATTTTATGTCACTTCTATAATAATTTTTAAATTATGTAACAATATATGTTTTTTAATAAATTATTTTTTATTGTTTAGTCATGCTATTTATTTTAAAATGTAATTATTTTAATTTTTTGTTTTTATAATTTTTATTCATTTTTTAAAATTGAATTCAAATTTGATATGATTTTTCATTATTTTGTGTGTATTTTTTATATTTAAAATTAATTATTATTTTTTATCATAAACCCTTGAGGTTATTGTGGGGACATATGATATGAGGGTAAAATGGGGTTATGAAAAAATAATATATCACGATTTGAACGAAGGGGCATCTCATAATAAAATTGAGAGCTCAGGGATATCTCGTAATGAAAATGAAATCTCAGGGGTATCTCATAAAGAAAACGAAACCTTAGGGATATCTCGTATGAAAATGAAACCTCAAGGGTACCTCGTAAAATTGCTCAAACCTCGGGGTATCTCGTGAAATTTCCCATTATTATGTAAACTAACGCTCTACCATGAAATCCGCAAGTTTGCAATTGTCTTTTTTAAGAGCTTATAAATCGTGGTTTGAAAAGATGATTTCAAGCTAACCGCTCAAGAGACGATTTCACCCTTTACCAAACACTTGGACTTGAACAATTTTCAAGTGTTGAAGCGCCACATATTGATAAAGAAAAACACAATGTCAATATTCCTCAACTTTAACACAATCAGTCCACTTACAACCTGTCAACATTTCACAATTTACTCAGACGTCATATGGAACGTGTGTGTCTCTCTGCGCCATAATGGTAACACCGAAAAAGCTAGAGGCCTCCAAATACTATCGCATCCTATCATCATACATCACGTGTGTGTTTCAGCGTAAACTGGCCTCGAACCAATGTAATATGTCATATTCATTCTCATTCCACATAATCACGAATCTATGACTACAGTGATATCTAAAAATAAAGCATGATGGTGGATCGAGATCCATGGTGACTGAATATTTAATAACTCTCAAATGAAAGGTCGCTGATTTGTATACTTTTATTGTTAAAATCCCTTGTCTTTTTACTGTTTTTCCACGATTTTTGTGCTTAATCATAGTCCATATATTTATTGAAGAGAAAATGTCTTGTTTTGATACTTATTTGATTTAGAACGCGATCAATGGGGAACTCGGCATTTTGCGAAGGGAAGAGCTCAAATTGTACAGCTATCCGGACTTGTGTCCTGTTCGGCCTTCCTGTACAACCCACAAACCCGGACGTGCATATAATTAAACGAAGAAGTCAAATTCCACTCTTGTCCAGCCCTATGTCCAGTCCTTTATACTCAGACACCATCTTGGTCCGACCCTGAAGACCTGGACACATGTCCAGACGACCTTGTTTAGTGCGACTCCAAATGTTAAAGTTGTCCGGGTGACCTACCCGGCGACACCACACCCGGACACATATTTACGACCATGACTAAAATTAGCTATAACTGTCCGGCTGAAGTCCCATCCGGACAACTCATGAAGCAGAAAGTCTCGCATGTACTCACTTGTCACACCCAAACTTTCTCACCCAGACACAAGTTCGGACACCCATATATTGGCTAGAAATTTCTATAAAATGAGACGGTATCAGGGGCAAAAAAAATTCATCACGAACTCACAATTCCACACACTCGAGAACCCTAGGCGTTGTCAAGGAGTCTCCACCACCTTCAACCTTGAGGTAAGACAAACTTTCGATCCGGCAAACGGAGCAAATTCAAGAGTTTTATTCTTTCTTAAGATGAACTCTCACTTTGTTTTCTCTGTCTTTTGTGCAAGTATGCTAGGCTAAGTAGGTTTTACACCAGGGGATGGTTGTTTGTAACAAAATACGATCTAGCAACCTATCTCTGTGGTTTTAATACAAGATTTTTATGGATTGTTTTAGATTAATATTATTCTTTGCGCTTCTCATTAAATCTCATGAATTTCTTGAGTTTCCTTGCGAATCTTTTTACGAACTAATCAGTGAGTAACATGAGGGTTGAATTAATTTGTTAACCTGTGGAGAATTTAAATTGGATATATTAGATTTTCCCTCATGTGCAAAATAATTAGTCGTGCTTAATCCACCTATATGTGTTTTCCTTGGTTCTAGATTAGAAATTGCATGTTTTGATAGGTGAACTTCGAGTGTGTAGGGAAGGGAGTCATCCTAGGCTATAAATAGGATTGTATTCCATGGTTCAAGACAACATCACTGTAACACCCCTACCGTTAATTTTATGCTTACCGTCCAAATCATCCCTTAGTTCTATCAGTTCGCAGCGGAAGACTACTACTTACTACGGCGGGTGGTACAACGCCGCTAACCGCCCATACGACTAGCTAGGCTCACCTTACTTACAGTCACGGTCTGATGATCATAGTATACCGAGCTACTACATTTCTTACCGAATACCAAATACCGAATACTTACATTAATGGATTACCGAGTGCCAAAGTATATTCAATTACATCATTCCCAAGTTTACCAAAAATTAATGAGTTTCTACAAGCTACTCATCTATACCCAATTCCAATACTTTCACTATCAAAAGGGTGTACCCCATGGTACACCGGCTAACAAAAATCTACAGCCGTGTACTACTTAGTACACCATTCACAATTCATTGTTTACAGACAAAAAGAAACAAAGCTACATCTCTTCACAGTCTTCATCCTTCTCTTGTACCTGCGTGTAGTAAAAACATCGCCCCAAGGGGCTCAGCAAAAGCTGCGCATGAACTCCGCATATACCGCGTGCTAGCTAGGGCACGCCGACTAATTAAGGTCAAATAGGCATGCGGTTCATTTTTAACATACATACATGCTTTGCATACAACATACATGCATATACAATACATTACACAGATCAAGGCAACATTACAATAACATACCCTTCACTTACCTTCACGGTGTTAGCCAAATTACGCATCCGGGTTAATCGGTATGCTTATTACTCTTTTACTCATTACATCTTACTTACTCTTACTTTACTTACTTACTTTCATTTACTTACTTACTCATTCTTATTTACTTACGCATACTCAAGTTAAGTCGGTATGACCTCCGGCCCGGGGACTACACCGTCCCACCACCGGGATTTACTTGACTCACTAATCCGGGATGCTACCCACTTAAGGGATTTGGGTCGCGGACCAGTTTAAGAGTCAGGACTTGGATCCAACCTCTTGTGTCTCCGCATCCTCACGCGTGGCGAAACTATATCGGACTTCTACTCATTCCAATTTAATTACCAATTTAAGTTAGATTGGTTAGCTTGTTAGGAATCAGTTAGAAGTCCAATCTCAAACACATTCGGTCACGATGCAATATATCATACATACACACGTTCATTATCATCCATACATTTCATGAATTATACAAACTAAGATTTAAAGAAAATATTCACAACATATAACACTACATATTCACAAGTAAGCATAATAACTCCGATTCGTGCATTTATCTTAGTTGGTGATCAATTAGCACACAACACACAAATCAGAGTAACCAAGATAGCATACGGGGCATGTTCCTCCGGTGTTCACAAATCAAATCCTATGATATACACACAGTCGAGTGATTAATCTAACCATCATTAACTTAACTCGACTACTCTTACGTTTCCTAACTCATACTTACTACATCTTTACCATTCTTATACTTACATATGGTTTACTTATTCTTCCTTAGTTTTAAAACTTGTTTATACTCTTAATGACCTTTAAACATCTTTAACTAAGTCCTAATTATCTTATACTATCATTACCATTCACTTCCTTACCTTAATACCCATTTAATACACTTGATTTTGCAATTTGGTTAGTCCGGGACCTTGTCCGGGTCTTAAGTCCCGGACCAACACATGGTCTCAACTCTCGGCCTGATTTGAGTTATGGTCCGGGACCTTATACCTAAGGTAAGTCCGGACCCAAGGCTTTGAAACTCTCGGCATGTTTTCTTACTATGGTCTGGGTCCTCTTACAAGAGGTAGTTCGGACCTTAACATTGCAGAACTCTCGGGTGTTTTACAGGGGTGGTCCGGGTCCTTGTATGGGACTTAAGTCCCGGACCACCACCTTACTGCAACTCTCGGCTATTTTATTCAACTGGTCCGGGACTTAGTCCAAGACTTAAGTCCCGGACCCTGCTATCAGTTTTACAGATTTTACAGTTTTCTTTATCTGTTACAAACCAAACTTTGCCTAATTAATTCCCCATTGTTCCTACACTTAATCCCACATATTTTAGCACCTAATTAGTCACCTAAACATGTTTAAATCCATTGCTAAACCATTACACCTTTTATGCTAATTCACTCACCTATTTTCTTAAGTTTCTCATTTCAGCACTTACATTCTTTTCCTCTAGTTGCATTATGCTACAGGTTTTTAACTCTCACTATCTCCATCAATTGCTCCCTCTTCTAATGTCATTTCTAAAGCTTCTAATGCATTACATACCTCTCCTAATCTACCCACTAAACTAGCTCAATCAAAATCTGTTACAAGGTGTGTTTTTACCTAGTTTCTAATCTCTTAAGTGTTCTAGTTCTAGGTAAATTTTGACATAACCTCCCCTAAAATATTACATTCTCACCATATCATTTATTCACTCTTTGTTACTCAATTCACCTGTTTTCAATAGGCATCAATATGCAAAGCTCTCATACACAATTTCCAAACACTAAACACTACTAAAAATTCCTGCACTTAACATCCCAATCCCAACTATGTTTGCACAAGTTTTACATGTCTTTTAAAGGTTCAAAACATTTGTATTCTCTTACGCATTACACTACCACTCAATACTATACTCAATACTTATTTAACCCAATAAAAATCTGTTACATTCATATATATATAGACAACACAAGTGAGCACAATTACCTTATTTCTCTTCTAGTTTTTCCTTTTCCTTCTTTCTTCTTCTTCCCTTCCTCTTCCTTTCTCTTCCCACCGGTTTGTAAATCAATTCTAACACTACAGCCCACATATAAACACCATTTTAATACACTAACTAACCCTAACCATTATTTAAGTTTTGATGCAAGTTTTAGGGTTTAGAAGTTCCATTACCTTGCAAGGGTGTATGTGAAGCTTGGAGTGGCTCAAGAACAATATTCCAACTCCTTCAAGAATGCCAAAATCGGCTAGGGTACAAGAACAACAAGGGTTTAGCTTCTCAAATTTCGTTTTCCCACAAGGCTAGAAAAACAATGAGGTTTCGAGAATATTTTTACCTCAAGATGACAAGGAGAAGGAGGTGGTTGTGGTAGTCTTGAAGCTCCAAATCTCCATACCCATGGAGATGAAAGTTGCCCTTTTCGGATTTTGAAAAGAGAAGTGTTCCCCTTGATGAGAGGAAGACAATGGTGTGATTTTTATAATTTTTGGAGAAGGTTTGAGGGAGTAACAAGAGGAGAGAAGGTGGAGTTTTGTGTGTGTTTGCTCAAAACTCCATTGCTGTCGCCAGGAAGAAGGAGGAGAAATCAGAGAGGAGGGAGATGGGTCTGTACATGAGAGAGAGAATGAGGGGATAGGAGAGAGAGTGTGAGGTAGATTTGTTTACTTTATTGCTTTTTAAGTTCTTTGTCTTTTGTAAATGAAAAGGAAGTAAAGAGAGGGTGTGAGAGAGGGTCAAAAATCGGACCACACAGCCCCCCCACACACACTCTACTTTTTATTTTAAAAGTGGACACATAAGTTTGAGTTATTTATGTTTCTACCCCACAACTTCCCGTTTTTGACAGTTTTTACTATTTTCTCGTTTTATTGATTCTATTGGTTCTAAGACTTCACTAATATTTATTAATGACTATTTAGTTGACCAAAATTGTTACGAGTCTATTTGACCCGCTTAAAGTCACGTTTTCCTGATTACCTCGAAAAACGCGCTTTAAGGTTCGTTAGTGTTTTTAATCCGTTTTAAGGATCCGTTTTCTTCGGGATTTGTTCCCTCATGATTATTTACACTTAATTAAGCTTCTAAATTATTCATTAGCCTAATTAATCACTATTTTTAATTACGGGGTATTTCAATCTACCCCCCTTAAGAAACTTTGCCCTCAAAGTTGCTCAAGGTTAATAGTTTAATGGTTCTACTCATTAGGCAAACCAATTGCCCTAATGTGTCTTACTACACCTATGAGGTGTTTACTTCCTTCCACATTGCAACATACACATCAAGCATCATACACCTTCACATACACCATACACATTTCATCATACCAACACATCCATATTACACAATACACATTATGCATACATCATACACATCCATACACTACACATTACACATACATACATTCACATACCAAATTCACTTGCACTACATGTTCCATACAAAAATCTATTACAATACCTACACACTATGCAATGCTCACCCGAAGCAATGCAAAAGCAAAAAGGCTCTACCCCCCTTAAAAGGGGTACGGCCCGTACCCGTATTACTAAATACTAGACTCTCTAGTCTATAAACAACTGTGGGTACTTTGCCTTCATGGCATCTTCCAACTCCCATGTTGCTTCTTCGACATCGTGGTTAGACCATAGGACCTTCACCATTCGTATAGATTTATGGCGAGTGTCTCTGGTCTTCCTATCAAGGATTCTCACCGGGGTTTCAACGTATCTCATTGTCGGCTCAATGGAAAGTCTCTCGGGCTCTAGGACATGAGAAGGGTCGGCAATATACTTCTTGAGTTGTGACACATGAAATACATCATGGACACGCCCAAGTCCTCAGGTAATGCTAACCTGTAGGCTACACTCCAACTCTGGTGATAGCATACGGCCCTACAAACTTTGGGCTCAGCTTGCCCTTCTGGCCAAATCGGAAGACACCCTTCATAGGTGAAACGCGCAAGAACACTTGGTCGCACGGCGAACTCAAGGTCGCGTCGTCGCACATCCGCATAGGATTTCTGTCTATCTTGGGCTGCCTTCATATTGGCTCGAATTTGTTGAACTTCAGCTTGCACTTGCTCAAGATACTCCGGTCCTATGATGACCGCTTCACTCGACTCATCCCAACACAAAGGTGTACGGCAAGGTCTACCGTATAGAGCTTGGAAAGGCGACATCTTAATCGAAGCATGATAGCTATTATTGTAAGAAAATTCGATAAGATGAAGCTTGTCTAACCAACTCCCCTGAAAATCTAAGGCACATGCCCTCAGCATGTCCTCCAGTGTCTAAATGGTTCTTTCTGTCTGACCGTCGGTCTGAGGATGGAAGGCGGTACTCAACTTCAATTCTGTACCCAACGCTTCCCGTGTAGCTCTCCAGTATCTCGAAAGAAATCTGGTGTCGCGGTCAGATACTATGGTTTTTGGGACTCCGTGATGTCTGATAATCTCCTTGTCAAATAGTTCAGCTAACTTCACTACCTTCCAGGTGTCCTTCATCGGTATGAATCTGGCAACCTTGGTAAGGCGATCGACTACGACCCAGATCATGTTGAGTCCTCCCCTAGCAGGTGGGAGTCCTACAACAAAATCCATGGAGATATCATGAAATTTCCACTCCGGAACTGGCATCGATTGTACCATTCCGCCCGGTCTACGATGTTCAAATTTCACTTTTTGGCATGTTAAGCATCTTAATACAAACTCTGTCACATCTGACTTCATTCCAGACCACCATAAGTACCTCTTCATGTCTTTGTACATCTTGGAGGCTCCCGGATGGACTGACAATGTGGAACTGTGTGACTCTCGCAGGATGCGATCCCTTAGCTCAGCATTGCTTCGGGGGACGCATAGCCTGCCATTCAACCGAATCAAACCATCTTCATGTAGCTTGAAGTCGTACTTCTTCTTCTCAAATGTACCATTTTCGATTTTTTGTCTGATTTCGGTTAGGTAAGGGTCGCTCAACTGAGCGTCTCGCACCTCGTCAACCAAGCTAGAAGAAGCGAGTAGCGAATGGAGCGAGTGTGCTCGACGGCTCAGGGCGTCGGCTACAATGTTTGCCTTCCCTTCCTTATACTGTAGGTCGATGTCGTAGTCTGAGAGAAACTCCATCCACCTTCTCTGTCTCAAATTCAGTTCTTTTTGTGTGAATACATACTGTAAGCTCTTGTGGTCGGAGTAGATGGTGATGCTTACCCCATAGAGGTAGTGTCGCCATATCTTCAAGGCGAAGACAATGGCTCCTAACTCTAAATCGTGTGTCGGGTAATTCTCCTCATGCTTTTTCAGCTGGCGGGAGGCATAAGCTACAACCTTGCCATGCTGCATGAGTACGCATCCCATTCCTTTGCCTGATGCATCACAATATACCTCAAATCCCTCTGTGCCCTCTGGAAGAGTAAGGATGGGCGCTGAGGTCAATGAGTCCTTAAGGCTCTGAAATGATAACTCGCACTCGTCTGTCCATACAAACGGTGCATCTTTCTTCATCAGTGTCGTCATAGGCTTAGCGACTTTCGAGAAGTCCTTTACAAATCTCGGTAGTAACCGGCTAGACCAAGAAAGCTCCGAATGTCGGTAACAGTCTTAGGTCTAGGCCATGATCGTACAGCTTCTATCTTTGAAGGGTCAACTGAGATACCCGTGCTCGAGATGACGTGACCAAGGAATGATACCTGATCTAGCCAGAACTCGCACTTAGAGAACTTCGCATAAAGCTGGTTCTCGCGCAGTGTCTCAAGTACTTTCCTCAAATGAATTTCATGCTCCTCTGCTGATTTTGAGTATACAAGGATGTCGTCGATGAAGACAACAACTGAAGTGTCTAACTGCTCACTGAAAAGTCGATTCATGAGATCCATGAATTTTGCTGGTGCATTTGACAAACCGAATGGCATGACGGTGAATTCGTAGTGGCCATATCTGGTACGGAATGCCGTTTTCTCAATATCTTGCTCTTTGATAGCAATCTGATGATACCCAGAACGGAGGTCGATCTTGGAGAAGACTGAGGCTCCTTTCAGCTGGTCGAATAGGTCGTCGATGCGTGGCAATGGGTATTTATTTTTGACTGTAACCGCATTCAGCTCGCGGTAGTCAATACAAAGTCGGAGGCTACCGTCCTTCTTCTTCACAAAGAGGACCGGTGCTCCCCAGGGTGATACGCTCCGGCGTATAAACCCTTTCAAGTAGATCGTAACTGCTCTTTCACTCTGTCATTTCAGCAGGTGCCATGCGGTACGGTGCCCTAGCAATGGGACCGGTACCTGGCAAGAGGTCAATTTCGAATTCCACCGCTCTCTGAGGTGGCATGCCGGGTAGCTCCTTAGGGAATACGTGGGAATTCAGATACTATCGGTACGTCACTGAACTCTGGATCTCTCTCCAGGTCTTGTACATAACACAAATACACTCATGGCCCTTTCTGAGCTCCCGGTACATAGCCATAGCGGAAATGACTGTGGTCGAAGGCTCTCTCGGTCTCTGGCGGTAAGATACAGTAACCCAGAAGGACTCTTGAGCAGCAATCGGTGCTCGGCGCAGAGGATTCTACCCTTGTGCCGCTCCAACCAATTCATTCCGACTATTACATCGAATCCCAACCCATTAAATTCGATGAAGGAGATGGGAAACGATTCCTTTGATCTCGATGTGGCTGCTTTGTAGTATTTGGTGCACTTTACCCGCTCCTTCGATGGGAGAGTAACCAAGAAGTTGGTAGCTCATCCGCATCTAGCTTCAACCTCTTCACAAAAGATGGTGATACGAAAGTGTGAGAGGGCCGGAGTCGAATAACACATTGGCATCAATGCCGTTCACTGGGAAGGTTCCGTTAGAATGGTGCTGCTTGCCGGCTTGTGCTTCGGTGAGGATACTCAGGATACCTTCGGTACCGAGTCCACAACCTATTGAATTCACAAGTGGTTAAGTAATGATGGTGGACACAAGTGGAATTTAAATCAACACTGCTCTTTATTGATAAACCAACCATCATACATACCGTGTCTCTAATACACGTTACTAATACATTACATAATACCATGAATTTAATACTTCCTAAAGGTAAGGTTCAGGCGTCCTGGTTTCATGTGTGTGGCATTGATTATTGCCGGTGGTGCCGTATTCAACTTGATCTTGTTGATCCCGTGATACAGCATCCTAGAGTTTCCACCCATGATTAGGACATCTCCTGATCTCAATACCAATTTCTCTGCGAGGTCCACACGCTTCTGCTCGCTATACATAAAATGCGTCATCACCAATGGACCAAGACACTACGGGCACTCCTTGTTCAAGAGATTCCGCTGTCTCGTCCTTGTCTTGGTGTAACCCAAGTCGTCCTTCTTTCTCATAGAAGTTGACGATACAGAGGTACGCTTCAAGTGCGGGGATCGGATCATGTTCGCATTGTTGTGCAAGTTCTACTGCTTGTGTGACAAGTGTCTGAAATTCTGGAGGTATTGTCGGTGGCGTTGCTCCATCTTGTGTTCGTGTCTCTTGGTATGTCTTGGTATAAGGATTCCAATCCTTTCCCAAGCACATCATTTTCAGCTTCATCTTCGCTCCACCGGGGAATTCGGGTGTATAAAATCCACCTAGACCCGTTCCTAGTTCGTTGCATCGACGGATGATTGAGATTTGTGCTTCGGGTGTCAGGTATCCCCTTAATAAAATCATACCTGGGCGGATGACCTGACACTGTTCACTGGTGTAGTAGTGATTGGTGATGTCGGTCTCTTCTTGATTCAGGTTTACCGGTATCGGATAACAGATACTAAAGCTTCCTATGGTTATAAATTTCATCTACGGTGAGTACTAGTTTCAACTACTTCATTTCATGCTCATTACATATCCCAATTCATTCAATCATGCATTCATTCAAACAGTTACTCTACTACTTAATCATGCTTCTTCAAGGATTAAAGGTTCGGGTAATTACCTAGGCCGGACTTAGAACCGGACCCGTCACGGTCAATCACATGCAAGACAGGCTGCCTCTGAGGTGCACCCCTCTGAGGTCCCCGGGATCCCTGTCCCTGTGGTGCCTGCTGGGTCGGTGCATCGCCAGATGCAGCCTCCTTGCCTTCCCTCTGCTTGTAGTTTTGGAAGTTCCCTTTGGCTTGGCTGGCATTCTCTGGGCATTTATTAGCTGTATGTCCGGTTTCTGGCATTGTAGCACTTGATTTCTCTCCCATAGCAGTCCTTGCCGGGATGGTCTTGGTTGCACTTCCTGCACACATAGGTGCGGCCGTCGGAGAAGGTTTTGGTGAAACCGGAGCCAGAACCTGAGGTTTAGAGGGTTAGCACATGTGTGCGTGGATATACTAGATATGATACTTGTACGAATACAATTTAAGAATAGAAGTTTACCCTTAGGTGGGTGTGATCTCAGTGGCTTCGCAGCCACCGGTGCAGATGAACCAAGCTGAAGAAGCTCAACTGGTTTGCCCTGCTCAGCATGGGCACTGCTCTCACTTGGGAAGTTCTTCTGAGTTTGATGAAAGAATTTCCCTTTCTTCTTTTTCCAGCTTTTACCCTGGTTCTGCTCCTCAGCACTTGTGTTCTTACTATTAGCCTTGCGCTTCAGCGCGGTTTCTTCATCCCGAAGTTGGCAAGTGATCTCAACGCGAGAGGCCGCATGATAACACTCCTGAAGTTTCAGGTATTAGCCGGGATTCTTATTTAGAGAGATAGAGGTAAGGATAAAGTATTTTATTTAAGGAATTATGGAATTACAATGGTACTAGGGTTAAACCGATATTTACCTGAAGGGAGGTAAACCTGGTATAGCCCATACCGTACCGAAGGCGATGGCTCAGACCGCCATAGAAGCGATCGACCAACACCTGGCCGGTGTACCCTAGGTCGGGTAGAAGACGGAGGATAGAAGTGAAGGTTCTGTAATACTCGTCGACAGACATCTTCTCTGTCATTTTCAAGGCATCCAGCTCTAGCCTTTTCTTGGTTTTCATATGTTCCGGGTATATTTGGAACGGAGGAGAGAGGCAAAGGACTCCCAATCGAAGGTGGGGTCGTTGACATGCTCATGCTTGACTAGCTTCCACCAATCCATGGCTGCATCTTTCAGATAGTAGGCTGCAACTCTAACTCGAACTCCAGCAGGAGCTTCGAGGGTTTCAAACGCCGTCTCCATCTCGGAGATATAGGCTTCTAGCTTAGCCGGATCACTCTCGCCCCTAAAGCAAGGAGGGCGGAGTTCCGCTACAGCTTTTACCCAGTTCGCTTCTCTGGGTGGAGGGGGAGGGATTGGCCCCGCTTGTGTTTGCTGATTTTGCTGAGTTTGTTGCATTGCGGTAATTACTTGTGGTAGCATTTGTGCTACCGTGGCGGCGACGATCTCTGCTATCGTCTGCGCGCCAGGTCCATCAGATGTCTCTCCCCTAGGTCGGCCTCGACCTCGTCCTGACATCTGAACATTTAGCATTTACATTAGACTTCATAACATGTGACCTATGGGTCTTGAAATTTAAGCAAAGTATCGTTCCTAAGAACGTCAAGGGTATCCGTTGTTAACAACGGTAGTTCCTAGTTAGGTTTCTAAGTATCCGTCTTAAGACGGTTGAAATCCTAACTCGGTAATCCCTATGCTCGGTAACTAAGGACATCAGAGCGTAACTACGCTCTGATACCACTTTTTGTAACACCCCTACCGTTAATTCTATGCTTACCGTCCAAATCATCCCTTAGTTCTATCAGTTCGCAGCGGAAGACTACTACTTACTACGGCGGGTGGTACAACGCCGCTAACCGCCCATACGGCTAGCTAGGCTTACCTTACTTACAGTCACGGTCTGATGATCATAGTATACCGAGCTACTACATTTCTTACCGAATACCAAATACCGAATACTTACATTAATGGATTACCGAGTGCCAAAGTATATTCAATTACATCATTCCCAAGTTTACCAAAAATTAATGAGTTTCTACAAGCTACTCATCTATACCCAATTCCAATACTTTCACTATCAAAAGGGTGTACCCCATGGTACACCGGCTAACAAAAATCTACAGCCGTGTACTACTTAGTACACCATTCACAATTCATTGTTTACAGACAAAAAGAAACAAAGCTACATCTCTTCACAGTCTTCATCCTTCTCTTGTACCTGTGTAGTAAAACATCGCCCCAAGGGGCTCAGCAAAAGCTGCGCATGAACTCCGCATATACCGCGTGCTAGCTAGGGCACGCCGACTAATTAAGGTCAAATAGGCATGCGGTTCATTTTTAACATACATACATGCTTTGCATACAACATACATGCATATACAATACATTACACAGATCAAGGCAACATTACAATAACATACCCTTCACTTACCTTCACGGTGTTAGCCAAATTACGCATCCGGGTTAATCGGTATGCTTATTACTCTTTTACTCATTACATCTTACTTACTCTTACTTTACTTACTTACTTTCATTTACTTACTTACTCATTCTTATTTACTTACTCATACTCAAGTTAAGTCGGTATGACCTCCGGCCCGGGGACTACACCGTCCCACCACCGGGATTTACTTGACTCACCAATCCGGGATGCTACCCACTTAAGGGATTTGGGCCGCGGACCAGTTTAAGAGTCAGGACTTGGATCCAACCTCTTGTGTCTCCGCATCCTCACGTGTGGCCGAAACTATATCGGACTTCTACTCATTCCAATTTAATTACCAATTTAAGTTAGATTGGTTAGCTTGTTAGGAATCAGTTAGAAGTCCAATCTCAAACACATTCGGTCACAATACAATATATCATACATACACACATTCATTATCATCCATACATTTCATGAATTATACAAACTAAGATTTAAAGAAAATATTCACAACATAACACTACATATTCACGAGTAAGCATAATAACTCCGATTCGTGCATTTATCTTATTTGGTGATCAATTAGCACACAACACACAAATCAGAGTAACCAAGATAGCATACGGGGCATGAGGAATTCATACCGTTCACCGTTGTACTTGTATCCGACGTTCCTCCGGTGTTCACAAATCAAATCCTATGATATACACACAGTCGAGTGATTAATCTAACCATCATTAACTTAACTCGACTACTCTTACGTTTCCTAACTCATACTTACTACATCTTTACCATTCTTATACTTACATATGGTTTACTTATTCTTCCTTAGTTTTAAAACTTGTTTATACTCTTAATGACCTTTAAACATCCTTAATTAAGTCCTAATTATCTTATACTATCATTACCATTCACTTCCTTACCTTAATACCCATTTAATACACTTGATTTTGCAATTTTTGGTTGGTCCGGGACCTTGTCCGGGTCTTAAGTCCCGGACCAACACATGGTCTCAACTCTCGGCCTGATTTCAGTTATGGTCCGGGACCTTATACTTAAGGTAAGTCCCGGACCCAAGGCTTTGAAACTCTCGGCATGTTTTCTTACTATGGTCCGGGTCCTCTTACAAGAGGTAGTTCCGGACCTTAACATTGCAGAACTCTCGGGGTGTTTTACAGGGGTGGTCCGGGTCCTTGTATGGGACTTAAGTCCCGGACCACCACCTTACTGCAACTCTCGGCTATTTTATTCAACTGGTCCGGGACTTAGTCCAAGACTTAAGTCCCGGACCCTGCTATCAGTTTTACAGATTTTACAGTTTTCTTTATCTGTTACAAACCAAACTTTGCTTAATTAATTCCCCATTGTTCCTACACTTAATCCCACATATTTTAGCACCTAATTAGTCACCTAAAATGTTTAAATCCATTGCTAAACCATTACACCTTTTATGCTAATTCACTCACCTATTTTCTTAAGTTTCTCATTTCAGCACTTACATTCTTTTCCTCTAGTTGCATTATGCTACAGTTTTTAACTCTCACTATCTCCATCAATTGCTCCTCTTCTAATGTCATTTCTAAAGCTTCTAATGCATTACATACCTCTCCTAATCTACCAACTAAACTAGCTCAATCAAAATCTGTTACAAGGTGTGTTTTTACCTAGTTTCTAACCTCTTAAGTGTTCTAGTTCTAGGTAAATTTTGACATAACCTCCCCTAAAATATTACATTCTCACCATATCATTTATTCACTCTTTGTTACTCAATTCACCTGTTTTCAATAGGCATCAATATGCAAAGCTCTCATACACAATTTCCAAACACTAAACACTACTAAAAATTCCTGCACTTAACATCCCAATCCCAACTATGTTTGCACAAGTTTTACATGTCTTTTAAAGGTTTAAAACATTTGTATTCTCTTACACATTACACTACCACTCAATACTATACTCAATACTTATTTAACCCAATAAAAATCTGTTACATTCATATATATATAAGACAACACAAGTGAGCACAATTACCTTATTTCTCTTCTAGTTTTTCCTTTTCCTTCTTTCTTCTTCTTCCCTTCCTCTTCCTCTTCTCTTCCCACCGGTTTGTAAATCAATTCTAACACTACAGCCCACATATATACACACCATTTTAATACACTAACTAACCCTAACCATTATTTAAGTTTTGATGCAAGTTTTAGGGTTTAGAAGTTCCATTACCTTGCAAGGGTGTATGTGAAGCTTGGAGTGGCTCAAGAACAATATTCCAACTCCTTCAAGAATGCCAAAATCGGCTAGGGTACAAGAACAACAAGGGTTTAGCTTCTCAAATTTCATTTTTCCCACAAGGCTAGAAAAACAATGAGGTTTCAAGAATATTTTTACCTCAAGATGACAAGGAGAAGGAGGTGGTTGTAGTGGTAGTCTTGAAGCTCCAAATGCTCCATACCCATGGAGATGAAAGTTGCCCTTTTCGGATTTTGAAAAAAGGGAAGTGTTCCCCTTGATGAGAGGAAGACAATGGTGTTTTTACAATTTTTAGAGAAGGTTTGAGGGAGTAACAAGAGGAGAGAAGGTGGATTTTTGTGTGTTTGCTCAAAACTCCATTGCTGTCGCCAGGAAGAAGGAGGAGAAATCAGAGAGGAGGGAGATGGGTCTGTACATGAGAGAAGAGAATGAGGGGATATGAGAGAGAGTGTGAGGTAGATTTGTTTACTTTATTGCTTTTTAAGTTCTTTGTCTTTTGTAAATGAAAAGGAAGTAAAGAAAGGGTGTGAGAGAGCGTCAAAAATCGGACCACACAGCCCCCCACACACACTCTACTTTTTATTTTAAAAGTGGACACATAAGTTTGAGTTATTTATGTTTCTACCCCACAACTTCCCGTTTTTTACAATTTTTACTATTTTCTCGTTTTATTGATTCTATTGGTTCTAAGACTTCACTAATATTTATTAATGACTATTTAGTTGACCGAAATTGTTACGAGTCTATTTGACCCGCTTAAAGTCACGTTTTCCCGATTACCTTGAAAAACGCGCTTTAAGGTTCGTTAGTGTTTTTAATCCGTTTTAAAGATCCGTTTTCTTCGGGATTTGTTCCCTCATGATTATTTACACTTAATTAAGCTTCTAAATTATTCATTAGCCTAATTAATCACTATTTTTAATTACGGGGTATTTCAATCACAAGATATAATGAAAACTCAATAGCATTAGTAACGATAAATATCGTTACAAAAAATTAAAATCGTTATTAAACTAATTATTTATAACGATAAAAGTCGTCACATGTCGTTGCAGGAGATGGCGTAACGAAAAATCAAATCATTTATCGTAACGACTTTTATTCTTTATTAAAAGTTATATTGTTACTAAAAATATTATTTTGTAATAATTATATTGTTACTCTAGTCTCAAATTTATTAAAATCTTTAGTACTATCTTTGGTAAAGAAATATTTGTAACTAATAAAATATATGATAATGATTTAAAGTCATTATAAAAACCTTTGTAACCAAAAATTATGATTTTACTAGTGACAGGTTTCTTGGGTGTCGAGGTCTTTGCTCGGCGAGCCCGATTCTATTGCGCCGGGTTGACCCTCTGGGTACATGCAATCAGAGAGACAACATTATGGTTATCTTCTTGATCACGGATGTAAGCTGTAATTGATTATACCATGCCAACGCTTCCCTATTCCGATGGGCAATTTTGTCTTTAGATGCCAACTTTCCATCCACTAGATGAAAATGCTTCGGCAAATGTTAAAAGTGTTAAAATAAATATTTCTGTATATATGTAACCTCCCACTACCCACATTTATAGTCCCACTACTCATGTAAATCACTATATATATATCCATAATACAATGATAATCTTTGTGGTGCTTTTACTAAGAGTAAATTACTGGGAACTCCCTTGAGGTTTTGGGATAATACTGTTGGGAAAATTACAAACATAGTAATTAAACCTAGCCAAAATGGGCAAGTGCACCCTATTCATTGTAATAAAACAAGTGTCATATCCACAAGGAAATTGGATTCTAAATCCCGAGCTTCGGTATAATAGTTAAGTGCGAATAAGCAGTAAAATGGGGGTTTAGCCAGAGGTAAGCTTGGTTGTTTGTTAATTGAAATGCAACAAAAACAGTAAAGTGTTTGTGTATGGAATGGATGGGGGGAGTACCCTAGGATAGTGGGAATCACCCAACTCACTCAAAGAACTTCAAAACCATAACTCATCTTCTCAGTGCCTATTAGAGTTTAGCCCATGAATCCCCAAATCATGGGAAGTCCAATTCTTACCTAAATAATCAAACCCCTTAATTAAAGGAGGTTCAAGTCATCAAGTAGCATTAAGCAAGCACTCTTAATCAACAGCCCTAAGCATTTACTTCCAGAATCAAGAAAGCAAAAGTTAGGGTTTACTCCCTTCTTGGTCTAGTTCCAAACTCAAGCTCAAATATTGAATGGAACCACCATAAATGCAATGAGAGATCAGTTTAGTGCATTAATAGATATTGAAGGAAATAAAACGAGAGTAACACATGAGTTAGGTTTCTAGCATTCAATGAACAAAATGGGTTCAAACCCTCATCCTAGGATACAAATAGAACTACTCAGCCATAGCTAAAGGAAAGAGCAAGGAAAAGGGAGAATTAGCCATTAGAGGAGCTTCCAAGCTTCAATGGAGGTAGAAATCTTCACTATCTTCTTCCTCCTTTCTTCTCTTCTCTTCTCCTCTTCTTTTCTCCTCTATTTTCGCCTCTCTCTCGTCTGTTTAGGGTTGTAGTCGTGAGTGTTTGATAATGGGGAAGGAAGCCCCAGATGGTAGTCTTTAAACATAAAATTCTGGGCAAAAATCCCGTCCGACCGACCTTGCAAGGTCGGTTGGACTCTTTTAGGTGGAAACACGTGACGGGTTTTAAAGCTCGACCGACCTTGCAAGTTCAGTCGCAAGGTCGGTCGATTCCAGTGAGTTCTGGGACGGCTTGAACAGAGCCGAACCGACCTTGTAAGGTCGGTCCCAAGGTCGGTCGGCCCCAGAATGTCATTTTTCCTGTGTCGGAATTCTCCCGATGCTTCCCGTTGGCTAGGCATCCTTCCCGAGGTGCTCGAACATTGATGCATTCTCATATTAAGCTCTCAAAATGTACTCAAAAGAGTATTTACTTATTCGAACATGCCAAAAGTATAAGATCACTAATAAACACAAAAATACTCCATAAAGTGGTGATATAAGTCATGCGCCAAATAAAATGACGGTGAATAAAGACCTTGGGAGAGCACTATTTCACCACTTATCAACTCCCCCACACTTATCTATTTGCTTGTCCTCAAGCAAAATTAGCTAAGGACCCACGAAAAGAAGGAACATTTAAAGCAAGCAAGTGTTTAGATGAGTTCTTGAATTCAAGTGAGCAAAATTTGTGAAAAACCTCAAGAGGAGTGCAACCAACCTTTTCATGACGACATGGATGTGCTTAGGGCAAATGAAAATATAGAGTTTCGGGGTATGATCTAGAGTGCTTCCGAGTTCTTACAGATTATGGAACTTGGGAACTTTTACCATGGCCAACTTCTCTCAAGAATGGGCATTGAGGAAAAACAAAAGGAAAAATAGAGATTTGCATTTGATTCACTTTTGCAACAAGAGATGAGGAGAGGTAATTTGGTATTTTGCCTTGCTTCAAGGAACACTCAACTCTCATTTGTTGGTTACCTAAAATAGAGATTTGCATTTGATTCACTTTTGCAACAAGAGATGAGGAGAGGTAATTTGGTATTTTGCCTTGCTTCAAGGAACACTCAACTCTCATTTGTTGGTTACCTATGGTGTCTCTCAAGGTTCTTTTTGACACTTTTTTTTTAAGTCACAAGGAAGCACCCCTTAGAAATCCCTAAATGAGAAGGTAGAAGAACCCCTAAGCAATGAAAATTCACCACGAAATGGATTTACGATTGCACCGCACATAAGTGCTCCTCAAGAGAGAACCTTTGAAGAAAAAGTTCGGTGAAAAATTCCAAGAATTCAAAGAAAAACTTGCTTACTATAAACATAACTCCTACATGAAGCTATAGATAAATATGAGAAAATTGAGTAGTGCATCAACAAGAGAAGGTCGTTTCCCCCACACTTGAATGGGACAATGTCCTCATTGTTCAAAGAAAAGCTGATGGAAAAACAACAGAAGACCTTTTGGTAGCACTAGGCATGAAGTAATCAGAAAGAGTGCTGCATTGTATAAATTGGATAAGTGTAGAGAACTAGTACTCCCCTGATAAAGATGAGTTGGTTGGTTTCCCCCACACTTGCCAGTGTGCCTATTCAGGTAAGCGCTAGCTCTGACAGGAAGAGTCGAATGGCCTAGGAAAAATTGACAAGAGGCTCTCTTGAATTTTTCCTAGCTCACTCTGGGGTGTGCTCGAGTTGAGTGGATATATCTACAATGCAAAACCAAAAAGAAACTAGGCGCAACATGGATTCTAGAGAATTCGCGTTAATGCCATCGTTAGATAATCAAAAGGGGACTCATACAGGAGTCCCATAGCAGAGTAGTCAAAAAGGTGCGTAAAGCACCATCGCACAGAGTGTAAGTTTGACAATGCAAAAGTAAAGCAAGTGTAGAAGACAACCATAACAATCAGTGTAACGAAGTGCAGCCGCCGAAAATACATAAAAGAAACTGAACAACAAAGGCCGGGAGCTGGAGCTCATAGGATGGCTACGGAGGAGGTGCACCACCACGTGCCGCCTGCTCGCGGAGGTGTAGACACCAAAAATTCTCACCCCATAAAAAACAAAGCCCGAAATGATGAATAAAATAAGAGGGGTCGTCGCCTTTCTTTTTCAAAACGTACTAACATGCGTGCCAAAGTGAAGCCACTATTTTATAAGACAACTTTCGAACCAATTTTTTTTCGAGCATTTCAAAAAAACAAATCGATCTTTTACGAATGAGTTTCCAACGACAGTCCAGCTTCAAAACCATCCCTTCTTGTTTATTCACTTATTTTACTATTTTATTTTTGTTTATATTTCTTTTATTTATTCATTCATCTATCCGCTTTTTTTTTATATATTATACTATATTTTATTCTACTATTAACATTAGTATTTCTATTTTCATTTTCATCTTACAAACCCAATCCACACTTGGTTCTAGCCCAATTCCTTAAATCCACTCTATTTTCAGCCCATGATTTCAAGAAGCCCACACAAACCCTACTATTCTTCTATAGAAGTACACAGATCCCCAAAACCCTAAGCAGGGGTCTCGCTCATTCTCCTCGGTGTGGTCGTCAACACCCAGACTGGCCGTCTTCTATCCTCCTTCGACTGTATTCTCACCTCTAGCCACCACCTTCTTCCTTGTCGATTCCTTCTGTTTCTCCCACCTCTCACTCTTCTTTTGATCAACCTCTGAAAATAGAAACACAACATCGACCACCACCATCTTCTATCAGCCATCCTCTTCTTTTTCTGTCTCAAAAGCCGAAGAAACCAGCCGTCTCCAGATTCTTCATCGGTCTTCCCGGCGCCACCATCTTCTTCTTCCCGGGAAATTTTTGCTCTCGACGGTCATAACAAAACAGGCTGGAAAACACAGAGCAAAATACCTACTCTCGATTTGTCCATCTCCAAGCTGTCCTTCTCTGCTGGAATCGTAAACAAAAACCCACGACACAAACCGCCACCATCACCTTCGTCCACCTCCCCCCATTCTCCGATTAGAATATCCATCCATGTGTTTCTTCCTCAATGGTCCTCTTCATCCATCTCGATCACTCTCTCGATCTCAAGACTCAAAAACCCTACTACCGATCCTATATTCCTCTCCAAACCAGAGCTGACAAGGCGTCGTTGATGCATACTGACCCCGATTTATCGTCCATGCCACTTATCTGATTCTGATTCCTAGTCGAGCTCCGGCCTTCTCGTTCGAGGTTTAGGTCCATCAAAAGCGATTTTGAGTTTGTGAGTCGAAGAATCCTTCCCGGCCTTGGGATCTCTTCGGCAATCGATACCACCTCGTCGCCACTGTATTCCCATCTACGGGTTTATGTCTTGAATCTCTGGGTAATTGGTGATTGTTCTGTCGTTGGCGTTTGTTTTCCCTCTGTTGATTCATGTTGATATTCTGGTTCATACCTTCTGGGTTCGAGTTGGTATCTCTTCGTTCACATCTCTACCTCTATTTTGAACATGTTCTGGCTGTCAATGATACCTGCACATGAGTTTGGACTAACAGCATACTGGGTTTGGATATGAAACGATTCTATATTTGGTTAATTCTGAATTCAAAGTTTAGTTTCATTGAAATCAGTAACTGCTTGCCAATCACGTTGGGCTTTATGCGTGACCAAATCGGTGGGATTTGGGCACAACGCATTTGCATATTAGGTTTGGAAAGTCCATTTGCAGCTTTTGTTTGATCTGTTGTTATACTGTCCGCACAATTGTTCTGTGGTATATGCGTTCGGGACTTACTGATCATCGGGGATATTGGCCAGCCCCTTTCAATGACGGAATTTTACTTGTTTGGGTAGGTCGATGTTGTATATGCCGTCCGATTTTGTTTGGTCCTGAACTTAGCAGTACTTTACTGTTCTAGTAGTAGGCCAGATGACTAATTATACTGAAATTCTGGGTCCCCCCCTTTACCGGCCTTTTGGGAAATAGGAGGCCTTCACGTCTGTTTGAAGTTTACATTTAGGCTGATTTTGGACTTGTTGCTGTGGATTGACTCCACTTTGGAAGTCATGTTATTGCCCCCTTGCGTATTGAGTATTTCAGAATTGTTTAACTTGGACTGTTGCTCACCCCTTACTCAGTATTTTGGCTGAGGTACATATGTTCAACTGGACATCAACTGCGCTTGGTTGACTTGGGATGCGTATGCCTCACCTGGAGTTTGGCCTGGAGTTATACCGATGCGCTTTGGGCCCACCTTCTATGGGTTGGAAATTCTATTTTAACCTTTACTAGGATTCAATTGCGTTTGATAAACTTAGTTGTCCCTTGCGCATTGATTTGGTTTGGAAACTGATTTGATACTAGCATGCTTCTTGTCCCACTGCGCTTAGATAAGAACATGACTTGAGTGATAGTTTCCCGAACGTTATGATCGCTTAGATAAATCACTCATTGGCTGGATGGTCTTATTAATTCTTCATCTTAGAGGGAAATGATTTAAAACCCCATTCACATATGATCCCACATGACTCATAACCCCACCCCTTTGATACTACACTTTGGTTTGAGTCATAATCTAAGATGGCGAATTAATTTAAGTAGCAACCCTAATGCTTGATTTATCTTACAATCTTAGCATTTGTTGGCAGTTTGAAACTCTTTTCTATGTTCTCGGTTGGGGTGTGGGAGATGATTAAATTGCCCCCTTTCCTCCCATTGAGAGGGGCCGTATGATCCCATTGCACACACCCCAATCCTCTTACATTTCATTACTAACTTATCCCGTGTTTCTTTGTCTATGTTCTATGACATGTACATTGTGGATTGAGGAACTGGAAACTGCTAAGACTAGGAAAGCAGCATTTTGGCTCGTATTACTTGGGTATTTCCCAGTCTTCAGAAAATGGTCGGTGCACTTCTTGCTGATCCTATCAGCTCAAGTGAGGCGGCGTCAATGCGACCCCCCATAGCAGCTTTAGATTTGAAGTTTTTATTTGTATTTGTATCAGTTCTCATTCTTATGATTTCTTCCCATGACCTTTACATTATTCTCTTGCTTACAACCTTTGATTGGCTATTGAGAGATAATAAATAGCATAAGACTAATAATTGGTTAGCAACCCATACATTAGGACTCAACTTGTTACTTTTTGAGAGTTTTAGATTTGAATAATTATGATTTGTCATCTAGATAGCTTTCAAATTTTCATCCCATGTATACATCACTTGAAATAATTGTGAACATATTTGTTTGTTCAGTCGGTTGTTATTATTATTTGATCTGATCAATCGTCATGTGTTCAGTGATTTTGATATGATTGTCTCTGTGTTGTATGTGTATATATTGTGTATTCAGCCTCATTGCAAAAATTCGTTCCATTTCATTGTACAAAACTTTACTACCTAAGCCCTAGTTATGCCCTTAGGTCCAAGCCATTAGGATAGTGGGAGTCCCTTGGCACTTAGTGGGTCATATGTCCTTCTTGGTCAAGGTGACACCCTAAACCTTAAAACACACATCTAAAATTATGTATATAAAAAAAAGTGAAGAGCAATTCATTTCCAAAGTCTCAAGTTCGAAAATAGCCCATTCTATAAAACTTGGCCCAATACCCTTCCTTGGCCCAACGACAATTGTCGACCTGGCCCAAAAGCCTAATCGCCCCAAATTCAAATCTGGCCCAAAACTTAATCCAAACTCAATTCATCTCAATTCAAGCCTAATTCAAATTCAATTAAATTCACTCCAATTCAATTCGGTTTCGGCCCAATTCGACTCATCTGAATTCAATTTCAGCCCATTTCAATTCTAATTCAATTCAACCCATTCCAATTCAATTTAACCCAGCCCAACCCATTTCAATTCAAACCAGATTCAAATCAAATTTAGTCCAATTTATTTCAATTCAAAATCAATTCAATTCAATTCAAACCCGATTCAAATCGAATTCAACCCAATTCATTTCAATTCAAACCTGATTCAAATCCAATTCAACCCATTTCATTTCATTTCATTTCAGACCCAAGCCCAATTCAACTCAAACCCACTTTGGGCTCAAACCCATTTCAGACCCAAGCCCAATTCAAACCAAACCCATTTTGACCCAAACCCAATTCGACCCAAATCCATTTCAAGCCTAAACAAGGCCCATTCAGCCCAAAAGCCTAAACAAGGCCCATTCAGTCCAAAAGCCCAAACCAGGCCCATTCGCCCGAAACCCCAACAAGGCCCAATTTGCCTTGAACAAACTTTGACTATAACCTGAAACTTTGACTTGACCCCAAGTTTGATCTGAAGCTTTGACTTGACCGAACTTTGACCTTGACTCGGTCCAACTTTGACCAACCCAGCTTTGACCAGCCTAACTTTGACCGACCCTACTTCAATCCACCTGAACTTTGACCCGACCCGTTTTCCAATCTCGGACCAAACCAAATTCAATTCAAATCCATTTCAATTCCAATTCAACTTCAACACAAATTCATCTCAATGCAAATTCAGTTAACTTTCAATTTAAATTTCAATTCAAATTCAAAATTCACTCAATTCCAATCGAATTCAAAAACTCATTCATTCCCGATGCAATTCAAAAATTCTTTTAAATCCCTAATAATTCCAAACTTCATAAACTTGAAACCCCTCAAAGTCTCAAATACCTCAAACTCCAAATATCTCATGGACTCAAATCATCCTTCAAAATCCAATTACCCCCGCACATTCGAATGTCTCACAGACCCGAGCGTCTCACAGACATTGTTATCCCACTGATTCGAATGTCTCACAGACCTGAGTGTCTCACAGACCTGAGTGTCTCACAGACCCGAGCGTCTCACAGACCTGAGCGTCTCACAGACTTCGACATCTCAAGGTTTTAGATGTCTCACAGACCTGAGCGTCTCACAGACTAGCATCTCAAACCCAAAACTTCTCGAAACTCTAAACCCTTCTAAATCTCATACACCTCAAATATCTTCAAACTCCACAAACATCAAAATTCCCAAAACCCCAAAATCCTGAACTACGTAAGGTCTGATCTCAACAGGGGGTTGAGTACGTAGGCAGCCCATCTAGGGTGCGACCCCATTCCAAACAAAAAACCCTTTTCCCCTTCTGAGGTGGCTCTTATATCTCTCAAAACACTCAAACTTTCTTCGGTTCCCACAAACTTCAAACCATCAGACTTCAAGTCTTGTTTATTCACTCAACCCCAGACTTTTCCCAAATCTTCATTCTATACTCATCCAAATTCCCAATTCCCTCTTCTAGGCGTTGGCTTGGCAGAAAAGCTCGCCTCATCCACTCTCTCTCTTCCCATTCTAATCCTTTGGCTTTTAAATGAATCTCTTTAATAAGGTTTTGAAAGAAGGCAATCCCGACAATTGGAGACCGAGGTTTCCTCGGGCACCAATCCGAAGTCGTGGTTGTTGCCACTACTAAGGGGTGTAACCCAGTGCGAACCCACACAAATCTCTAGTATGATCAGATAAGTCCTATCCATAGGCAACAAATCATCAGAGTCAATTAACGGTTCTTAGAACCCTTCTCCTCCCTTCCTAGTTCCTTAGGTCAAACTAGGTGGCGACTCTAGTAAATTCCTCCCTTAGGGCATAAGTCCGCGTGGAGCCCATCGAGAGCGGGTGTAGTGTTCACTAACACTCCCCGTATGCTTTCTGGGAAAGACGGACGATTCAGCAGGTATTTGAGGGATGTCAAGAATAACGGGTTTTCGCCCTCCACAGAATGGCAGTTTCTAGGCATTTAGATAGACCCCCCTCATACCGAAAAAATCACCCTCCACAGGAGGTACTGCATGTGAGCGTTCATCTGGCGCTGGTGCTCCATCATGAGGCGCCTATGCTCAGCCATCTGGCGCTCGAAGGCCGCAAGCTGCTCTGGCGTCACAGCTCCGGTCGGTGGTGGAGGAGGTAGGGCGAGAAACGGGCCGGGTGCAGCACTGGAAGTGGAGGCACCGGAAGAGGAGGAGGCACCCCGGCTCTGTCTAGGCTCAGTGGTGGCCTTGTACCACCCGTCATCCTCGCGAACAAAGCCCATCTTCCGGAGAGAGGTGGCGGTGATAGGATCCATAGGTAAGGACACCTCCCCTGCTCCGGGTTTGACTCCAAAGCGAGCAAACATCCGCTGTAAAAAATATGGAAAACCCAAGTGGTGGGTATCCTTCTTCTCAATGATGTGGCATAGGTGGGCCATGATGAAGTCGAAGAGGGAGAGGGGTTTGTCGGGATCCGGCACCACCATGTAGTCCATCAAATAGCAGTCTGTGGCGTTGAGATCCTTGTTGTCTCGAGGGAGAAGGTTGTGGCGGATGAGGGCAAGCATGATTCGTCGGACGGGGTCATCCACCATCGCCGGGGTCATAATGAGCCGGACGTCGGTCCCATCCTGGTTTTTACGACGCGTTTGAACCGGGAGGGTGTGGAGGTAGTGACGCCGGCTGGCATTGAGATCGGCCTGGTGGATGCACTTGGAGTGCTGGAGGTCATCCCGTGCGAGGTGGAAGAAGTCGTGGATGTCCATCCTCCGAATGACGACGGGCACACCACTGACGAATGAATGGACCTCCCTCGCCGTCCGATCGGCGCTTGCGTTTGCGTATAACTCCTTGATGTGGCGAGGGGAGTACGGCCCGCCCATGGTGAGTAGACATTCCCAACCAATGGCCTCTAGATAGGGCCGAAGCTGTAGGTCCTCCACGAGCGCTGGGTCAACTGAGCGCTCTTGAATGATCTCCCTACGTCTGGGAGATGTGAACCAGCTACGGGCAGCTTCATTGGCGAAGATGCCGTCGATAAGGGTGTTAGGGAAGTCGGGTTCTGGTTCAGGGGCAGCAGCGCGTCTCCTAGCGCGGCGTGGTCGATGTGCCATGGTCTGCAAAACAAATAAAGAAAAAGAAAATGTAAAAAAGAAACAACAAAAATAACAACCATTGAAGTGCTAGAAAACAATTAAGATGACAATAAAGAAGTAGGACAATATGCAGCAAGAAGCACAGGAGAGAGCAAAAGAAACGACGGTTGTGTGGAAAAATTTGGCCAGAGTCCCTCCTGTTTTTCTATCATTCCCCGGTTCTAAGAACCTCCACAAATTAGCAAAAGGTCCGCAATCCGATATTCAAGCACCCCGTACCCCAAGTCATCCATTAAGGTCCAAACTTAAGAAGCAAATCTACACTCTACCCATTTTCACATTTTGGCTAACTCCAAATCTCAACAGTAATGCAGTACCCTAGGCATAGAGATTCAATTGCGCACGCATGATCCAAGTAGGCCAACAAAGTCATAACATAATTTTAAAGCAAGCAAATAATGCTAACAAAGCCTTACTAAATGTAGAGCATTAATGCCAAAGTCACGCTAAAGCCACCATAGTGCAACATGTTCAAATTCAGTTTGCACAAACACCCATAAGTAACAATCAGAGCTATCCCAATCACTAAATGTTCAAAATTCACAAATTGCCAGGTAAGGCCTCGTTTGGTTCGACTTGTATTTTGCCCAAAGTGTAACTTTGTCAAAAAGTGCAAGAATGGACAATATAGTGATAGAAAAAGATACCTGGATGTATTGTAGGGGATTAGGGAGCAAAATATGACAGATTTTGGGGTAAAATCGAAAAGGAATTCGATTTGGGGGTTGGGGCAATTTAGGGTTACGATTTGGTGGTGGTTGCGGTGCGACTGATGCGGAGGCAGGGCGTGTGGCGTGGCGGAGGCGCGCGAAGCGGCGGGGGACGGGGGCGCGGCGCGAACTCGGAGGCGGTGCGCAGGTGGCGGAAATGATGGGTGGTGGTGAGGGTGCTGCGCGAGAGAGAGGAAGGGGGGAGGTGGTAATGGTGTCGGGTCCGATAGAGGGAATCGGGGAAGGAGAAAGAAGAATAGGGAAATGGGAAAAGAAGAAAAACGATGCGTTTGGCTTATTTTTTTTACAAAATTTTTAGCCGGACCAACCTTGCAAGTCCGGTCGCAAGGTCGGTCCGTTCCAGAAGGTTTCAAGTTTCGAAAAAAAAGTCCGACCGACCTTGCAAGTCCGGTCGCAAGGTCGGTCCATTCCAGAATGTGTCGGGTTTGAAATTTTTAAGTCCGACCGACCTTGCAAGTCCGGTCGCAAGGTCGGTCGAGACCAAAATTTCACCAAAATGTTTGTTTTCTTGCCCACAACACTTATCATCAATCAAAAACTGATTCAACATGCAAAAACACCCAGAACAAACAATAAAAAAGCATAGAATAAGGAAACAACTATCATAACTCGAATGAGAAAATAATGCGAGGTAAAAGTGACAATAGTCCTGGTTGTCTCCCGGAAAGCTGCCCGTCTTTTTAAGGTCTTTGGCTAGACCATAGTGAGGGTTAGAGGGAACCTGGAGGGTCTCTTAAGTAAAGAGCCCGAGCTTCAACTTTTTGGATGTCACCTCCATGATAATGCTTTAGCCGGGAACCGTTGACCATGAAAGTCTCCCCCTTGACATTCTTCAGCTCATAAGCTCCATATGGGGTGACCTTTGTAACAGTAAAAGGGCCAGCCCAATGAGACTTTAACTTCCCGGGGAATAACTTCAACCTTGAGTTGTAGAGGAGAACCCGGTCACCTTCGTGAAACTCCCGCTTCATAATCATCTTATCATGCCATTTCTTGGCCTTTTCTTTATAGATGCGGTTATTTTCGTAGGCTTCCTCCCGAATCTCTTCTAACTC
The DNA here is from genome assembly GCA_023374045.1 of Limonium bicolor. Classification (NCBI taxonomy): domain Eukaryota; kingdom Viridiplantae; phylum Streptophyta; class Magnoliopsida; order Caryophyllales; family Plumbaginaceae; genus Limonium; species Limonium bicolor. The sequence goes on along the minus strand of CM041779.1, from coordinate 217,075,929 downwards.
GGTCAATTGGAACCGTCTCTTGTCACCGGCGCTCTTGAGGTCATAGTTGAGGGCCTTCACCGCCCAATATGACTTATGCGCTAATTCAACCGGCAAGTGACAAGACTTCCCATAAACAAGCCGGAACGGGGACATACCGATTGGAGTTTTGTAGGCGGTCCTATATGCCCACAATGCATCATCAAGCTTAATGGACCAATCTTTCCTTGAGGAGTTGACAGTCTTTTGGAGGATCCATTTAAGCTCTCTGTTGGTGACCTCAGCTTGGCCATTACATTGAGGGTGATAAGGAAGGGCAACCTTGTGTCTCACTCCGTATTTACTCATCAGCGCTTCAAATTGTTTGTTACAAAAATGAGACCCACCATCACTCAATATGGCTCTTGGTACCCCGAACCGGGTGAAAATATTTTTCTTCTGAAATTTGATCACAACTTTGGCGTCATTAGTTGGGGTTGCAATTGCTTTAACCCACTTGGTCACATAGTCGACCGCCACAAGAATAAACAAGTTGGAACAAGAAGATGGGAAGGGGCCCATGAAATCGATACCCCACAAATCAAACGGCTCAACCTCTATCATTATGTTGAGCGGCATCTCATGCTTGCGTGAGGTGTTCCCAAGCCTCTGACATTGGTCACAGGAGGCAACGAACGAGTGGCAGTCCTTATGAAGGGTTTTCCAGAAGAACCTTGGCTGTTGTTCACGCCGGACCGTGGTGTCCTCCGGCTTCACCCGAGTGACAGTGAATCAGTATTTCCTGCGCTTCACTTATGGGCACACATCTCCGGATCACCCCATCAGCACAAACTTTGAAAAGAAAAGGGTCCTCCTAGAAATACCTCTTGACGTCGGAGAAGAATTTCTTTCTTTGTTGATAGGTCATCTCCGGTGGGACCACTCCCCTTGCCAAATAATTTGCAAAGTCCGCATACCATGGATCTCCAGTCTCTGCAATCATGTAGATGCTCTCGTCTGGGAAAAATTCATTGATTGGCACACCATCATCAGGGACCTCCATTCGAGATAGATGATCAGCTACTACATTCTGCACACCCGGTTTATCCCGGATCTCTATCTCAAATTCTTGCAGAAGCAGAATCCATCGGAGAAGTCTAGGTTTCGCATCACCTTTGTTGAACAAGTACTTCAGTGCTGAGTGGTCTGTGTGCACCACGACCTTGCTGCCCAAGAGGTAGGATCGGAATTTGTCGAGGGCGAAAACCACAGCTAACAGCTCCTTTTCGGTGGTGGCGTAATTCTTTTGAGCATCATTGAGAGTTCTACTTACGTAGTAGATACTCCTCAATATCTTTTCCTTCTTCTGACAAAGGACCGCCCCCACCGCATAGTCGGTGGCGTCGCAAAAGATCTCAAACGGTAAATTCCAATCGGGGGAAACCACGATAGGTGCAGATATAAGGCACTGTTTGAGGGTGTTAAAGGCACTAAAGCACTCTTCGGTGAATTCAAATTTAACATCCTTGGCCAAGAGGTCGCATAGGGGTTTTGAGATTTTGGAGAAATCTTTTATGAACCTTCTGTAGAAACCGGCATGACCCAAGAAGCTTCGAATGTCTTTCACTGATGTTGGAGGAGGTAACTTTTCAATTACTTCAATTTTAGCTTTGTCTACCTCAATACCTTCTGAAGAGATCTTGTGCCCCAAGACAATTCCTTCTTTTACCATAAAATGGCATTTTCCCAATTGAGCACGAGATTTGTCTCCTCACATCGGATCAAGATAGCGTCGAGGTTGTCCAAGCAAGTGTCGAAGGAGGTGCCGAAGACGAAGAAGTTCCATAAAGACCTCAATGCTTTTTTCTAGGAAGTCAGAGAAGATTGCCATCATGCATCTCTGAAAGGTGGCGGGGCGTTGCAAAGCCCGAAAGGCATCCGGTGTAGGCAAACGCGTCCCATATGGGCATGTAAATGTCATCTTCTCCTGGTCCTCAGGAGCTATGGGGATTTGGAGATACCCCGAATATCCATCCAAAAAGTAATAGTCTTGTCCCGCCAACCTCTCGAGCATTTGATCAATGAACGGGAGAGGGAAATGGTCTTTTCTGGTGGCGGTGTTCAGTTTCCGGTAATCGATGCAGACTCTCCAACCATTGGTAGTCCTCTGAGACACCAGCTCACCTTTTTCGTTGGGGACGACGGTAATGCCTCCTTTCTTTGGGACCACTTGCACGGGGCTGACCCATTTGCTGTCGGAGATGGCATAGATAATCCCCGCATCTAAGAGTTTAAGAACTTCCTTTTTTACAACCTCCTTCATATTGGGATTTAACCTCCTCTGAGGTTGGACCAACGGCTTATAGTCATCTTCCATGAATATCCGGTGGGTGCAGAAATGAGGGTTGATCCCTTTAATGTCGGTTATAGTCCACCCGATAGCCCGTTTACGGTTTCGGAGCACCCTCATCAGACTTTCCTCTTGTGCACCTGTCAAGGAAGAAGAAATAATAACAGGTAGAACACACGGATCAGTTAAATAAGCATATTTAAGATGAGAGGGTAGAGGTTTCATCTCCACAGTGGGAGGCTTCTCAACCGAAGGCAGTGGCTTCTGAGCAGCTCGTTGCAACGGTTCGGGTGGCGGATAGCGTGGTCTATAGCCAGAAAATCTGCTGTTCAACTCAGCCACCATTTCAATCATATCTGTGTGGAATTCCTGTTCAAAACAAGCCTCAAACAAAGCTAACTCAAGAGCATCAGATTTAACAAGAGAGAGAGAGAGAGTGATCCTGCACAATTGAATCTATGACATCTATAGCAAAAACAGCTTCAGCCTGAGACGGTCTCTTCACTACTTTAGACATGTCAAATTCTAATTTTTGATCATGAAGTCTCAGAATTATTTTGCCTTTCTTCACATCTATAAGGGCCCTAGCAGTCCTCATGAAAGGTCTGCCCAAAATTAGCGACACTTTCTGGTCTTCTTCCATATCTATCACAATGAAATCGGCTGGGAAAACAAATGTACCAACTGTTACTACCAAGTCCTCTACCTTCCCTTTTGGGATAACCAAAGATCTATCCGCTAATTGCAATTGCATGGGAGTGGGAGTGCATTTACCAATTCCAAGCTTATTAAAAGTGGAGAGAGGCATAAGATTTATACTAGCACCTAGATCACATAACCCACTACCGCAGTCAATTTCACCAATAAAGCAAGGAACGATAGGTAAACCGGGATCTCCAAGCTTTGGAGGTAGGCTTCTTTGTAGAACCGCTGAAACTTCTTCGGTGAGGTGAACAGTTTCCGCTTCCTCGAGCGATCTCTTGTTTGCTATGATGTCCTTCATGAACTTAGCATAAATCGGCATCTGTTTCAAAGCATCAGAAAAGGAATGTTAATCGTTAATTTCTTGAAAATGCTTAGAAACTTCCCAAATTGCTCATCCAAATTTTTCTTTTTGAGTCTATTGGGAAAAGGAAGAGGGGGAAGGTGTTGTGCAAGAGTAGTAGAAGTAGAAGGTTCAGGAGACCCCTTCTCCTTGGGAACTTCCTTAGGTGGAGGTGGTGGTTCCTCAACAACTCTTGCTCTCCTTCTTGAGCTTCATCTCTTGGGACTCCATGTCCTCATGTGAGCATGACGGATCAAGGAGTTTCCCACTCCTTAGTGTTACCGCTTTTGCTTGCTCTCTTGGGTTGGACTTCGCTTGACTTGGAAGGATGCCAGGCTGTCTCTGAGCAAGTTGTTCTGAGATTTGATCAACTTGAGTTTTAAGGCTCTAGTTAAATGTCATTTGGTTGGCATTGCAGGCCTCCTGCTCGGTGAACTTAGTTTGGGCGGTAGTCATGAAGTTCATCGTCATATTTTGCATGTTTTACATCATGGCTTCCATTCTAGCCAAGTTACCATCAGAAGAGGAAGGGGAGAATGGTTGTTGTTGTTGTTGTTGTGGTCTGAATCCTGGCGGACCACCTTGAGGTCTATACCCCATTTGAGAATTGTTTGCTTGGTGTGGCCCTTGAGGTTTATAACCCATCGAGTTGTTGGAAATATTACTCGGTCCTCCTTGGGTGGAATCGTTGTTCCTCCATGAGAAATTAGGATGGTTTCTCCACGGGGCATTGTTGTTGTTATAGTTGTAGCTGGGGCGGTTGCTAACAAAGTTGACATCTTCTTGTCCCTCGATGTAACTTATTCCTTCACAGAAATGGGTCTCATGGGGACCCGCACATATAGCACACCCCTCTGTGGCTAAAGTAGAAGATGATGAAGCTACAGATTTTGCATTCTCTTTTTGGGATGTAGCAAGCTTCTCCACCATCTTTGTGAGTGAGGATATTTGGGCGGAAAGATGATCGGCTGGTTCGACATGAAGTAGACCGGCCGCTCTTGGAGTTCTTCCCTTATTTCTGGCCCATTGCCTCGTGTTGCTAGTCATTGTCTCAAGAAGTGCCATTCCTTCTTGAGGGGACTTGGTCATGAAGCTACCTCCCGAGGATGAATTCACAAGCAAACGGTTCGCATCGTCAAGCTCATTAAAGAAAGATAGGCATAACGATTGATCATCCAACCCATGGTGGGAGCAATTCATTAACATATCCTTGAACCGGTCCCATGCATCGTACAAGGTTTCTCCGGGCTCTTGGTAGAATGTATTAATCTCTCCAATCAGTTGCCTCGTCCTACTAGTCGGGTAGTATTTAGCAAGGAACTTTTGATCCATTTGCACCCATGTTTGGATTGATTGGGGCGGTAAGCTTCTAAACCATCTTGATGCGGAGTCGGATAAGGAATGGGGGAAAAGCTGCAACCGGATTCTCTCCTTTACCGCACCGTCTTTCCCGAAGGAATTGCAAAAATCAAGGAAAAGACTTAGGTGGTTCGGAGCGTCATCTGGATTTGCTCCACTGAACTTTCCTAAGTCCCAGACCGCGGTAATGAAATGAGTCTTGAAAACCCATTGTCTCGCTTCCTCCGGTGTCAACACTGGGAGGACTATAGCCGAAGGCCTCCCTTCGGTATCCGGCTGGTGGTAATCAGAGAGGGCTCGGTGTTGCTGCTGCCCATTATTCTCGATTTCTGGTTGATCTAGATCCGCCATGTCTAAATCTCTTATGCGTCTTCTCAGAGTGCGCTCAAGTTTGGATCTCGGACTAGCAAGCGGGGAGCTACTAGACCGAGTGTTTGGCATACACAGAGGAAACACAAGGTACCTAATTAATCACAAGAAAAACCAGCACCACAACTTAGTGATAGAAAATATAAACAAGGATAGGATAAAACAACAAAACGAAAACACATTAAAGAAAACAGAACACTAGACTTTAAACAAAAACTAAAAATACCGGAACTAGGGAAATTGAATGAATCAATTTCCCCGACAGCGGCGCCATAAACTTGTTGGGAAAATTACAAACATAGTAATTAAACCTAGCCAAAATGGGCAAGTGCACCCTATTCGTTGTAATAAAACAAGTGTCGTATCCACAGGGAAATTGGATTCTAAATCCCGAGCTTCGGTATAATAGTTAAGTGCGAATAAGCAGTAAAATGGGGGTTTAGCCAGAGGCAAGCTTGGTTGTTTGTTAATTGAAATGCAACAAAAACAGTAAAGTGTTTGTGTATGGAATGGATGGGGGGAGTACCCTAGGATAGTGGGAATCACCCAACTCACTCAAAGAACTTCAAAACCATAACTCATCTTCTCAGTGCCTATTAAAGTTTAGCTCATGAATCCCCAAATCATGGGAAGTCCAATTCTTACCTAAATAATCAAACCCCTTAATTAAAGGAGGTTCAAGTCATCAAGTAGCATTAAGCAAGCACTCTTAATCAACAGCCCTAAGCATTTACTTCCAGAATCAAGAAAGCAAAAGTTAGGGTTTACTCCTTCTTTGTATAGTTCCAAACTCAAGCTCAAATATTGAATGGAACCACCATAAATGCAATAAAGATCAGTTTAGTGCATTAATAGATATTGAAGGAAATAACGAGAGTACACATGAGTTAGGTTTCTAGCATTCAATGAGCAAATGGGTTCAAACCCTCATCCTAGATACAAATATAACTACTCAGCCATAGCTAAAGGAAAGAGCAAGGAAAGGGAGAATCAGCCATTAGAGGAGCTTCCAAGCTTCAATGGAGGTAGAAATCTTCACTATCTTCTTCCTCCTTTCTTCTATTTTCTTCTCCTCTTCTTTTCTCCTCTATTTTCGCCTCTCTCTCGTTTGTTTAGGGTTGTAGTCGTGAGTGTTTGATAATGGGGAAGGAAGCCCCAGATTGTAGTCTTAAACAGAAAATTCTGGGCAAAAATCCCGTCCGACCGACCTTGCAAGGTCGGTCCCAAGGTCGGTCGGACTCTTTTAGGCGGAAACACGTGACGGGTTTTAAAGCTCGACCGACCTTGCAAGTTCGGTCGCAAGGTTGGTCGATTCCAGTGAGTTCTGAGACGGCTTGAACAGAGCCGGACCGACCTTGTAAGGTCGGTCGGCCCCAGAATGTCATTTTTCCTGTGCCGGAATTCTCCCGATGCTTCCCGTTGGCTAGGCATCCTTCCCGAGGTGCTCGAACATTGATGCATTCTCATATTAAGCTCTCAAATGTACTCAAAAGAGTATTTACCTATTCGAACATGCCAAAAGTATAAGATCACTAATAACACACAAATACTCCATAAAGTGGTGATATAAGTCATGCGCCAAATAAAATGACGGTGAATAAAGACCTTGGGAGAGCACTATTTCACCACTTATCAAATACAGTTCTTGTGTTTCATAATTATTGGTAACCACCTTGAGGTTAGGGTATCTTTGACTACGAGCCCCCAAACTATAACTCTATTATCAGAAAGTCAACTACGTGTTGACCTGTCAGCTTAATCACATTAATAATGCGAGGCTGGACAACAAAACTGCTTAATCAACATCGTCTAACTCTCTCTCCATCCCACTTCATATGCATTTTCGAGGTAGGGTTGACGTTTTTAAAAAGATAATAATGCTAATTAAGCATTGTTTTTTGTCCAGCCCGTCATTATTAATGTGATTAAGTTGATAGTTCAGCACGTAGTTAACATCTTGATAACAGAGTTATAGTTCGGGGGCTCATAGTCAGAGATACCATAACCTCAAGGTGGATACCAATAATTCTGATAGACACAAGGTGGTTAATTGTATTATCCCAAATCCTCAAGGGGGTTCCGAGTAATTTACTCTTTTACTAATTATTCTAACATGGTATCAGCCTAAGAATTCTCTCCCGATCCTCCAATATCTTCTCTCCCGATCTACAAATATCTCCATTCCCCATCATAACCGTTGTTTTTTTCCACGCCCTGGTCAATTCTCTGGCGCATTATCTCAACAACCTGCGCACACCGTCTCCCAACTTTCTTCTTCATCGCGATCTCTCCTGCTATGCCACCACCGCGCCATCTCAACCCCTCACGTATCTGCAGCAATGGCCGACCAACCCCCTTCCCCAGCCCACTCCCAAATACCATTCTAGCCTCTCCTCCTCACTCACCCCCTGCTCGCCTAGAGGTGATCATTCGGGCGGGTGGGCGGGCCGGTTTAAAGGTAAATTTAGGCCCGTCGGGCCTATTTTAAAAAACCAAGCCCGGTTTTTTACATGCTCGGGCCGGGATAGGCCCGGTTTTTTTCAGGCTTTGCTGAAGCCCGGCCCGGTTTTTAAATTTTTTTATATAAATGAATAATTTTTTAAAAAATTAATATATTTTAATATAAATTTATATATTATATATATAACTTATTTAAAATTTATATAGTATATATAATTTGTGTATATATTATATAAAAATTAAATGTATATATTACATTTTTAAAAAATAATAATAATAATGTAAATCGGGAATCGGGCCAGCTGGGTTGTCCACGGGCTCAAAAAATGTGCCGCGGCCCGGCCCAGTTTGTTATTTGGGCCTGATTTTATGTCCAGGCCCGCCCGAAGCCCAATCGGGCTCGGGCCTGTCGGGCTTTTTTACGGGCCGGGTCGGACCGGGCTGCCGGACCGGACACATTATGATCAGCTCTACTTGCCATAACTCCCCACCAATTCCAGTGACTTCTTCCAACCCCGCCGATGTTGCCGTTCAACAAGCCTTACACGTAAACTCCATAACCAATCACGTGTGTATCGAGCTTACCCAAAATCCCTCAAACTACACTTTATGGCGTCATCTATTCCTAGTTACTCTCGGAAAATTTAGCCTCCTCTCCCACGTTGATGGCACCCCACCTAGCTCTGACGACAGTTGGTCGCTTCTAGACTTTACAGTTTTATCCTGGATATACGCAACAATTCATCCAGACATCTTCAGTCTTATTCTCCGTCCAAATCCCACGGCCTATGAAGTTTGGACTGCCATCGAGGACTTGTTTCGCGACAACAAAAAGGCGCTCGCAATACAACTAGAAGCAAAATTTCGAGGCCTTCGCCCGGGCTTCATGACAATCAATGACTACTGTATGCAACTAAAGACCCTCACCGATGCCTTATCCGATGTAGACAGCCCCGTTTTGACGGGAATCTCGTCCTTCAAACTATCAGCGGGCTCAACGACTCCTACTCCAACCTCTGTAGTATAATACAGTTCCAGCGCCCCTTCCCTACCTTCCAACAAGTCATAAGCAGTCTCATTCTAGAAGAAACCTGTAGTAACACCGTCATCTCCAATGCTACAGCTCTCGCCACCACCTCTAGCACCGCTTCCCTCCCCCCCCTGGCGACATCATCCTCACCTGAAGCACCAGCAACAGCCGCGCGCAACTCAAACAGCAACTCCAACCGCGGAAATCGTCGTGGTTGCGGCGGCAGAGGACGGGGGTGCGGACAACACTCCCTCCAACAGCAACTATGGGCCACTTAACAACAATTGAACGCGCAACCGCAGTGATCTTCTACCTGGTCCAGTCTCGGCATCTTCAGCCCGTGTCCAAGCGCACACCGCCACAGGCGCTTATTCACCAACAAATATCTCCTGCATGGGATTAGCAAAGCCTGATCAACGCCATCAATGCTTTAGCCCCCTCCACGTGCGCGCACGATCCATCCTGGTATATGGATACCGGCGCGACCTCCCACATCAGCCAAAACCCAGGTATCCTCTCTCTTGTTTCTTCTCCTAGCATGAACTCTCCTTCACGTATCGTGGTCGGCAATGGTACCACCCTCCCAATCACTCACATCGGTCATACCAATCTCTCCTCCACCCTCATTATCCCTTCGCAACGTTTTAGTTAATCCTCATCTTCTCAAAAATTTAATATATGTACGATGTTTAGTATTGACAATAATTGCTCTGTTGAATTTGATTGAAATAACCCAAACCTTTATGTGTTAATAATTATATAATAATGATTTTCTAAGGCTAATTAAGTCCTTAGGAACATTGGTGAAGGAAGGATAACCAAAAGAGAGAAGAAATCGCGTAAAATGCATAAAAATGTAAAAATGTGTGTTTATGCAACCTTATGAGGCATATGACCTTGATTAGGTCCTATATTTATTCATAGGGATTAATTATGCCTAAATAATATATGGGAACAAATCCAGAAGAAAACGAATCCATATAGTGGGTTAAAAACGCTAACGAAGCTTTAAAGCATGTTTTTCGAGAAAACCCAGAAATGTGATTGTAAGCAGTTTAATGGGCTATAAAAAATTATAGTTGGTCATTTAACTATAATTAAACCTTAGTAAAGTTTTAAGAACCATTAAAATTAAATAAACGGGAAAAATTTGGAAAATGGGCCCGGTTAGTGAATAGTGCCAAACCGGGAAGTTAATGAGCGTTTCTTGTGAAAAGACGAAAATGCCCCTGCTTAAACTACAGGGGGGGGTGATTTTTATGTGTAACTCAGCTCCTCTCTCTCTCAAATAATAAACTAGTTAATAAGATAGAAGAGAAAGAAGAAATGAAAAAGGAAGAAAAAGAAAAAGGGTACAAAAGCTACTTTTCCCCCTCCCTCTCTTCCATTTCCTCTTCCTCCCTCCCTTTCTTCCTTCTCCACCCGGCAACCCACCCTCCTTCTTCCTTGCTGGAGATTTTGAGCAGCTTCAATGGCAGCTCCCTTTCCTCCTCATGCCCAAGCACACCAATGCACCAAATCGAAAATAAATTACATATTCTTCTTCACCTCATCAATGGCTATCTTGTGCTCTTTTCAAAATCTTCAAAGGATGAAGATTACCTCCATCCATGGGTATAGCCCATTTGAAGAGAAAATCAGATTTATGGAGCTAGGTTGCCCCCTCTTTCATTCAAGGTAAGAAAAATCACAATAATCCATCTCTTCCTTCATTTTTTGTGACCGAAAATTGCCCAGCTTTGAACCTCCATTGTTGCTCCTATTCTAGCTTTGTTTTATCTTCAAAAAAGGAGCTGGAGCCTTTCTTTGTTGCTTGCCCAAAACTCCATCCTAGAACTTCAAGGTAATGCCCTAATCTTAGTATTTTAAACCCTCTTGTTGAATTCTAGGGTTATTCCATGAGTCTAGGTGAATTACTTAGCACTCATTATCTCTATTTAATATTTTTAGAAGTGAGCAAATGGGACTTTCCCCTTTGACCGGTTTCAATCAAGAGAAGAGGAAAGAAGAGGAGTGAGAAGGGAACACTTATGAATTTAAGGTAATTAAACTACCCTAATGTTTACCCTTAAATGCCTTCGGAATTTTGGGTTGGGTAATTTAAAATAATGAACTAAATTTGAGTAAGAATGTGTTTGGTAGTTAGAGGAGAGAATTGTGAATGTTGTGTGATTTAAGGGCCTAAGAGCCATGTAATTTATGATTATTGTATTAGAATGTAATTGGTGAATTGTGGATGAGATTTAGAATGAATTGTGTGCTGGTAGAATCCATTAAGGATTTGGTTAGCTTGTGTTGAATTGTGGATATTTTGGTTTAGGGATGAAGATATTGAAATTTGGATGTGTTAGTAGTGACGAAGTTATGGCGAATTTTCTGTAGAAACCTAAGAGATTTAGGTGACTTTATGAGTTGAAGAACCTGGGAGTTAAATGGGGGTTAATTGGGATTGAATTAGGTTAGTTAATCCCCCTAAGATGTTGATTGAAGGAGTATAAGGAATTGTACAAAATCTGTAGCGAAGTGTTGTAGGAAAATCTTAAGTTTCCTATAGATGAACCAGTGTGTTCAGTTTTGAAAATAAGGAGTGAACTTGGGTAATGGAGTTGTAAATGACTAGGAAGGAATTGGTATGGTAAAAGGATTGTAGGCGAACAATTGAGCTAGTAAAGTGGAGAGCAAAAGAGCATTTAAGAAATCTGAAAACTAAGTTGTAGTACAGAAAAAGTTGAGTGAAAATTGTGTAATTAGTCTAGAAATGAGTAAAAGGTTTGATCAAGGATTTAAGAAAGTTAAATGTATGTTTAAGGTGTTATAACATGTTTGGAAACATGTGGAAAGGTTAGAAAAGAAATGGGTGAAAATGGTGTTGGAATAGGGATTTAAAACTGTCAAATTTGATAGATTTCTGCTATGGTCCGGCACCTAGGTTAGGGACGAGGTCCAGGACCACATCAAAAAATAGGCCGAGAGTATCACCTACAGATGGTCCGGGACTTGGGGTGAGTAAAAAGTCCCGGACCAATGCAAAATATGTCCCGAAAGTCTATTCCAGTGTTGGTCCGGGACTTGGGACCCGGATATGGTCCCGGACCACACCTAAAAATCAATCGTAAGTGTATAAATGGAATTTAAAGATGGGGAATTGAATGGTAATGTTATTATAAGGTTGTTAGGACTTGTTTAATGACATTTAAAGGCCATTAGAAGTGTAAACAAGCATGAGATATAATGTGAGCTAAATAACTTGTGTGTTTAAGTTCGAACTATAACTAGTTAGTAATTATAAATCGGGAAATTATTAGTGATGAAATGAATTAGGTTAATTAAAGAGAATTAATCGCCCGACTTAATGGATGTCATAGGATTCGATTAGTTGGACTCCGGATGAGAGTCGACGACGAGCAACGACGGTGAACGGTATGGTTTTCTTACAACCTGTGTTTTACCAGGTTACACCGGCTTGTATGCCTATTTGATTTTCTGGATGTTTATCACCTTATAAGATAAATCATGTAATGAGTTTACAGTAATTCATTTATGTGACGTGTTTTTTTCTGATACCATTTAAACTCGAGTATGTGTTAACCGTAGCTAACCGACTCTAGGATCACATAAGGGATCGGTATGCGGATGTAATGTCCCAACCTATGGGAACGTTCTAACTATGGTTATGCTTGTGTTAATTGTGAATGTTTGTGTTGGATGTATATTACCTCCCCTGTGTGTCTAACTGGACCTGAATAACTATAATGTAACATGACGTGATAAGTTCCAAAGGGGGGACTTCTAACCAATGTATAACCTGGGGGGTGAGAAATCCAGGTGTCCGGTCGTGCGCGTATGTACGGGAGGTATCTATATCATATTCGACTCTCTCCATGTGTAGTTGTGTTTCCTTCTTGGAATTCAATCTCCCACGAGCCTATAGATGGCTCTCCTGCCTTGACTTATGTTCGGGGTTAGGGAGAAATTATGTACGGTGTGTTTGATCCACTAGATCTGACACATCTTGAGTAAGTTATTCGTTCGATAAACATAACAACAATGTGTTATGTATCGAGCTAGTCATGAGGACCAATACGTTCTCTAGACTCTATAAAAAGTTGGCTAACCCTAATTCGGTTCGATTCCTCTCATGACTCGTTCCGGAGTCATGTTGTATGAATGTGGTTGTGTGACAAATGTTGTTGAAATACCCCAAACCTTGATATGCGGTTTAAATATTAAACTATGGTATGTAAAGGCTAAAAGTGCCTTAGGAACATCAGTGTACAATTTAAACCATAGTAAAATGCAATAAAGCATTAAGACACAGTTTGAGCAAAAACATGCTCTAAGCTATGAGCGAACTTGGTTAGGACCCAAAGAGCCTACCAAGGCTTAATAATATTCAAGTATGATTTGATAAGGCTAATTAAGTCCTTAGGAAACTTTGGTAGACAATGAAACCAAACAAAACACAAATAAATACCTTAAAGTCAATATGAGCAAAAATGTGCTCTAAGCCTGGGATAAATTTGTATAAGACCTAATGGTCATACCTATACCTTAAAGTATGTTAAGGAACATATTTAATCAATTACCAAAGAAAACCAAGCTTGAAAACAAGTTAAAACACAAAATGTGCTCTAAGGAGTCTTAAAGCACGTTTTTGAAAAATTGTCTTGTAAATGAGTTTTGAATGGCTAGATGTCCATCATTACTCTTTAATTAACATGTGTACTATATAGTATCACATTTGGAAGTCTATATCAATGGGAAATCAAAAATTTCACAAATATGTGCCTTAGTTTGTGAATAGTGCCTAAATAGTGCTAGTTTTGACTTAAGTCAACTTTAATTAGTTAAATGGTCAACAAAGACCATAAGTATCTTATATATTGAAGGGGGCACGGTTTTTAGTGTGTGAGTCATCACACTTGGCTAGCAAATAAAGAAAAGAAGAAAGAATAAAGTGAAAAGTTACTTTATGCCTTATAACATAAATATCTCCAAACTAAACCTCTCTCCTCACTTTCTCTTCTTTTCTTCTTGGTTCCCACCGTCTCCAACCTCATCCTCCCTTCTCCATCTCATTTTTCTACAGCCATATACCATTCTCCATCTTTGAATGCTTGTAACTTCTAGCTCCATGCACCAAATCAAATTCCAAGACCATATTTGTCTTAGTTAGGTCAAGCTCTACACTTCTCTCTTTTCAAATCTTCAAGAACTCCATTTTGGTGCCATGAAGATTCTCCATTGAAGGAGCTTGAGCTCACCTTTTCATGCCTTGACATTCTCCTTTGCTTCAAGGTAAGGAAAATCAAAGAAAACAACATTTCCTCTTGTTTTAGTGTGTGGCCGAAAATTCACCTTACAATGGTGCATTACCTTGCTATCTTTTTAGCTTAATCCAAACTTCAAAGGGCTAGGAGGAGTCCTATCTTGCCACTTGTTCAAGTTCTCTTTCAAATTCCAAAGGTAAACATCAATTTTAGTGTTTTAAGACACTTATGTAAACCTAGGGTTTAATTATGAGTTTGAGTATTAAACTTAATGCTCATTACCCTTATATGTATATTGGTTAGAAGGTTGACAAGTGATAAAAGCTCCTTGCCGATTTTCAATCAAGAAAAACAAGAGAAAACAAGTGAGAAAACTTGGAAAAACAAAGAGGTAAATAACCTCTCTTAATGTGGTTTAATGTACTAGGGAATTGAGCTATATTTGCTTAATAAATAACCTAAAGAGCCAATGGGAAAATGAGCTAGGAAACTATCCACAAGGTGGACTAAAAGGACATGGGAGCATTGTTGTGTGTATTCGCAGGTTGAAGGCATTTAAATGTGGAAATTCAGTGTTTATGGTTTATGCTATTTAAGGGCCTAAGTGCCAAGCAATTTAAGTTTATGCACTATATTGTGATGTAGTGTAAATTTGGTGAAGTTTTGTGTGTGAGGAAGTTCTTGATGGATTTTAGGTGTTCTTGAATGAAATAAGGTAAAAACCTAAGTGTTTGGATGTGAGGATATACAAGAGAAGCTATGGCAAAATTTGGAAAATGTATAAGGATTTCTAGGTTTTAAATGAGTTTTGGTGAACTAGGAAGTGTTAAAGGTGAACAAATGTTTTACTAGGGAAGAAAACATGTATTAAGGTGATTTAGAGTGATGCAAGGATTTAGGTATTATCTTGGAAGTTCTAGGAATTCAATGTGTGTTTTTGAGAATGTATTCAAGTCTTGGAGAAGTTTGTTTAAGGTTTAGGAATGTTGATGTACAAGGAAGAAGTGATGTTTAGGCAAGATGTGAAAAGGAGATTTAGTTAGTAAGAGAAGAAGTTTGAGAGATGATGTTAAGGTGTAGAGGAAACACCTTGGTATAGTGGTCAATATTGGTGAAGTACCACTTAGAAATCCTAAGGAGGAAACATTCCAAGTGCTAAGAATTTTGTAAGGATTTGTGAATGATAAGATGGTTTTGGTGTGTGATTTAAAGAGTTTAGTACATGGCTAAAGGTGTGTTTGAGGAATCATATGGTGTTGCAACACATTGGGAGACTTAAGGAAAAGTTTGGAACAATTTGGACAATTCTTAGGAAGTTTCTGCAGCCGACCTACCCAGGGGACCGACCCCAGTCTGGGTCGGTCGGGCTGAAACTGTGAACTTAGATGATCTCTGCAGCCGACCTACCCAGGGGTGGGTCGGTCGGTGGGTCGGTCGGACCTTAAAAAAAAAATTAATTTTAAGAATGTTAAGTGGTATTAGTGGTATGCCATTAAGAGAGTATGATGGTTAGAAAGATAAATATATATGGACTTGAGAGATTAAGTTAGTGAGATGATTAAATGTTAAGGTTATAAATGATATGTAATGATGGGGATTGATTAGTAATGATGTATAAGTTTGTTTAAGACAGTGTTAGGTGAGTTATAAGGGCAATTAAGTAGGTGGAAAGTTGGATTAAAATGTAAAGTAAAACAAGTTAAAATGTGAAGTTATATAACTAAATTAACGGGATAAGTTATAAGCATTAGACTTTAAACATCATGTTACCCCGATGTAATAAAAGTACATGTAATGTTATCAGTTGTTCGAGAATTGCTCGAGGAACATAAGTGGACATGATAAAGTGGACTCCGGTGACAGGTATGGTTTTCTTGCAACCTGTGTCCTACCGGATTACACCGGCTTGTATGCCATGTGTTTTTCTGCATGTTTGCCACGTTGTAAGATAAAACATGTAATGAGTTTACAGTAATTCATTTATGTGGCGTGTTCAACTCCGATACCATTTAACCTCGGAAGTGTTAACCTTAGTTAACTGAGTCTAGGATCACATGAGAGTTCGGTATTCGGATTAAACGACCCGAACCATGGGACGTACTAACCCGGCTATGCGTGTGTTAATTGTGTGATATGTGTATGTGAATGTAGGGATCTCCCTTGTGTGTTTAACCCAGTTGTAATACTGTATGGTGTGTAGTTGTGACAAACTCCACAGTGGGGTTCTAGCCAATATCTAAAGTAAGTATGTACTAACAGTAGTGAGGAATCCGGTTTGGCCGGTCGCACGTTGTTTGGGAGAGGGTATCCTTCTTAGCCTTACCCTTCTCTTTGTTATGGTTGTTTCCCTCATGGGTTATGATCTCCCATTAGCTTACTCCAAAGCTTAGCTATTCTGACTTATGATCGGTTTAGGGGGAACATGTGTTTGTGTGGTGTGTTCGGGCCTCCAAACCCGAACCATCTTAACTTAAGTTACTCGTCCGACTATTAGGACGGTAATGAGTGTTGTTGTTGTTGTATAACGAGCTTACCATGAGGGTGACACCATTCTCTAGGCTCACCAGTGAATTAACTATGTTTGGGTCGGTTCCTAAGAGGACCGTTCCCGTTATGTTATGTGATGTTGTTGCAAAGCAATTCCTATTGCGATGTTATCATGTGCACGTGGAAACGTGAAGGGTGTTGTTATGTTTTGTTATGCGAGAATATTATATGTTATAAAATATGGAGTGTGTGGATCATGGAAATGAATTCCAGTTGTGATATGAGGCGTTTGAGGATAACCCGATTATTGGGTAGTTGTCGTCTATTAAGGAAGTAGCTCCATTAGAGGAGGAACACTCTAGGGATAATGAATACCGTGAGTGACTTATTAAATAAGGATGTATTATCCGTTTGTTGAGCCCATTGAGGCGAAATGTTATGTGTTGTGTGTTTACAGTTGCATGCATGATTATATAATCAATCGCATGCTAAGACGACAATTAGTTGTGCGTGGCCCGGTAGCATGTGGGCTGCGGGATTACCATACCAGCAAAGGTGCTGAGCCCCTTGGGGGCCACCCTTTCTCTCTTCTTTTCCCTATTTCAGGTACAAGGAGCTGGAAGCCGTTCGAGAGTAGGACGGGTAGTCATTGTACATGGGTAATCGTTTAAGTTGTATATATACAATAGGTGTAGTAAGACCGAAATTGTTATCGGCATTAGTTTGAATACTCGGTACAGTTGGAAGGTGCTGATCCAGTTGGAAAGGTTGTTGTATGTTGTTTCTATTGTTAATGGAAGGGTCAGTAGTGTGTAGTCGCTCGGGAATCTAGTCCATCAGACCGTAAATGTATATGTAATAGCCTTGTTAGCCACGTGGGTGGTTAACGGCGTGTAACACCAACGAGTTAAGTAATGTGTGAAGTCTGTTTTTCCGCTGCAGTTTATTGTAAGTGTGTTAATGTTGGATGGGTGTTACAGTTGTATGCACCCGTGTGTTGAGTATTGAAATCAATTCCATGTTTATTATGAATAGTAGTTGTGTGTAGCCCGTTTTAAACTAGACAAGTGTTGACCCATAAGAATGAGATTTTTTTTGAGGTAAAAACCCTCATGGTATAAGAGCAAGGTAATGTGATCTAATAGACATTAATGTGTTATACTTGTTGATTGTACTTCATTGTTTGAATACTTGTTGTACGTGAACAAATGTATGTTTATAGTATTTCATGCATGATTTAAATAAATCACTCGCATGCTCAGACAACAATTAGTTGTGCGTGGCCCGGTAGCATGCGGGCTGCTTGATTACTATGCCAACAAAGGTGCTGAGCCCCTTGGGGGCCACCCATTATTTTCCAGGTTTAATGAAGATGATCCGTTCGAGAGTAGGACGAGGTTGCTGCTGTAGCATGGGTAGTTTCATAGATTTATGTATGTACTTGTTAGTAGAGTAAGACCGAACTTGTTAACAACAATAGTTGTAGTACACTCGGTACAGTTTGGAATGTAAGTGTATTTGACTCGGTTTAAAAACGGAATGGAATTTGTAATGTATAAGTGCTCGGGAATCTTGTCCATCAGACCGGTACATTGTGTAAGTATCAGCCTGGTTAGCCACGTGGGTGGCTAACGGCGTGTACACCAATCAGTTAAGTCAGAGTTATGTGTATTTTCCCCTGCGATTGGTTGTTAAACATGGAGTTTGTGGTTGGGGTGTTACATTGATCCCCATGGTTTTCCATCAAGGATCTTACCAGCAGGAACGTGATCAACCGGTGCAATAGCCGTCTGTACCCGTTTGTGCCACCAACGACCACACCATCAACCGCCACAGCTTACTCCCTCTCGACCACCACCACCACCGCCCACCCCTGGCACACTCGGCTCGTGCATCCTAATGCCACCGCTCTACGTTCCTTGGTAAACCAGCAGCTACTTAGTTCAAATAAATCGGCATCTCCTTTATGCCAAGCTTGTCAGCTAGGCGAACATGTCCGTTTACCATTTTTTTCTTCAAAGAACATTTCTGCACACCCATTTGATTAAGTGCACTACGACTTATGGACTTCTCATGTGCCCAGTTTTAGTGGGTACAAATATTTTTTGGTTTTGTTAGATGACTTTAGTCATTATATTGGACATTTCCACTAGAAACAAATCGCAAAACATCTGATGTTATTCAACATTTTCATATGTGTGTTGCTATCATTTTCACTGCGCAATTAAATACATTCAATGTGATCACAGCCGAGAGTTTGACAATCACAATCTTCGATCCTTCCTCACCTCTCGAGGCACCCTTCTACGCTTCTCGTGTCCTCACACATCGCAACAAAACGGTAAGGCCGAACGCATCATACGCACCCTTACTAACGTCATCCAAACACTCCTTTTCCGTAGTCACCTCCCCCACAATTTTGGGCAGAAGCCCTCACCATCGCCACCCATTTACTGAACCTCACTCCCTCTTCCACCACACCCAACAACACACCTCACATGCTTTCCATCGCCAACAACCTACCTACAATCATCTTAGAACCTTCGGTTGCCTTTGCTACCTCAACCTCCTCCTCCACCACCACCCACAAACTACAACCTCGAACAACAACCTGCATCTTCCTCGGCTATGCACCGGAGCATAAGGATATCGTTGCCTGGATCTCAAAATCATAAGGTAATAACCTCACGTCACGTAATATTTATGAAAATATTTTTCCATATCACTCTCCACAATTACAACCCGTCGGCTCCTACTTTACTCCACAGCCAGACACTGATCTACCCATCCCACCACTTACAACAAACCAACCCACCCCAGCCCAACCCATGCGTCCCAGCCCACACCCCCCATCTCTCACGCTTCACAAAGCCAACCCCCCTCTCGGTCAACCAAACCCAAATACCCCGCCTGCCCTCGGTCAACCCAGCTCCTATGACCAAACTACACCGGCCTCATCTCGCGCACCCTCCTCTCCCGGGGGCCCAATAGCCACGACTCACACCACTGCCTCTCATATCCAACCCACGTCACCAAACCCCTCCCCACATCATGCGCCAGATGACCAACTAAACCCAACAGCGACCGTTCACCCCACACTCGACATGAATCACCCTAACCCTCCGAATACAAGCCCAACCCATACACACACATCTACACCCGCCCCCATTTCCAACCCTCGATCAACACACCCCCATGACCACTCGCTCCCGTTTCGGCATCATCAAACCAAACAGATCTTCAACCTATCCGTTCCTCCTCTTCCACTCAGTCACAAGACCGCTCTGCAAGACCCTAACTGGTACAAATCAATGAACGAAGAGTTTGATGCCTTGATCAAAAACAAGACTTAGGATCTAGTTCCTCGTCTCCCCACACACAACATTGTTTCAGGCAAGTGGTTGTTTCGTCACAAATTTGATGCAGATGGTCGTCTCGCATGCTACAAGTCCAGGTGGGTCACTCGTGGCTTCTCCCAACAGCACGGCCTCGACTACGATGAAACATTCTCCCCAGTCGTCAAACCACCCACAATCGTACCAACCTTTCCCTCCCTATCACGAAACGTTTGCCCATCCACCAATTAGATGTTCAAAACGCCTTTCTACATGACATGCTCAACGAAGACGTCTAATGCCAACAACCACCCAGCTTCATTCACCCACAGTTTCCAAACCATGTATGCAAACTCCGCAAAGCTCTATACGGTCTAAAATAAGCTCCACGAGCCTGGTTCCAGCGTTTTGCCACCTACGTCATATAGTTGGGCTTTCATAACTGCCGCTTAGACCCCTCCTTATTTGTTTTCGCCGGGGTTCTCATCAAGCACATCTCCTCGTCTATGTAGATGACATAATCCTCACCGCCTTCACCACCTCCCTACTCCGCAAAATAATCTCCGCTCTCAGCACCGAATTTTCCATGACCAACCTAGGCCCCCTCTACTACTTCTTCGCATCTCCGACGTCACCCGTCACTCCACCGGCCTCCACCTCAATCAAACAGCATACACCAAAGATCTTCTGCCCCGCTTCAATATGGAGGCCTGCAACCCTTGCAAATTCCCCTCGACACACACCAAGCTTGGAGCCAATGCAGGCCCCAAACTCACCAACCCCACGGCCTATCGTTCCCTTACTGGGTGCCCTTCAATATCTCACATTCACTCAACCCGACATTAGCTATGCCATTCAGCAGTGTTGTCTCCATATGCACGAACCTTGTGAAGCACACTTCAATGCTCTAAAACGGATCCTGCGATACCTCAAGGGCACCCTCAATCTTGGGCTACATATCACTCCAAACCTCTCAGATCAAATCATCATCTACTTTGATGTAGACTGGGTCGAATGCCCCGACACTAGATGCTCAACATCCGGATACTGCACCTTTCTTGGCTCTAACCTCATATCGCAGTCATCCAAGCGCCAACACACTGTCTCCCGCTCTAGTGCAGAAGCTGAATACCGGGCAGTCGCCAACACCATTGTAGAATCTTGTTGGCTGCGCAACCTTCTTCATGAACTCGGATCACCACCATCTCGTGCTACTGTTGTCTTCTGCGACAACGTCAGCTCCGTATACATGAGCTCCAATCCCGTTCAACACCAATGTACCAAGCACGTAGAAATTGACCTCCACTTTGTCAGAGAAAAGGTTGCGCTTGGACAAGCCCGCGTCCTTCACGTTCCAACCACTCATCAGTTTGCCGACATAATGACAAAAGGCCTACCATCTCCACTCTTTCTAGATTTTAGATCCAGTCTCTACCTTAGTGACCCACCGGTAGAGACTGCGGGGGGCTGTTAAAATAAATATTTATGTATATATGTAACCTCTCACTACCCACGTTTTATAGTCCCACTACTCATGTAAATCACTATATATATATATATATATCCATAATACAATGATAATCTTTGTGGTGCTTTTACTAATTATTCTAACAAAAAGAACACCAAATTACTTTTTGTTTCAGCCAAGAGAAGATTAATCTTGATTGAACAGTGGATATAAGATAGTAAGTAGTAACGTTAATTATTTTTTTCCGTAATAACATCTTTGTATCAATGAAATACCCCAAAGATTTATTACCTTAATTCATAAGGATTAAATTAATCATGAGCAATAATTGCTACAAATATTACGGTATAAATATAAAGTCCAAATGGACATTAAATTATATACTAATCTCTAATCAAAGAGAAAATATTATTAAGGAAAAATCAACTCCTAAATTTAATATCACATGTAAATATTAGTACAAGTATCATATACTACTAATACCGCTCAATAAAATCATATAAATATTTTATGTAGCTTAAACAATCATTTATACAATACATACTGACATATACACTTCCAAACAAGAAAAAAAAATAAGTCACCACCTAACACATAACTATAGTATTATATGTACAATTGTGACATAATATTAACTAATGGAAAAATCAAAATTTCCCTCCAATTCTCTCCTTGGCCGGTTGTAATGTGCTGGAAAAGGGAACCCAAAAAGAAATGTTAGTGAAATAAAGAAACAATAAAAACAATACTAGTAGATTAAATAAGTAATAAAGGACATACTAGTACACTACACTATCTTCTCAAATGTCACTTTTTCTCATCTTCCCCATGCTGCCCCATACTGTCTCGATCACACCCTTCCTACAGCCAGAACTCCAGCTTTCTTTTCTCACTTGCTCAGTACGACAGCAACTCAATACCCACCTCCATCATCTCGATTTTCTTCAGCCTACCACTACCGTTGGACGCCTGAAACAAGGAGAAACTGCTCTCTTCTATCCATCTTCCTTTCGGTTCTTCCAAGAGTAATCCCGACCGGTTCCTTCTCCTCCAGCTTGACAACAGTCTCCACCTTCCTCTCTACTTAATTCAAATCGGTACCAACAAGAACAAAGCCCCACCTTTCCTTCCCTTCCTTGCTCAGTTTCGGATAGCAGTAGAGGAGAAAACGGTAAGAGTCCCCTTCCTTTCTTCTTTTTTCTGCATGGTTATACTTCTCTTTCTGCTAAGATCGTGCCTCCACCTCTACCACTGCAAGGCAACTTATCCTTTTCTTTATGAAATAGAAACAAACACAACCCATCCCTTCCTCATTCACGGATGGTTGCAGCAAGACAACACCCATGGGACAAAGTAAAAACCAGCCCTTCTTACCTGTCCTATTTTGACGTTTTACAAGCATCCCCCACCAGATTTTCCTTCATTGTTCAAGGTATAAAAGCCACCATTGAAGACTCCACACCTGCTGAGAAAGGTCCTAGAACTGCTTCAAAAAAATGCACTCCAATAATAAGGTAGAAACCGAGAGCCTTATATGTTCCAGCTACTCATTCCTCCCACACTACTACAAATATGATCAATGACTACTAACGTATGACAACTGTTATTGCGTCTAAGTAGTGATAAGCTGGCATAGTGGGTAAAACATGGTGAAAGACAACTATTACATACCCTTAGTTGTTGTATATCTTTGTCCGCTTTGCAAAGTGAAAGCGAGAGATTGAAGTTCCTTCACCCGGGTTCGAATCCTCGACCATTCAAAAATAAAAATTCCCCATTCCCTTTTCTCTTCTTCTTTGAAAAATCTTTAACTCTTCCCGAAATAATATTCAAACAGGGGACCATGCCCATGAGTAAAAGTTGGGCATATGCTCAAACTATTCTGGCCATTAGATTATAATTTAGTTTTTTAAGTATTAATCTCAACCGTATATGTATTTATTTATTTAATAATTAGGTTTATAAAAAAGAAAAACAATCAAATAATAATAATAAGGGGTGTAATAGACTTTTCAAATATAACCAACCACTCCCCCTATTATAGGAGATAAATGTTACGGAAGTTTTTGTCACCTAACTTCCTCTCGTCCATCTCAAGAAAATCATGCTCTCTACTAGTTTATCTCTCCTCACCACCAGTAATTAGTATTTTAATAATTATTGACTAGTAACTTCCCTAAATATACGACATTGACATGTGGAAATTTCTTCCCCACATCCATTAATGCTACAAAGTTTATGTATTTTTTTAATTGTTATTTTTAAATAAAGTAAGTTGCTTAAAATGTGGGATATTTATTAGAATTGATTGTTTATAGTTTTCTTTTCATATCAGATATTTAAATAAATTATACAATTTCAAAATGAAAATGTAGATATGTTTGCTATTTAAGAAAAAGTGTAGATATTTAGGTAAAAGGATAGATTTTTTGAAACGAAGGTGTAGATTTTATGACGGAAGTGTAGATTTTTAGTATTTCTAAAAATGAAAGTAAAAGTGTAGATATTAAAAAAAATGATAGATTTTTCAAAATGAAGGTGTAGATTTATTTGATAGAATTGTAAATTTTTAGTAATTGCTCATTTAAGTAAAAGTGTAGTTATTTAAGTAAAAAGGATAGATTTGTAAAAGTAGGTGTAGATTTGTTTGATAAAGTGTAGATTTTTTATTTGAACAATACAATGTTAAAACGAATGAGTGAAATTATTTTAATGAGTAATAAATAAGACAACCTAGGAATTTCACTTGTGATCTTATTTATTTTAAAGGGTTCATGTCAAATTATTTTCTAATTGCTTCTTTCAAAACAATTTGTTTCCCACTTTAAAAAATATTAATGGTTTATCATTTTTTTTCAAATTAGATCGTTTTGCAATATACAACTCATCTAAAATTACATTCTTATTTAGATATTTAGTAAAATGTCAGATTTTAAAAATGCAAGTGTGGATTTTTTAGAAGTGTGAATTTTAATTAATTTTAATTCAAGTAAAAGTGTAGATATTTAGGTAAAGTAATGGTTGTTTCAAAATATAATTCGTTGATTTATTTTGTTGATTGTAATGTTTATAAGTAATAAATAAATTTAATGTTGTTCTTTACATTTCTATAAGGATCTCTTGTCAATTTAAATTTCTAATGGTATTTTTAAATAATTTTTTCATAAAAGTGGGACTTTTGATTTTTCAGATCACTACTCCACTTATTACATTTTCCCTTTTTTCTTAAAACTAAAGTTAAATTTGACATCTATGCCCCTATAATAAACAAAAATTCTAACCTTCAATTTATTTATTATAAATTCAACTGCATGATTTAATTGAACACCATGCTTAAAATTGTTGAGCACCTTCCCCTCGTTGAATAATATTAGCCCAATTGCGATACCTTTCCTCTTCACTCCTTGCTCGCTCGTCTTCTCCAACCGGCTGAAGCCATGGCGAATCTGCCATCCTTACTTGTCTGTATTCTCCGACAAACGAAGCCATTTTTGCTCTGTGCATTTGAAGCTTATCGTACTTCAGTCTCCCTCCCTCTCTGCTCTCGCCTAATGTAGTTTAATTCAACCAGGTATATACTAATCTAACCATTTCTACTTCGATTTTTTTCTACAATTGAACCACCTAAGAAGTTCGATTCTAAACCTCAAGATCTACAATCGCTAACTCTCAAATTGAGAGTTCCTCCTAAACTTTAAACCTAGGTTTTCATGGGAGAGTGTTTCACTCAATTTTTATATCCTAACCCTAACTCATTTCTTGGGTGCTTCGGTAATGCTTGCGTCTGTTTGAATTTCAGGTGGTTGCTGCTGACTTTGTACGAAGGAAGTTCCATCTCGCTTTCCTGTTGGTTACTACAAGTGAGTATTATTTTGTATTTCCTTTCTAGTTGAAGTGATGGCCTGTGTGAATTTCTTCAAAATCAATCGGCTGTTGTGAACCAGGTCTCCTTATTTTCTCATTCCAGTAGCAATTGACGACTACCATGGAACTTAGGATTTTTTGTTGTTTAAACCAAATTTAGGTTCTGGTGATCGTTTGCTTTATTTTTTGAATATTTTGATAATTAGTGACTCCAAACAACTCGTCGAGAGAGGCCAGAATTTGTTCCTCTAGCTTCTTTTATACGTTGATGTTTTGATGTATCTCAGTCGTTAGATCACAAACAGAAAATAATTATGTATATAAATCAGGAGAGATAGAATTTACCCAGAGTATCAATTCGCAACAACAGTCGTAGTATAAACAACTTTTCTGTGATATCCACAAGCCTATAGGAAAACCGATAGAAATGTGTAATGCCCAATAAATATATAAACCAGTTAATGTTGCTACACCAATACACTTGACTCTGAATCCAGAGGGTGGTATACAATATGTTCTTGGATGTTGGCTTAGCTGCAGAGTGACCAAACACCCTCCTTCAAAAATGAGGGCAAAGAGAAAGCTTCTGTGTGGACCTATCAAACAATTGTGAGCTACGGTCAAATGGGTAAAAATTAAAGAGTGCATTCTTGTTCTCGAGTCCCAGATATCAGCAGTAGTTAGAACCCAAGAAATTGAACAATTGAGGGAGGAATTTTTATACCTCGAGTTATAGAACCTAAGTTCTCGTTGATGCTTAAGTGCTCCTTCGATCTTCTCTATAAGATTCACTGGGAGTAGGAAATCAACAGGTGGACCATCCGTCGAGCACGGCACAAATCCAGCTACAAGGAAGGTAAACACATTATATAGATCAGTGAAGTAGAAGAGGAAAGTCGAAGGGTATCCAAAATTGCACATAATTTTTTTTCTATTTTGGAGTTGTCTTCAGATACTAACACTTCTTTTATTTGTTTTTTAGAGACTGGAACTCTAATGATAATTCTATGGCCCCCTTTTCTTTATCACTTACCTTTGTTGTAAGTTTCTATGGCCTTCTTGCTCCTGTACAGTTAACTTCATAGGTGATGGTTATTGCTTGAGAGTGATGTTATATGTAAATTTGATGTAAATTCATATGTTTCTTTTTTTAAGCACAACAGTCTTATACAAATAACATTTTGCAATTTTGTTCTTTCTAAAGTTATAGTGTGGTAGATTGGTGAACTTCGTATGGTTGTTCTGTCGGGTAGATTGGTGACTTGTTGGTTGTTATGTTTACTTCATTTAGTTCAATTGAGAAAATGTCATATTCCTTACTTCACTACTTCTATCGGTTGATGTTGAATCTAATGTGGTGTTTAGGGGCTGACCTTTAATGTGTGATTATTGTTTGTCTTGAATACAAAATATTATGCTCTGTTTGTCATTTCATTTACATGTTGCGTATAATTGGTAGGGAAAAATCTATTGATCCACCACTTAAAAAATGAAGTTTTTCCCCTTGTTCTTGCGACCATTCTCGTCGTATAGTGTCTTCAGGTCGTATTGCTCCAATTAGTACCCACTCTCTCGACTGTCAAGAGAGATCCAACTTCGGAGTTTGATGCTAGGTTGGTTGGAAAGATCATTCATATTCTCAAAGAAGTGAACCCATTGAACCTCATCTTGAATTACTTGCTCACAAGCTATCTACTAGGATTGTCTCTTCGGTAATTCAAAACCCACCTAATTTGCAATTGAGTTTCCGTTTTTTCATCTGGGGCGACAAGGAGGAGATGGCTGAAGACATGGAAGCTCCACCAGATTATAGACATGCTTCTTGGTGAAGGAGAGGAGGGTGGGTTCAATTTGTATTGGAAATCACTCGAGGAACTCAAAGACAGTGAGGTGCCAATCTCATCTGATGCCTTTCTTGTGTTGTTTTTGGGTTATTGGGAGCACAGTTGGCAGAGAAGGTAGTGGAGGCTTTTGGTAGGATGAGGCATTTTGGTAGCCAGCCTAATGGTATGCATACAATTGTGTGTTATATCTTATGGTGCAGAAAGATGTGATTGTATTAGCATTGGCCGTTTACAATCAGATGGTGAAGTCCAATTGTAATCCAAATCTGGCTACTATAGCATTTTGATTGACGGTTTATGTAAGATTGGGAAGACCCAGGATGCCCTCAAATTGTTTGATGAGATGGCTCAGAGGAGCATATCCCCGAACAACGTCACTTATAGCATTGCCTTGTCTGGCCTTTGTAAGGCTAAGAGAGTGGATGATGCGGGGAATTGTTATTAACAAGATGGCAAGTAGTGGTGGCTGTTCTCCGGACAAAATCACCTGCAATGCACTGCTTAACGGCTTTTGTAAGCTAGGTAGGATGGATGAGGGCATTCACGCTGTTGAAATTGTTTCAGCCATATGCATATACTCTTGGTATAGAGGCATATAGCTGTATCATTGATGGTTTATTCAGAGTTGGAAGGTTGAGGAAGCCAATGGGTGGTTTAAGAAATTCTGCCTGGAAAACATAAAGCCTGATGTTGAATTGTACACTGTAATGATTCGGGGTTATTCCGAGGCTGGTAGAGTTGAAGACGCTTGCAATTTCTTAAAGAGATGAGAAAGAGAGAGGTCTTGTCCTGATATGCAGTGTTATAATGCTCTAATTGAGGGTTATTGCAAACTTGGTTTTGTTGATGATGCAATGTCCCTGATGGATGTGATTCCGGAGAAGGGTGCTTCCCTGATGCATACACCTACACAATCCTTATCCGTGCTATGTGCGAAAAGGGGCTAATTGAGGATGCGAAGCATATTTTTGAGGAGATGGAGAAGCGTGGATGTTTTCTTCAGTCGTCACATTTAATGCCTTCATTGATGCACTAGGTAAAGCTGGTGATCTGGATGCAGCTCGCCTTCTCTTCTGCAAGATGGAGATCAGAAGGAATCCTCCACTATGTCTTCTCTTATCTCAGGGTGCAGATCGTGTTGTTGATAGTTCAAGCCTACAACAACTAGTTGAACGTTGTGTGATTCAGGGTTGTATCTCAAGGCCTATAAGATTCTCAGTAAACTGATTGGTAATGGAGTTGTGCCTAACATATTCACCTACAACACCTCATCAATCACATGTGCAAGGCTGGTCATCCTAATGGAGCTCTTAAACTATTCAAAGAGTTGCAAGTCAAGGGACTTTCTCCCGATTCTGTCACTTTTGGAACTCTAATTGATGGCCTCTACAGGGTAGGTAGGGAAGAGGATGCCCTAAAGATGTTTGATCAGTTCATGAAAAATGAAACTTCACCCAGCTCATCTTTGTATAAATCACTTATGACTTGGTTATCACGTAGAGGTAAAGTATTGATGACTTTTACTCTATGGCTGGCATACTTAAGGAGCCTTCAGGGCCAGGACGATGAAGCATTAAAACTTATCTCGGGGCATCTTGAGAGGGGTGAAGTGGTGAAGGCTGTTGAAGGATTGATTGAACTAGACTTTCGGTTGAAACAGATTGATTTAGGACCCTATACAATATGGATTATTGGGCTTTGTGAAATAAAAATAATAGACGATGCACTAGATATATTCCATCTTCTTGTAGGCCGCCGAGTTAATGTCACAGCTCCGAGCTGTGTTATGTTGATAAGATGTCTATGCCAAGAAGGAAAAACTAGCTCAGGCAGTGGATGTTTTTCTATATACCTTACAAAAAGGACTGAAGTTAAAGCCGCGAATTTGTGATATCTGCTCAATTCTGCTTTGCGGTATGGCAGGTGACACGAGTTATGTAATGGATCTTATTAGAAGAATGGAATCTGAGGGATATGACATGGATAGCTGTATTTATCCCACTACGAAATCACTATTAGAAGAATACTTATACTCGTAGAGTATACCGACTTGGCAGGATAATTCCACCCTTCATCTCCAGTAAGTAACTCTTTGCCACCTCTATTTCAATTGCGAAGTACATCTTTGGTTTTCATGTGAGTTTATTGATGGATTTGTTTCATAGAGATGGAGTTGCTGATGTACGTGGGTGGCCCCAGTGTACAGCTTTGAGGGACATTCTTTGGATGAATTTTAAAATATCTCTTGCAGATCAAGATATCGCTGTGAATGGTACAGCAAACCATCATTGAGTCACTGCCTGTGCAAGAGAGGACCCATTTTGATGTTAGTTTTTGTTTTGTTTCACCTAGGCCATATGGGGAGAAATGGTACTGCAGAGACAACTTTTCAGTGGCATATGGCAACTCAATCCATTTGAGCAAGATATTGTGGGGATGGCACAACTATCATACTGTGCGTGCTAAATTTTTACATCGAAAGGACTTGAGTTCTTTAAGAGGAAGTCCATCTGCTGGCACTGTAGGTTTATTGCATGCTTTTCATTTATAATTCTTAATCTGCTGCGATTTAAATTATGTAAGGTTCTAGCTTCCATTTTTCAGAGGCTTTCTTTTTCTATCATCAGAAAATAGGTAGGCTCCTGGCCTCTTCTAACGTCTAGATCTTGAAGAGATGATGAAAAATGACATAGGTGATCTAAGTAGGAACCTGAGAAGGATTCATTAGCTTCAAATATACGAAAAAGTTGGGCACACTGATGCATATGTAGCTTATGCATCCATTTGCGCAGTTAGTTAGGACTGGTAACTTGCTTTTTTTTTCCATCATGTGTACTTTTATGAGTACACTGCTCCAAGAAATGCTGACCTTTTTATCCTTGAAGCTTATACATGCACACGTATATGTTGGAATGTATTCCATATTGTTATTATCATATCAATTTTTAAACACAGCATTAATGACTTTTATAGGGTCTGAGCGAGCTTATGCAACAAAAATCTTTCACTGTGGAAGATAGATGCGTCAGCATGTTGCTGTGCTATCGAGAATGTGGTATCTTATCGCTTCTTTTTATCTCAAGTTTGGTTTCCTTGTCCCCTGATTTAATAGATCCATTCAAATCTAAAAGCTTTATCTGCTGGTGTGTAGGGGCTGGAATCCTCCAAGTACCTCTGTTCAGATGGATCAACCATTTTTTCAAGCTTTTTCACATGGAAGTGAGTTCTTGAACACGTACAGTAAACACTACGGGACTCCGAAGCATCTTGTTTGGTATTTCTTTTTGACGTAATTGACAGGGAATCCAAAACCTTGAATTTCTTCTGTGATGTTGCAGTACCGTTCACATCACATAAAAGTGAACGGTATACTGAGGTGGTTCATGATGTTCTTGAGGAGACGTTAAGGAACAGATGAAAATTCTCTCTAAATTGAAGGTAAGCAGTGGACAAGCGGTAAAGATGGATGCAACAGTCGTGCGGTTTGGCAGTCAAGCAGCGGTTCTGCTGAATAAAAATAAAAATAAAGTTACATTCATGATATGCGCATGCTATGATTCCACTAAGAAAAGATATGTTGATGGGTGATAGCGTTGGGCATGTGATGTGAATTGCCTATGGAAAAGTAGGTGCCAGTCGTGAGAAGGTGAATTGTGTGGAAATGAAACCGTACTTGATTTTTTTTTTAACTGAAGACCTTGACGCATGTGAGCAAGTATTATTTTTCTTCCTTGTCAATACTGTCATCTCAGATGGGTCTATGTTGATATGTTGTGCTTATGACCTCCGCGATGTAGCTCTAGACTGACGGTGAATGTCTTGGGTCGTCTGTGGAAGACTGAAGAGCCACATGCATATATGATTTATATGATGGCCTTGATTTATATATGCACAACATTGATTTGTATGGGCTCCGAACTGATTTGTATAGGCTCTGAACTGATTTGTATAGGCAGTGGATGTTTACTATATATGTACTGAAGTCAAGGCTGGGAATTTCTAATTATCTCCTCAACTCGGCTTTGCATCGTGAGTGCTAGGGCTTTGCATCGTGAGTGCTAGGTAGGACATGTAATGTTATTATTTAGCAATCACACTACTGGAAGAATACTCGAGTTTATTGGCTTGGTTGGAAGGATGATTTGATTATGCCCTTTCATCTACATAGTTTGTTGGCTTGGAGTGGCTGATGTACATGCCAAACTGTCTTATGGAGGTGGCCCAGAGGCCCAACTGTGAGGGAGATTCGTTAGCCCCCACCCATAACGGTATCGAGAAGGGGGCCTCTTCCGTTTAAATAAAGGAAGCCATTTCCTCACGTACTGTGCTGGTCGTAGCTGGGAGGATCCATTTGCATTCCCCATGTCGTGTTCAACTGCTACCAAGACCTTTGCGGTCAGTTCCTTGACCTTAAGTGCCCATAATCCAGCTTCAAACTTTGGGTGTTCGATCACATTTAACAAGCTTTTCTACCTCTCAATCCAAATGGACACGTACATTCAACCGACCTTGGGAAGTATGGTATATATTCATTCCACTGGACATAATTTAATAGGCTGGAGTATTTTCTCTCAATAGCCTCTGGTATAATGTTGTCATGAGAGTCTTCTAATAAAGCCACCAATTCAGCACATATCTGAGAGGACAAGTTTGGCTACTCTCACCTCATATTAACCATCACCTTGGGACGATCTTTATCTTCACCCACCATTACAGTTCTTGCCAAGATGGGAGGTGGACATGATGCAATAGCGGCTCAGACTATGGGATGGTCTTTATCTTCGCCACGTTGAAAACTTCTATTGTGTTATAAATAATGTAATTATTGGATGTACATCTAATCACCCTTTCATCTATCTTAGACTCTTCATTTGTGTAACCCCCGTAACCTCCCAAACTCTTCATTAGAAGTCCTTTGATATTTCGTATTCCTTCCACTCAAAGGTTTTGTAACGGTCATGATTATGTACTATATATAGACGCACAATGGGATGAAATGAGATATACCAATTCACGTCTATCTGTCTTCTAACTTTCTTCTATTCTCTCATTGTTACAACACGTTATCAGCACGATAACTCTACTAAAAAAAAAATCTTCTCTCTGCCATACATCATCAACAAAGATCTTGTGTTTAGTTATTCACTACCGCTATACAAAGTTCATCACCAAAGCAAGAATCACAACTCAATTGAAACTAATTTAGGAAGCTTTTCCCCACAATGCAACAAGGATCTTATCGTGCATCTCAAGGAGTTTTTGGTGACTTTGTGAATCTGTGTTGACAAAGAGTTTATGTTGAAGCCGCATGATGTTTTTGCCGAATGCAAAAGGTGTAAGTATGTTTATTAATCAATTTTTACCGGCTTATTCTTTTAACAAGCAGGTAAGTTAGACACAACTCAAAAATGATTTAAATAAACGTGTATATGTGTTTTTAAATCAAAGGAGAACATCCTTCTTTTCTTTATATTGTTGTGCAACATATACAAATTTCACTATTTAAACAGAGTACTTGTTTATAAAATTTTCATTGTTTTTAAGAGAGAAAAAAGGTAAAAGGATTGTTTGTGAGATTCTGCGTGGTCAAGTTTCTTTATTGAATATAAAAGAAACTTTGAGGAAAAGTAAAAACCAGGTAAAAAAAGCGGAATCTTCAATGACAATATATTGTTATAGTTTTGAACAACTATCAGTTAATCGCCAAAGAACTATATTTTTTGTTGTTTTTGAAAGTGAACCATCTAATATGGTATGATCATTCCATTAGTTTTATTTATGACTGAAAACAGTTTTGCCAGAAGGATGGGTTTGAATTATTGGTTAGAGGCAATCTCTTTTGAGATAGTAAAAAAAAAAGGTGAATTACCTCGTGCAGAGTGTTGCACTAGAGTTAAGATACTCTATGTAATCATTGAAAGGAGATTATAATGATAATCTTATTCGGAAATTTGGTGCACTTGAGGTTAATGATTATACGTTCTCGTGGCAAGATGAGGGCACTGGAGGGAAGAAAAAAAAGGATCATGTATTCGATGTATACAAGCATTGGACGGTTGAGACTTTTTGAGAATTAATAGTGTTGTATTTTGATGAGTGTCCAAATGAGCATGTTTTAGGGGTGTATTTCATATGTTTAATCAACACTTTTCATGCTCATTTCTCCACTCTAGCTTGTTTTCCTCTAGTTTTGTGTTTCATTGGTGTTTCACACATTTATTGTTTAAACAGGAGGATTAACATAGCTAGGAGTAAAGTAGACAGAGAAGAGAGGAACGCGTGGGCGCAAACGGATCCAAAATCGGAGTTAAAACGAAGAAGAAGATACAGCGTTTTGAAGTTATACTGACTCCGACCGACCTTGCAAGTCCGGTCGCAAGTCCGGTCGGGTCGAAATTTTGCCCAGATTTGCGTTTTTACAAGCTACTGGAATCGACCGACCTTGCAAGTCCGGTCGCAAGTCCGGTCGAACTTAAAACGCGTCCGAAAATCGCTACTGACTCCGACCGACCTTGCAAGTCCGGTCGCAAGTCCGGTCGGTCGTAAAATTTGCCCAGAAATCAGATTTTAAAAGGGGAAAAGAGGAGGAAAGAGAGGGAGGTCGAGACCTGGACTCCAGGCGACGGTAGAGGCGACAGAAGAAGAGAAAAAGAGAGGAGAAGAGAAGAGAAGGAAGAGGAGAGGATTTCACCTCATTCAAGAGCTCAACCACCTCCATTAATGGCTATTTCTTCCTCCTTTCTCTCCTTTGTAGCTTCAATGCTTGAGTAGTCTCCTTGTAGCTTGGGATTTGGGGATTTTGCCCCAAAATCCCTAAACTCCGTTGTAGATTCTTGAACTCGTTTATGGTTTATTTCAGTTCGTGTGCTGAATACCGATAACGATTGTGTGTTTGTGGCTCTTGAACTTGTCACCCATGATTTGGGGATTTGTTGAGGGTTTTGCCCAATTTGTTATCTTTGTGTGAAATTGGTTGGTTTGCTTGATGAATTGTTGAAATGAGATTCTGAGATAGATTCTAGGTTGCTGATTAATTAGCACTATGTGTTAAACTGGTTGGTTTGGCCTACCGATTAGTTGAGCATTATGTGGATTTCTGTCAACATGTGATTCTGAGATAGAAATCTAGACCGTGAGGACTGAATCAGTGCATTCTAATATCGAGGATTTCGAGATTAGACTACACTGCAACTTAAGGGGAATTTGTGCTTAATGCCATCAATTGACTAGGTACTTGGAAGATCCACCAGGTTCCATTCTGTTGGTTAGGATTAGTAGACCTTGATTAGGATATTAGTTAGTTTAGCGTTCCCGTTGTTTAGCCATGAGTTCGAGAATTGACCATTGGTAGTAAAGGGAGGACGGGTGCAAATATCCATCCCGAGCTACACCTATCCTAGATTAGTTAGTCTAGTTTTACTGCTTTCCTTCGTTTTCCGATTTATCTATCCAACCAAAAACTCCCAAAAACCATTTACATTTATGCACTTTTGTATATATCCTCTTGCACATTTACTAAGCTTATAATTAGCTAGACAGTTACGAAGTCCCTGTGGATACGACCTTGTTGTACTACAATGATTGGGTTCACTGCCCATAGTTAGCAGAGTAGTTCACCACTATTTTGCCCAACAAGTTTTTGGCGCCGTTGCCGGGGACTTCGGTCCAACTATCTGTTTATTATCTGTTTAGTTTCTGTGCATATTTTCATTTCCTTTATTTCCCCTTTTGTGTATAAATTTGTGTTACTTTTTTTTAGGAACCTATCTCCTGATGGATTGTCTTGATTATCAAGCAGAAAGATTGTTACGGCTACCCTCTGGCTAGTCAACCTACGACCAATACATTGATTGTCAGGTGTGGATCCTTTCATATGTTCCCTCCTTGTGAGGATCTAATCTCAAGATCGGAGACTCTCATGGAGAACCGGTTCTTATCTGTCAATCCAAACCCCACTGAACAAGACATCAATCGATGGATCAGGTGCCAAGAGAGTGGAGGAGACCAGAAGAGTGCTTATTGTTCTGAGATCACGGCAAGGGTAATTCACCCACTCTGGAGGATCTTAGTGCGAGAATGAACACCATCGACATGAACCACTCATTCACTAGCTCGAAGGGAGCAACAACCAGAGAGTGAAATGGTCCATGAAGTGGAGCAGCGGACTAAGGAAAAAGACCTCGACATGAACCAACTGAAGCTCTATGCCAAATTAGTAGAGATGAACGCGATGATGGAAGGTCTACTAAACCTTGCATCGCAGCAACCGGAGAGCGAAATGGTTCATAAAGTGGATCACCTTACTGAGGACTTGAGTTGCTCTCTATCACCTCCCCCGTTGAACCTGAGAAAACGTCATTCAACCATCTGCCTGAGTTCGAAGCCAAGCCATCAGAGGACCGCTTCCACCTTGACTTCATGGAGTCTCCTCCCTCTGAAGTCAACTACCGTTATTTCCCCTCCTTCTCTGTGCTCCACCCAAAGATGAGGATGGACACATCCTCAACCTTGAGGAGGAGGAGATGCCGCCTCCCTCCGATCCATCAGAGGAGAGTGCTATAATCACTTCAAGGAGCCACCTCCCTCTGAAGTTGATTTTCATCAAGGCTCTTCCCATGAGCCTCACCAAGAGTTGAGGACATTTACATCCTCGAATTTGAGGAGGAAAAGGAGCCATCAAACTTTGATCTTCACTTGAAGGATCAAGGCCCCCACCCGTGCACAATGAAGTTGGGCGGAAGCTCAACGTACACCCTCTAAGTGTGGAGGCCACCTTCCCCTTTGATCCCGGACCAAAGATTGAGGACAAAGTCCGCTCCGGAGTTCACCCTGCACCGCTCACTGAAGATAAGGATGCTTACATTCTTGAATTTGAAGAGGAGGCTCCACCACAGTTTGATCCTCGTACCAAGGATCACCCACCTCAACACTTCCACCTGATGAATGACCGGTGGAGTTTACACTTTCACATCCTAAGTGTTGAGGCCACATTTCCTTTTGATCCGGGTCGTTCTTCATTGCTAGATGATGCCCGCCCAACCCACCCGTTGGAGCTGACTTCAACGTTCATATTCGATCCCGGATGACTTCACGGTGGTATGGTCTAGCCAAAGACCTTAAAGAGGGCCGCTTACCGGGAGGCAACCCGGATTTCATTTCGTGTCTTGTCTTTTAAATTCTGTTAGTTTAGATTTTGCATTGTTTTCAATAATGGGCTATTTTGGCATTCTTTGGACTTGCCCTTTTACGCCCAATTGGTGGCGTTTGTGTTGTGAATATTTTGGAGACAGGTAAGCCCCTCTGAAAAAGGGATGGAATTAGGAACAATTACAAAGGAACCTCTGGCGAAATTTTCCAAGAGGACCTTCATCTCCAACGATTGAAGGTAGCACCTCAACGACCCCTCCCACTAGCAATTGTGCGGGCACCCTATCTTCCATCCGCATCTTATCGGGAGTACTCGTTTCACCCTTCCTTTATTTGCCCACAACGACTCCATTATTTTTATTTCCTGTTTTTGTTTTCGTTCTCC
Source organism: Limonium bicolor (assembly GCA_023374045.1). Taxonomy (NCBI): domain Eukaryota; kingdom Viridiplantae; phylum Streptophyta; class Magnoliopsida; order Caryophyllales; family Plumbaginaceae; genus Limonium; species Limonium bicolor. Next base: position 217,039,558 of record CM041779.1, on the reverse strand, counting down.
TTTGGTTTTGTTTTTGCTAACCCTTAACTCCAGTTGTAGTTTGGTTGCTTCTAGTGTTTTATGCGGGTGCAATTTCAATCCACACCGCAACTAAGCTACGCTACTTGAGGCTGAAGCTCAAGTGTGGGGGAGTTATACAAACTGATAGCAATAGCAATCTCAGGGGAGTACTAGTTTCTTTTAGTTTTCGTTCTCTCTTCTCTATTTTTGAATTTGCAAATCTGGGGATAGCTTCTATGCTATACTGTTTGTTTGTGTCCCGTGTGATTTTCCTTTTGTTTGCTTCCCGCAAAGGTCTTCTGGAACCTTCCCCGTTTTTGATTGGTGAACAATGGGGACATTGTTCAATTTAAGTGTGGGGGAGTGACCTTTTCGGTGAATTGTGTGCTTAAATGCTTAATACTTCATGCTTATCTTGCGATTGTCCCCAAATAAAAAACTTGGACCCTTGTGTTGTGAGTTGTTCTCATTAAGAACAAATACTTTATGAATTGTGGGATAAATGCTTAAATTTTTCATTTTGATTGCTTTTGAGGAGCATTTTACATGCGGTGTGGCCAAGTGATCTTGTATGATTGGATTTTTATTGCTTTGGGGTTCCTTCTGTCTTCTTTCTTAGGGATTGCTAAGGGGTGCTTCTTTGTGAAAATCCTTCAAGGGACTTGTGAGACGCCATTGTTACCCAACAATGAGAGTTGAGTGTTCTTAAATGCAAAGGCATGATGCCAAAATTTTATCTTCTCATCTCTTATGCAAAAGTGAAACAAATGCATAAATCTATTTTTCCTTTTGTTTTCTTCTCAATGCCCATTCTTGAGAGAAGTGGACATGGTAAAAGCTCTCCAAGTCACCTAATCTTTAGAACTTTGAAGCACTTCGGATCATACCCCGAAACTCTAGATTTTGTTTTGCCCTAAGCACACCCATGCCACCACTAAGAGATGGTTCACACTCCTCAAAGGTTTTAATCACTTTTTGCTTCTTCTTTTATCCTACAATTCATGTTAGTGTTTGTTAGTCTTGAGCATTCCTTACTTGCATGGGTGCTTGGTTTTGCTTGAGGACAAGCAAAAAGGTAAGTGTGGGGGGTGATGAGTGTCCAAATGAGCATGTTTTAGGGTGTATTTCATATGTTTAATCAACACTTTTCATGCTCATTTCTCCACTCTAGTTTGTTTTCCTCTAGTTTTGTGTTCATTGGTGTTTCACACATTTATTGTTTAAACAGGAGGATTAACATAGCTAGGAGTAAAGTAGACGAAGAGAGGAACGCGTGGGCGCAAACGGATCCAAAATCGGAGTTAAAACGAAGAAGATACAGCGTTTTGAAGTTATACTGACTCCGACCGACCTTGCAAGTCCGGTCGGGCCGAAATTTTGCCCAGATTTGCGTTTTTACAAGCTACTGGAATCGACCGACCTTGCAAGTCCGGTCGCAAGTCCGGTCGAACTTAAAAACGCGTCCGAAAATCGCTACTGACTCCGACCGACCTTGCAAGTCCGGTCGCAAGTCCGGTCGGTCGTAAAATTTGCCCAGAAATCAGATTTTAAAGGGGAAAAGAGGAGGAAGAGAGGTAGGTCGAGACCTGGACTCCAGGCGACGGTAGAGGCGACAGAAGAAGAGAAAAAGAGAGAAGAGAAAAGAAGGAAGAGGAGAGGATTTCACCTCATTCAAGAGCTCAACCACCTCCATTAATGGCTATTTCTTCCTCCTTTCTCTCCTTTGTAGCTTCAATGCTTGAGTAGTCTCCTTGTAGCTTGGGATTTGGGGATTTTGCCCCAAAATCCCTAAACTCCGTTGTAGATTCTTGAACTCGTTTATGGTTTTATTTCAGTTCGTGTGCTGAATACCGATAACGATTGTGTGTTTGTGGCTCTTGAACTTGTCACCCATGATTTGGGGATTTGTTGAGGGTTTTGCCCATTTGTTATCTTTGTGTGAAATTGGTTGGTTTGCCTTGAATTTGTTGAAATGAGATTCTGAGATAGATTCTAGGTTGCTGATTAATTAGCACTATGTGTTAAACTGGTTGGTTTGGCCTACCGATTAGTTGAGCATTATTGTGGATTTCTGTCAACATGTGATTCTGAGATAGAAATCTAGACCGTGAGGACTAAATCAGTGCATTCTAATATCGAGGATTTCGAGATTAGACTTCACTGCAACTTAAGGGAATTTGTGCTTAATGCCATCAATTGACTAGGTACTTGGAAGATCCACCAGGTTCCATTCTGTTGGTTAGGATTAGTAGACCTTGATTAGGATATTAGTTAGTTTAGCGTTCCCGTTGTTTAGCCATGAGTTCGAGAATTGACCATTGGTAGTAAAGGGAGGACGGGTGCAAATATCCATCCCGAGCTACACCTATCCTAGATTAGTTAGTCTAGTTTTACTGCTTTCCTTCGTTTTCCGATTTATCTATCCAACCAACAAACCCCCAAAACAATTTACATTTATGCACTTTTGTATATATCCTCTTGCACATTTACTAAGCTTATAATTAGCTAGACAGTTACGAAGTCCCTGTGGATACGACCTTGTTGTACTACAATGATTGGGTTCACTGCCCATAGTTAGCAGAGTAGTCTCACCACTATTTTGCCCAACAAGTTTTGGCGCCGTTGCCGGGGACTTCGGTCCAACTATCTGTTTATTATCTGTTTAGTTTCTGTGCATATTTTTCATTTCCTTTATTTCCCCTTTTGTGTATAAATTTGTGTTACTTTTTTTTAGGAACCTATCTCTGATGGATGGTCTTGATGATCAAGCAGAAGATTGTTACGGCTACACCTCTGGAGCACCTACGACCAATACATTGATTGTCAAGGGTGTGGATCCTTTCATATGTTCCCTCCTTGTGAGGATCTAATCTCAAGATCGGAGACTCTCATGGAGAACCGGTTCTTATCTGTCAATCCAAACCCCACTGAACAAGACATCAATCGATGGATCAGGTGCCAAGAGAGTGGAGGAGACCAGAAGAGTGCTTATTGTTCTGAGATCACGGCAAGGGTAGATTCACCCACTCTGGAGGATCTTAGTGCGAGAATGAACACCATCGACATGAACCAGCTCATTACACTAGCTCGAAGGGAGCAACAACCAGAGAGTGAAATGGTCCATGAAGTGGAGCAGCGGACTAAGGAAAAAGACCTCGACATGAACCAACTGAAGCTCTATGCCAAATTAGTAGAGATGAACGCGATGATGGAAGGTCTACTAAACCTTGCATCGCAGCAACCGGAGAGCGAAATGGTTCATAAAGTGGATCACCTTACTGAGGACTTGAGTTGCTCTCTATCACCTCCCCGTCGAACCTACCTGAGAAAACGTCATTCAACCATCTGCCTGAGTTCGAAGCCAAGCCATCAGAGGACCGCTTCCACCTTGACTTCATGGAGTCTCCTCCCTCTGAAGTCAACTACCGTTATTCCCCTCCTTCTCTGTGCTCCACCCAGAAGATGAGGATGGACACATCCTCAACCTTGAGGAGGAGGAGATGCCGCCTCCCTCCGATCCATCAGAGGAGAGTGCTATAATCAACTTCAAGGAGCCACCTCCCTCTGAAGTTGATTTTCATCAAGGCTCTTCCCATGAGCCTCACCAAGAAGTTGAGGACATTTACATCCTCGAATTTGAGGAGGAAAAGGAGCCATCAAACTTTGATCTTCACTTGAAGGATCAAGGCCCCCACCGTGCACTAATGAAGTTGGGCGGAAGCTCAACGTACACCCTCTAAGTGTGGAGGCCACCTCCCCTTTGATCCCGGACCAAAGATTGAGGACAAAGTCCGCTCCGGAGTTCACCCTGCACCGCTCACTGAAGATAAGGATGCTTACATTCTTGAATTTGAAGAGGAGGCTCCACCACAGTTTGATCCTCGTACCAAGGATCACCCACCTCAACACTTCCACCTGATGAATGACCGGTGGAGTTTACACTTTCACATCCTAAGTGTTGAGGCCACATTTCCTTTTGATCCGGGTCGTTCTTCATTGCTAGATGATGCCCGCCCAACCCACCCGTTGGAGCTGACTTCAACGTTCATATTCGATCCCGGATGACTTCACGGTGGTATGGTCTAGCCAAAGACCTTAAAGAAGGGCCGCTTACCGGGAGGCAACCCGGATTTCATTTCGTGTCTTGTCTTTTAAATTCTGTTAGTTTAGATTTTGCATTGTTTTCAATAATGGGCTATTTTGGCATTCTTTGGACTTGCCCTTTTACGCCCAATTGGTGGCGTTTGTGTTGTGAATATTTTGGAGACAGGTAAGCCCCTCTGAAAAAGGGATGGAATTAGGAACAATTACAAAGGAACCTCTGGCGAAATTTTCCAAGAGGACCTTCATCTCCAACGATTGAAGGTAGCACCTCAACGACCCCTCCCACTAGCAATTGTGCGGGCACCCTATCTTCCTCCGCATCTTATCGGGGAGTACTCGTTTCACCCTTCCTTTAATATTTGCCCACAACGACTCCATTATTTTTATTTCCTGTTTTTGTTTTCGTTCTCCTTTGGTTTTGTTTTTGCTAACCCTTAACTCCAGTTGTAGTTTGGTTGCTTCTAGTGTTTTATGCGGGTGCAATTTCAATTCCACACCGCAACTAAGCTACGCTACTTGAGGCTGAAGCTCAAGTGTGGGGAGTTATACAAACTGATAGCAATAGCAATCTCAGGGGAGTACTAGTTTCTTTTAGTTTTCGTTCTCTCTTCTCTATTTTTGAATTTGCAAATCTGGGGATAGCTTCTATGCTATACTGTTTGTTTGTGTCCCGTGTGATTTTCCTTTTGTTTGCTTCCCGCAAAGGTCTTCTGGAACCTTCCCCGGTTTTGATTGGTGAACAATGGGGACATTGTTCAATTTAAGTGTGGGGGAGTGACCTTTTCGGTGAATTGTGTGCTTAAATGCTTAATACTTCATGCTTATCTTGCGATTGTCCAAAATAAAAAACTTGGACCCTTGTGTTGTGAGTTGTTCTCATTAAGAACAAATACTATTATGAATTGTGGGATAAATGCTTAAATTTTTCATTTTGATTGCTTTTGAGGAGCATTTTACATGCGGTGTGGCCAAGTGATCTTGTATGATTGGATTTTTATTGCTTTGGGGTTCCTTCTGTCTTCTTTCTTAGGGATTGCTAAGGGGTGCTTCTTTGTGAAAATCCTTCAAGGGACTTGTGAGACGCCATTGTTAACCAACAATGAGAGTTGAGTGTTCTTAAATGCAAAGGCATGATGCCAAAATTTTATCTTCTCATCTCTTATGCAAAAGTGAAACAAATGCATAAATCTATTTTTCCTTTTGTTTTCTTCTCAATGCCCATTCTTGAGAGAAGTTGGACATGGTAAAAGCTCTCCAAGTCACCTAATCTTTAGAACTTTGAAGCACTTCGGATCATACCCCGAAACTCTAGATTTTGTTTTGCCCTAAGCACACCCATGCCACCACTAAGAGATGGTTCACACTCCTCAAAGGTTTTAATCACTTTTTGCTTCTTCTTTTATCCTACAATTCATGTTAGTGTTTGTTAGTCTTGAGCATTCCTTACTTGCATGGGCTTGGTTTTGCTTGAGGACAAGCAAAAAGGTAAGTGTGGGGGTGTGATGAGTGTCCAAATGAGCATGTTTTAGGGGTGTATTTCATATGTTTAATCAACACTTTTCATGCTCATTTCTCCACTCTAGTTTGTTTTCCTCTAGTTTTGTGTTTCATTGGTGTTTCACACATTTATTGTTTAAACAGGAGGATTAACATAGCTAGGAGTAAAGTAGACGAAGAGAGGAACGCGTGGGCGCAAACGGATCCAAAATCGGAGTTAAAAACGAAGAAGATACAGCGTTTTGAAGTTATACTGACTCCGACCGACCTTGCAAGTCCGGTCGCAAGTCCGGTCGGGCCGAAATTTTGCCCAGATTTGCGTTTTTACAAGCTACTGGAATCGACCGACCTTGCAAGTCCGGTCGCAAGTCCGGTCGAACTTAAAAACGCGTCCGAAAATCGCTACTGACTCCGACCGACCTTGCAAGTCCGGTCGCAAGTCCGTCGGTCGTAAAATTTGCCCAAATCAGATTTTAAAAGGGGAAAAGAGGAGGAAAGAGAGGTAGGTCGAGACCTGGACTCCAGGCGACGGTAGAGGCGACAGAAGAAGAGAAAAAGAGAGGAGAAGAGAAGAGAAGGAAGAGGAGAGGATTTCACCTCATTCAAGAGCTCAACCACCTCCATTAATGGCTATTTCTTCCTCCTTTCTCTCCTTTGTAGCTTCAATGCTTGAGTAGTCTCCTTGTAGCTTGGGATTTGGGGATTTTGCCCCAAAATCCCTAAACTCCGTTGTAGATTCTTGAACTCGTTTATGGTTTTATTTCAGTTCGTGTGCTGAATACCGATAACGATTGTGTGTTTGTGGCTCTTGAACTTGTCACCCATGATTTGGGGATTTGTTGAGGGTTTTGCCCAATTTGTTATCTTTGTGTGAAATTGGTTGGTTTGCCTTGAATTTGTTGAAATGAGATTCTGAGATAGATTCTAGGTTGCTGATTAATTAGCACTATGTGTTAACTGGTTGGTTTGGCCTACCGATTAGTTGAGCATTATTGTGGATTTCTGTCAACATGTGATTCTGAGATAGAAATCTAGACCGTGAGGACTAAATCAGTGCATTCTAATATCGAGGATTTCGAGATTAGACTTCACTGCAACTTAAGGGGAATTTGTGCTTAATGCCATCAATTGACTAGGTACTTGGAAGATCCACCAGGTTCCATTCTGTTGGTTAGGATTAGTAGACCTTGATTAGGATATTAGTTAGTTTAGCGTTCCCGTTGTTTAGCCATGAGTTCGAGAATTGACCATTGGTAGTAAAGGGAGGACGGGTGCAAATATCCATCCCGAGCTACACCTATCCTAGATTAGTTAGTCTAGTTTTACTGCTTTCCTTCGTTTTCCGATTTATCTATCCAACCAACAAAACCCCCAAAACAATTTACATTTATGCACTTTTGTATATATCCTCTTGCACATTTACTAAGCTTATAATTAGCTAGACAGTTACGAAGTCCCTGTGGATACGACCTTGTTGTACTACAATGATTGGGTTCACTGCCCATAGTTAGCAGAGTAGTCTCACCACTATTTTGCCCAACAAGTTTTTGGCGCCGTTGCCGGGGACTTCGGTCCAACTATCTGTTTATTATCTGTTTAGTTTCTGTGCATATTTTTCATTTCCTTTATTTCCCTTTTGTGTATAAATTTGTGTTACTTTTTTTTTTAGGAACCTATCTCTGATGGATGGTCTTGATGATCAAGCAGAAGATTGTTACGGCTACACCTCTGGAGCAACCTACGACCAATACATTGATTGTCAAGGGTGTGGATCCTTTCATATGTTCCCTCCTTGTGAGGATCTAATCTCAAGATCGGAGACTCTCATGGAGAACCGGTTCTTATCTGTCAATCCAAACCCCACTGAACAAGACATCACGATGGATCAGGTGCCAAGAGAGTGGAGGAGACCAGAAGAGTGCTTATTGTTCTGAGATCACGGCAAGGGTAGATTCACCCACTCTGGAGGATCTTAGTGCGAGAATGAACACCATCGACATGAACCAGCTCATTACACTAGCTCGAAGGGAGCAACAACCAGAGAGTGAAATGGTCCATGAAGTGGAGCAGCGGACTAAGGAAAAAGACCTCGACATGAACCAACTGAAGCTCTATGCCAAATTAGTAGAGATGAACGCGATGATGGAAGGTCTACTAAACCTTGCATCGCAGCAACCGGAGAGCGAAATGGTTCATAAAGTGGATCACCTTACTGAGGACTTGAGTTGCTCTCTATCACCTCCCCCGTTCGAACCTGAGAAAACGTCATTCAACCATCTGCCTGAGTTCGAAGCCAAGCCATCAGAGGACCGCTTCCACCTTGACTTCATGGAGTCTCCTCCCTCTGAAGTCAACTACCGTTATTTCCCCTCCTTCTCTGTGCTCCACCCAGAAGATGAGGATGGACACATCCTCAACCTTGAGGAGGAGGAGATGCCGCCTCCCTCCGATCCATCAGAGGAGAGTGCTATAATCAACTTCAAGGAGCCACCTCCCTCTGAAGTTGATTTTCATCAAGGCTCTTCCCATGAGCCTCACCAAGAAGTTGAGGACATTTACATCCTCGAATTTGAGGAGGAAAAGGAGCCATCAAACTTTGATCTTCACTTGAAGGATCAAGGCCCCCACCCGTGCACTAATGAAGTTGGGCGGAAGCTCAACGTACACCCTCTAAGTGTGGAGGCCACCTTCCCCTTTGATCCCGGACCAAAGATTGAAGACAAAGTCCGCTCCGGAGTTCACCCTGCACCGCTCACTGAAGATAAGGATGCTTACATTCTTGAATTTGAAGAGGAGGCTCCACCACAGTGTGATCCTCGTACCAAGGATCACCCACCTCAACACTTCCACCTGATGAATGACCGGTGGAGTTTACACTTTCACATCCTAAGTGTTGAGGCCACATTTCCTTTTGATCCGGGTCGTTCTTCATTGCTAGATGATGCCCGCCCAACCCACCCGTTGGAGCTGACTTCAACGTTCATATTCGATCCCGGATGACTTCACGGTGGTATGGTCTAGCCAAAGACCTTAAAGAAGGGCCGCTTACCGGGAGGCAACCCGGATTTCATTTCGTGTCTTGTCTTTTAAATTCTGTTAGTTTAGATTTTGCATTGTTTTCAATAATGGGCTATTTTGGCATTCTTTGGACTTGCCCTTTTACGCCCAATTGGTGGCGTTTGTGTTGTGAATATTTTGGAGACAGGTAAGCCCCTCTGAAAAAGGGATGGAATTAGGAACAATTACAAAGGAACCTCTGGCGAAATTTTCCAAGAGGACCTTCATCTCCAACGATTGAAGGTAGCACCTCAACGACCCCTCCCACTAGCAATTGTGCGGGCACCCTATCTTCCATCCGCATCTTATCGGGGAGTACTCGTTTCACCCTTCCTTTAATATTTGCCCACAACGACTCCATTATTTTTATTTCCTGTTTTTGTTTTCGTTCTCCTTTGGTTTTGTTTTTGCTAACCCTTAACTCCAGTTGTAGTTTGGTTGCTTCTAGTGTTTTATGCGGGTGCAATTTCAATTCCACACCGCAACTAAGCTACGCTACTTGAGGCTGAAGCTCAAGTGTGGGGAGTTATACAAACTGATAGCAATAGCAATCTCAGGGGAGTACTAGTTTCTTTTAGTTTTCGTTCTCTCTTCTCTATTTTGAATTGCAAATCTGGGGATAGCTTCTATGCTATACTGTTTGTTTGTGTCCCGTGTGATTTTCCTTTTGTTTGCTTCCCGCAAAGGTCTTCTGGAACCTTCCCCGGTTTTTTGATTGGTGAACAATGGGGACATTGTTCAATTTAAGTGTGGGGGAGTGACCTTTTCGGTGAATTGTGTGCTTAAATGCTTAATACTTCATGCTTATCTTGCGATTGTCCCCAAAATAAAAAACTTGGACCCTTGTGTTGTGAGTTGTTCTCATTAAGAACAAATACTATTATGAATTGTGGGATAAATGCTTAAATTTTTCATTTTGATTGCTTTTGAGGAGCATTTTACATGCGGTGTGGCCAAGTGATCTTGTATGATTGGATTTTTATTGCTTTGGGGTTCCTTCTGTCTTCTTTCTTAGGGATTGCTAAGGGGTGCTTCTTTGTGAAAATCCTTCAAGGGACTTGTGAGACGCCATTGTTAACCAACAATGAGAGTTGAGTGTTCTTAAATGCAAAGGCATGATGCCAAAATTTTATCTTCTCATCTCTTATGCAAAAGTGAAACAAATGCATAAATCTATTTTTTCCTTTTGTTTTCTTCTCAATGCCCATTCTTGAGAGAAGGTGGACATGGTAAAAGCTCTCCAAGTCACCTAATCTTTAGAACTTTGAAGCACTTCGGATCATACCCCGAAACTCTAGATTTTGTTTTGCCCTAAGCACACCCATGCCACCACTAAGAGATGGTTCACACTCCTCAAAGGTTTTAATCACTTTTTGCTTCTTCTTTTATCCTACAATTCATGTTAGTGTTTGTTAGTCTTGAGCATTCCTTACTTGCATGGGTGCTTGGTTTTGCTTGAGGACAAGCAAAAAGGTAAGTGTGGGGGTGTGATGAGTGTCCAAATGAGCATGTTTTAGGGGTGTATTTCATATGTTTAATCAACACTTTTCATGCTCATTTCTCCACTCTAGTTTGTTTTCCTCTAGTTTTGTGTTTCATTGGTGTTTCACACATTTATTGTTTAAACAGGAGGATTAACATAGCTAGGAGTAAAGTAGACGAAGAGAGGAACGCGTGGGCGCAAACGGATCCAAAATCGGAGTTAAAACGAAGAAGATACAGCGTTTTGAAGTTATACTGACTCCGACCGACCTTGCAAGTCCGGTCGCAAGTCCGGTCGGGCCGAAATTTTGCCCAGATTTGCGTTTTACAAGCTACTGGAATCGACCGACCTTGCAAGTCCGGTCGCAAGTCCGGTCGAACTTAAAAACGCGTCCGAAAATCGCTACTGACTCCGACCGACCTTGCAAGTCCGGTCGCAAGTCCGGTCGGTCGTAAAATTTGCCCAGAAATCAGATTTTAAAAGGGAAAAGAGGAGGAAAGAGAGGTAGGTCGAGACCTGGACTCCAGGCGACGGTAGAGGCGACAGAAGAAGAGAAAAAGAGAGGAGAAGAGAAGAGAAGGAAGAGGAGAGGATTTCACCTCATTCAAGAGCTCAACCACCTCCATTAATGGCTATTTCTTCCTCCTTCTCTCCTTTGTAGCTTCAATGCTTGAGTAGTCTCCTTGTAGCTTGGGATTTGGGGATTTTGCCCCAAAATCCCTAAACTCCGTTGTAGATTCTTGAACTCGTTTATGGTTTTATTTCAGTTCGTGTGCTGAATACCGATAACGATTGTGTGTTTGTGGCTCTTGAACTTGTCACCCATGATTTGGGGATTTGTTGAGGGTTTTGCCCAATTTGTTATCTTTGTGTGAAATTGGTTGGTTTGCCTTGAATTGTTGAAATGAGATTCTGAGATAGATTCTAGGTTGCTGATTAATTAGCACTATGTGTTAAACTGGTTGGTTTGGCCTACCGATTAGTTGAGCATTATTGTGGATTTCTGTCAACATGTGATTCTGAGATAGAAATCTAGACCGTGAGGACTAAATCAGTGCATTCTAATATCGAGGATTTCGAGATTAGACTTCACTGCAACTTAAGGGGAATTTGTGCTTAATGCCATCAATGACTAGGTACTTGGAAGATCCACCAGGTTCCATTCTGTTGGTTAGGATTAGTAGACCTTGATTAGGATATTAGTTAGTTTAGCGTTCCCGTTGTTTAGCCATGAGTTCGAGAATTGACCATTGGTAGTAAAGGGAGGACGGGTGCAAATATCCATCCCGAGCTACACCTATCCTAGATTAGTTAGTCTAGTTTTACTGCTTTCCTTCGTTTTCCGATTTATCTATCCAACCAACAAACCCCCAAAACAATTTACATTTATGCACTTTTGTATATATCCTCTTGCACATTTACTAAGCTTATAATTAGCTAGACAGTTACGAAGTCCCTGTGGATACGACCTTGTTGTACTACAATGATTGGGTTCACTGCCCATAGTTAGCAGAGTAGTCTCACCACTATTTTGCCCAACACACCGTTAACAGTTGGGCACATTTATCATGTGTCCGGCTACTGACGATCCGGCACAACGCCCGACAACAGACACATTTGATGCCTATAAATAGGCCGAGAAAGGCTGCAATTTGACACACTTCAACATACCAAATCCACGCCATTCACACTTCATAAGAGACTCACTCTGATACCAATTGAACTAACTGATGCTCCTGATGCATCCCGATCGATCGTGGACGTATCGTTGTCCTAAGTGAACTACTTGATAGTTGAGGAAAAGCAATAGATAAACTCAAACTGGAAACTCCATTTCAATTGAGAATTTACACACAAAATTCACCCAATCTCCCTCGCCCTACCCACCGACTCCGGACAGTTTGGGACTTTACCCAAAGTCCTCTACCCTCTTCTGATAGTCGGCCTACAGTACCCCAACCGTTCCCCGACTAATCATTCTATCAAAACACAACGTATTGAAACTTGACTCCAGTCCTACCCAGCTCACCAACTCTCTAGCTCTTACATACACTTTAGTCTGACTCACAGTTGCCAGGTTATCTCTACCTTTTCTCTCTATGTTCAGCTTACTTACATAGGACATAAATGCATGTATTTCTACATGTTAGTAAGTTATAACTAACAGCCTATGATCACCTAGACTCTAGGAGTCGATTACTGCTTTACCCTTTAGCAAAATAGCTAACTCAATTGTAGATTGATCTTCAACTTGATCTGGAGCCGTCAGAACACATGTCGCCTTGTGATTGAACACGTCGGCGGCAGTTCTCTCGATTGGTCGAACATCACTTGTGTGCTCAACTTGTCTGATCTTGTCTAGCTCATTAATGCTCATAAATGCTCTCTTTAGACTTCATTATGGCTACGTAATAATGTGTATTAATAGCCCTTGACGTATCTTGTTATCTAACACATTAATGAGTTATGCTTTTGATAAGCCGTAGACTTATCATATTTTATACTATAATATAAATTGTTAGTCTAAATAAGATTAAATAGTTAGTATTTATGTTATATTATGTATTAAAGTGTATTATTTGTTCAGGCTTATGTTTTTATATGATTTTCATGCAAGGCACACATTTTTAACCAAGAGACCGAAGATGCCGGACATAAGGCCGGGTTGAATGTGCCGTGCATCCTTTGTCCGGCAATCTATTCGGCACATTCAAAAGTTGGTTAATTCGAAACTTGTCAACTTGTTTTTTGTGATCATACTTGTTCTTATGTTGGTTATCATCCTGAGTCGAAGATATTTCATTGTAAATACCATTAGTTAGGATTTATAATTGGTTTATTTTAGTGTAGAATTGATATTTACATTTCCCCTTGCTTTAGAATAGGCTATTTCCAGGATTAGGACTGTTTTTCTATTAAGTCCCTTGGGTCGATACTCTTGTCATAATCTGCTCACACTATATTCTGACCAGGATTTTTGCTACCTGTAGTAGAGTTGTAGGATTCTTTTATTCATTTGTACATTCTTGTTCCCCTACAATTTTTTCTGTTAGCAAAATGGTGCCGTTGCCGGGGACTTGGAATTAGTCCAAGTCCTAAAATCGGTAATCCCTATTTTTATTCTTTATTCTTTACATTCTTTGATTCTTTGATTTAATTTATCCATTGTTTTCACTAGGTTGAGCGTGCCGTGCACTATGTTGGGTACAGTCAACCCGACACTAATGGAGGAAGTCCAATGTCGGATACGCCACGCCCAGCACTATGTCCGGCATGTTCGATATTATTTATTTTTCTTTTAGTTTCGTAACATTCCTATATTATTGTTTTTTTATACTATACTTTGTTAAATTAATATTTTGTTTTAGCTCCTCTTAAATTCATAAAAGGTGAATGCTTCTCCGATCAAATAGTCTCCCTGAAGATTTATCCAACTTTGATCCGGAGATTGAGAAGGCCTTGCTTCATTCTTTGAGGTAGCGAAGAAACCAACCCAACATACCCCCTACACAAATGGCTACCCCAACCATCCACAACATTAACAGGGCTTCCAACCAAGGCCAAAAACCAGCAATCGACCTCCCTCTCCTCGCACAAAACAAATACGATGAGTGGCAAAAGTTAAAGCCATATCATCAGATTCGATGTGTCAAAGAGTTGGGTATGTTTGATGGGTAGAACCCGGACGACGCCTTGCTCCACATTATGAAATTCCTGCAACACACAAATAGGCTAACTTCCTCAAATAATGTCCTCCAATATGCAGACTTTCCATCTTCCCCCATAGTCTTACAGGGGCAGCCAGCAAATGGTACCATAGTCTGACCCCCAGTACTATTTCCACATGGGAGGACATGGCAACCAAGTTCTATGACAAGTTCCTGCCACCAAGCCGCACCCTAGAGATGATCACTGAGATTTACAACTTCAGACAACCTGGCTCGGAGAACATATGTGAAACTTGGGACAGATTCAAGGGGTTGCTCCGAACATGTCCTCATCACGGCATCACCAAGGAATAACTATCTCAGTTGTTCTAAAAAGGATTGGTAAACCAATGTAAAACCATGATCCTATCCTCCCTTAGTGCTGACATACTGAAGAAGCCTGGAGATCAATTCCTTAGTGGGATTGAATCTCTTTGCGAAGAGATTCGAGATTGGGCCACAGGTGGATCCAGGGGTGGTACCACGGGTTTATATCAAGTGGGCGAGGAGACACCAAATTTGACAAATTAATGCAAAGTCATGAGCAGCTGTTGGAGAGCAATGCTCAAACATCAACGAAGGTTAGTGCTCTACAAAAGGTGGTGGAGCAAATAGCAATGAATAATCTTCCAGCAGGCGAATGTGGTTAGTGCACGACCGCACGCTCAAGGCCCTAAATTGCAAGACTTTCAGAATGCCGAGGAAGTCAATTATGTGGGTAACCAAGGTTCAGGCAGCCTTGGCAGCAAGGGAATCAACCCCTTCAAAACTTCCAAAGTCAAGCCGGCTACTCAGAGGTAGTACATACAGACTCCTTACAGAGGAGTCCTTCCAACCGACCATCCCAACCTGCATCTTCATCAGAGGCCGAGATGGCTGAACTACGCAATATGATGTCGGCACTGATGAACAAGACCCAGGATGCTCACAGCGAGATTTCGACCATTCGCAAGGAGCACAAATCATTGTAGTTGCAATTGCAGCAACTTCTAGCACAACCTAGACAACCAGGTCAACTCCCGTCTCAAACTCAAACTAATCCAAGGGAGCATACGAATTCGGTCACCATCTTATCCAAGATCTCTAATAATGCCAGTAGCCAAGAGGCTAAGTGTAGGGCGGGCCCTCCTCACGCATTGTTATTTTTCACATAGGGGAGTCTCTCTTTCTTTAAACTTTTAATTTTCCTTCCGTCATTTAATTTTTTATTAAGTTAGGTCAAAAAAATACAATTCTTCTTTTCAGTTTGAACACTGGGGACAGTGTTCCTGCCCAGTGTAGGGCAGGATCCCCCTTAAAAAATTATTATTAAAAATAATAAGTATATGTTTATAAATAATGTGTATAAGTTGAGAGTTTTTATCAATGTTTTACTAAGCTTTTTGCATGTCTTTGATCAAATGAGATTAGGGGAGAGTAAATGCTTGTTCTCTCAAGAGGTAAGTTTTCTAATGACTTTTAGATTCCTATTTTAACTTCTTGATTCTTTTTATTAACATGAGTACATGACCTTACTCATATTTTTATCTTTGATTTACTTTTGGGTAATATTTTTCTTTTCTTTCGAAATAGTTCAATTCTTTGGGTGAATATCTTAAATAGGGATGATGTATAAAAAAACATGAAGAAGAAAAGAACGAAGAAAAAAAGAAAAAAATATTCTTCCAAGGAAAAGCATTATATTCCTGAGGTTGCATAAAATGCCTCAGAATTAAAGAACAAATGAGAGTTTTTTCTTTTATTTTTCCGAAATTCCCTGTTCTTCATGAAAAAAATTATGGTTGATTCAGAAACCCTTGAAAAATAGGGCTGAATCATGAAAGCCATTGATGAGAGTCTTGGCCACATTCAGAAACCCTTGAAAAATAGGCTGAATGTTGGAAACCGGAAAAAGAGAGATTACAAATCTCTTATGCAAAAATAGCCCAAATTTTTTATCGGTTTTGAAAATTCTTTCTTTATTTTTATACCAATCAGTATGTATTTGATAGATAAGGATGTTTAAGTGATGCTTATGAATTAAGTCAGATAGTTGGAAATGCTTCTCTAATTGTCATTCTAAAATTTATCTGTTTTATGCATAAGCAGTTATTCTTTTCTAATTTAGTTTTGCTCGAGGACTAGCAAAAGGTAAGTGTAGAGTCTTGATAAGCCACAACTTATCATATTTATATACTATAATTATAAAGATTATTAGTTTAAATAAGATTAAATAGTTAGTATTTATGTTATATTATGTATTGAAGTGTATTATTTGTTCAGGCTTATGTTTTTATATGATTTTCATGCAAGGCACACATTTCTAACCAAAAAGAGACCGAAAGAGTCCGGACATAGGGGTCGGGTTTTTCTGCACGGCACAGTAGGAGCAGAAAAGAGGCTTTGCCGGGCCTAGTGCCGGTACGTCCTATCCGACATAAGTGAAAGTCGCCACGGTTGACCGAAACGGGCAGTTATTTACAGTTGACAATCCAACTGATGCCGGGTACGGTGCCGGACAGGTCCGGCACATGCAACGTTTCGCTTGGTGGTTTTGACTGTTAACGGTTACCCATATTTTACACGTGGTGCCGGATGACCTGGACCCGCATGCCACCCGACAAAGGAGAAATGATGCCTATAAATAGGTCGAAGGGCTGCACTTTTCCATACATTCCAACACTCCTATACACTTCAACATATTCTTTCCACCCCCCACTCACACTCCGATTTCACCTCCATTCCATGTGTTTGTGTCCAAGGAAGTTCTCCCAATCATCCACGCGAAGAGAAGGAATATCCATTGGGTTAAGGCTATGACCATTTCCTTCTTCCTCTTGTGTTTTCTTCTTGCATTTTTGTGTAGATGGTTGAGTAGGATTCTTTGTTTTCTTTGGTTAGGGATGATTTTCCTTGTAAGACTCTTATGATTATCAATAAAAGTTTGTGAGTTTCAACTAAGATTTGGTTCCTAGTGTAGAGAGGAAAAGTTTGCTACTTGTTCTTCTTTGTCTTCAAAATTCTAAGAGAATTGGTTAAGGGATCTTAGTGGTCTTAAAGTTTGTTGTTCTATGGATGGGCAATAAGACATAAGATTGGAATTAACCTATTCTATCTCCTCCTTCTTGTAGCTTTTAGCAAGAGATTTGCTGGATTCGATAATGGTCTGAGAGTGATCTTGACATTTCGAACATGCCGGTGACGGGTGTTTGATGTCCGGCACATTCAAAGTTCTTGAATGTGACATGCATCCTTTGTCCGGTAACCTATCCGACACATTCAAAAGTTGGTTAATTCGAAACTTGTCAACTTGGTTTTTGTGATCATACTTGTTCTTATGTTGATTATCATCCCGAGTCGAAGATATTTCATTGTAAATACCATTAGTTAGGATTTAATTGGTTTATTTTAGTGTAGAATTGATATTTACATTTCCCCCTTGCTTTAGAATAGGCTATTTCCAGGATTATGACTGTTTTTCTATTAAGCCCCTTGGGTTCGATACTCTTGGTTGTAATCTACTCACACTATATTCCGACCGGGATTTTTGCTACCCACGGTAGAGTTGTAGGATTCTTTTATTCTTTTATTCATTTTGTACATCCTTTTCCTCTACAATTTTTCCAGTTAGCATTATTGTGAGCTGGTTGCTTATGTGGATGTGAAGGTCTGTATAGGTTTGTCGATCTCCTTGTGGTGTTTTGTCTTTGTCTTACTTTTGATGCATGAGAGATGTGGTTGTGTGATGCTTGACTTCTTGTGTGTACTAGACGATTATCATGAGCTCTCCTAGACAGGTGCCCGACTGGTTGAGAACATGTCATGAACTGAGTGTGCTTGCAACCTTGCGTGCTAAGCCACTCCTTTACCTGTTTATCTGAATCTCAAAGCTTAACAAACGTATTAAATATACAACACACGGTTTGCTATCATCAAAACTAAAGGATCTTGACTTAACATCATTCATGTCCAAGCTTACGCACAAAATATTACAAGGACCTTACCATTCTCTTACCTTTCTCCATTACCCTTTCAAAGACCCAATGCTCATCATCATACTCTCTTGATCACAAGAGATTTCAAAGCAACTTACACAATTGGTTAGTTCCATAAACAATCTAACTCACATATTCCTTAGGGCACACTGTTTATACCCAAAATTTTGACCCCCTGGGTTAGGGTCTACGGGGTGCTGGTGTTGTGAGAGGCATTTTAATCAAGTAGTGAGGGATTCCGGCTCGATCGGCGCCATGGCATGGGGAACAGCTTCGTCATTTTCAGGGGCGTTTTGGTAATCTTTAAAGGCTCCTGAGACCTCCTATAAGCTTTCTCTCTCCTCCAAAGGATGCCCAAATCAGCTTGAAATGCTTTGATATTTTAACCCATGATAGAGGATGACATTCTAAGCATAATGGCGTTGGAATTTTGATTTTTCGAGTTTCCAATAATTTTCTAGCAATTTCTGACTGAATCTGACAAGAAATTCAATTTAAAAATATTCCAACATTTAAAAAATTCGGTTCCACCTCAGAAAATTCATAATATCCATCCTTGACATGTGGTTAAAATTTCACAGCAAAATTCCTTTGGGAAGTCTTTTAATTAAAATACCAAAAAAATCTTACTTTTACTAGATTTTCTTTATCCTTAAGAAAGTCTATATAAGGGGATAGGTTTTTGGATAAAGGAGAACCTCATATGCTCAAGAACCCTAGAGAGTCAGAAAACACAGCCTCCTCTCTCTCTCTCACGTTTTCCAACACCCGGCCACCCAAATCATACCGAAAATCCCCCGAAATCACCATCTAAACACGTTTTCCAATCCCCAAAGCACCAATAGTCATCAAAACCCCACAAAAACACCACCAAAACGTGAAGAACAGCAAGAACAACCAACAACCAGAAGCTTGGTTCGAAATCCTTTCGGGTCTGCCATCAACGAAGCACTCGACGAATCCCGGTGTGAAGAATCATCTTGAATTCGAAGGTAAAACAGGTTACAACTCTACTTTTCTAATTCCCCGACCTTATTAACTCTCTGTCAAATTTTGGGTTCAAACTAACCTTCGTACGCTTCTGTATTGCTGTTTGTTTAAGCTTCTGTCCAATAACTTGTTTACCAAGTTTCGTGCTTAATTCGAATTCAAATTGAAAACTTTCAATCACTAACGTCTTGTACATCTTTCAGGCTACACACCCATAAAATTTGAGCCAAAAACACCTTCGGGAACAGCCTCAACGCCGCCGTCCGAGGGCGGTCCGCACCCACGGACGTCATGTCCGGGGTCCCGGACTCCCTGTCCGTAAGCTCGGACGCCCACGGACGGCGGCGGGATTTTTAAATTTTAAAAATTTAGGTTTTCTAATAATGTCCGGGCCCACGGACAGCCTGTCCGTGGCCCCGGACTTTACAATTTTCTGTTTTCTGTTTAATTCGACTTTTATTTTCATATAGGTTAACTGGGGTCCGTGGTCTCGGACATTAGGTCCGTGGCTACGGACGGAAACAAAATTTGACCTAATTCTGCCTCCGAAACCCTAGTTTAGGTAATTTTAATTTCCACTTTAATTTTCTGTCAAAAAACGTTAAAAAATAAAAAAAACAGAAGCGCGCACCTAGGTTAAAAACAACTTTGTAGAAAGCCGTAATTGAACCAAGTAGAGGAAAAACGACCTAGGAAGGGTAATGAAAGTAATTTGAACCCTAATTAAGTCGAATATCAAGCCCCCGAACCCGAACTCTCCTTTCCTAATTTGATCTAGGTTAAAATTAGGTGGCGACTCATAATAGGTTCCAGTGAGCTAGCTTAGGTTTTAATAATATTGTTATATGACATAGTTATTAATCTTAGGCTTAAGTGGACCTAAAACCCGATTAGATCCCAATCAAGTTAATCCACATAGGATAGGGTTTAAAATCGAGGCTCACAGACTGGCGACTCTGCTGGGGACAACTTCTTAATTTAACTTGTTTAATTTTAAGAAAGAGGGCTTAACTTGAAAATGTTTATTTATGGCTTTATTTACTCTGTTTGTTTACTTTCGTGCGCACTTTAATTTTTGCACCCTTGCATCATATGAGAGCGAGGGTCCACGCAAACCAATTCACCCCGGGACCCGTTTGAGGGTCCCCTGTCAGGGACTCACACCTTTTAGGTGATGTGAATAAGTGGGGGAAAAGAGGAGGGTGTCGTCTAACCACACCCCCTTAATACCTGGGCTTTAGCCCCAAGCATTTTCCTGGCAGTACCCTTACCTAGCCCATTGTTTGGTCAGTCAAAGACCCGACCGTAGACGCACACCTTTGGTGATGTGAAAAAAGTGGGGAAGCCCAAAGAGATAGCGTGCAAGCCCTATTCCTTTGTGGTGACCTGGGCCAGTGCCCCAAGCACCTCTCCGGATCGATCTGTACCCATTGGACTGAGTTATTTCGTGAGAACATTTGCATCACCTCCTTAGGTAGAATTTCTGTGTATGTGCTCCTTTTCTCCTGGGCCTCAGGCCCAATGTCTGAATCCATCCATCTCTTCTAGCCCAAATAAGACATTTTAAGGGTTTTCGTAGTCCAAATACTCGACCACCCCAAAGCACAAAAAAAATCCTTTTAAGCTGATTCTTGTTACAAGCCAGATTCTTGCAATGTCCACTCGTAAGACCAACAAATCTTGCAACCCAAAGTGCAGTCCAAAGCAGACCCTCCCAAATTTTGGAGTCCGGCATTCATTACAGCACACTAATCTTCGGCCTGAGTTCCTAGTCTCACTCCCGCAATGCTGACTTATCTTTTTGCTTAAAACAGGCAAGCACCGCTCGCAGCTAGGATGTCGTCTGGAGTTAACGATCGGAGTGCTCAGCTCGCTGAGCTTGCGGATTTGATAGGGAAATTAGCTGAGTTAGAATTTGTCCACAGGAGTGCTTTGGAAGAGCTAAGCTCAGGATTTGTGTCGGCTGCGAGAGAAGCGAGAGCTCTCATTCATGCTCTCGGGGGCCATCCCTTTAGATCTGTCCCCCAATGAGGACGGGATCGAGTCACCAGAGAACCAGGGACCGCAGCAAGAGCAGGCCGCACAGGTGCCCATTGTAGACTGCAGCAGCCGCAGAGTCGGATTCTGAGAGTACTTCTAGGGCGGGGTTAGTCCAACTTAAAGCCCCGCGGTTTCGCGGGCGGCATCTGGGGGCGTGTCCCGAACAGTTCTGTCGTTTCCACCTACTCCCGGGCCACTCCACGGATAATTGTCGTAATTTAAGGTCTAAAATTCTGTTATTGGCCCAAGAAGGAAAAATCCAGTTTGCAACCCCGGTACCGGAGCTTCCCCGCAAAGCCGAAAGGGAATTCACACCCATTGGTTGTCCTTTAAGCCAGGCCTTTGAGGAGCTGCAGGACGAGGGGCTAATACGGCCGCTCATTCCTCGCCATGGAGAGACGCGAAAGGGGAGTAGACTCAGTCAATTTTGCAGGTACCATCAGCTAGCAGGACATGATACCAATGATTGCAAAGTGCTGAGACATCGGATCCAGGACCTCATCGATCAGGGATATCAGCGTTTGGATGACCTCGAGACATCAGAATCCGAAGTTCAGTGTGCTGCCTTTACTGTTTTCTGGGATGACAAAAAGCCAACACGAGGGGCAGGACGGAAGCCCACATCCGCGTCAGCTTTGTCCCAGCAAATGCTCACGTTACTCGGTCAGGCAAGCATTACGGATCACCTGAAAAGCCATCGCAAGGGGAAGAGCGAATGTCGTCTCCCCCAGTGGCTGAAGAGATTCCAGGTGAGCGAGAACTGCTTCAAAAGTTGAAGGCAACAACCATCCCCATGGCCATCTGGTCTTTGCTTACAATCTCGCCAGAGCACCGACGGGCCATTGCCAAACATTTGGGGGGCCAGAGGAAAGTTTAGCCCCGGAAAGGATGGTCGCGGCTCTTTGGCAAAAGCAGGAGGAGGAGATCAGTTTTCACGATAGCGAGATCTCCGAGCACTCGGGAAAAGCATTGTATATTACTGTTTGGTGCGGGGCCTTCAAGGTGCCAAAGGTCCTCATTGACACGGGAGCAGACGTTAGCATCTGTCCTCTGAAAGTGGCAGAGGGTATGGGTTACGACAAGTTTGAGTCGTGCCAAATAGTGTTACGAGGGTATGATGATAACCCAAGACATGTCTTCGGCCTATTGGATCTTCCACTCAAGTTCGGGACGGTTGTTCATCCAGTGAAGTTCTTGGTTCTGCAAATTCCCCATTCTTTCAACCTGATTCTGGGGGATTTCCTTCAAGATTTGAAGGCCGTCCCCTCTACGGTGCATCAATGCTTGAAGTTCAAAAGGGATGGGAAGGTTCATATCGTTAGAGGTGAACCGCATCAGAAGGAGCTGCCTGTCTGCATGGTTGAAGAGGAGGGTTCGTCCCATCTGAGCAGGTTCAGTGTTGTACCAGAGCAGTCCGATCCAACTTCTCTTCAGAAACTTAAGGTTGGACCGGGGAAGGTTATCATGGAGAAGTACGGTTATCAAGAGGGTAAGGGCCTCGGTAAGGATCTCCAAGGAATCCCTGACGTTCTATCTCCGGCAGCAATCCTGGTCGTCAAGGACTTGGTGCGTTAGCGGACCCAACTTTCATTTCAGCAATTGAACTATCATCTTTATTCATGTGCTCATGTTCCTCATGTTTACAGGGTACGGTAAGAGCAGCGAAGGAGGAAGCGATGCCTGATTGGATGTTCCTCGAAGAGTAGATCGTAGATTAGGGGTAGTTAGTCATTTACTTCCGCTTTGGGATCATTAGGAGTCATTATTATTTTCCTTTGGCTGTTCTACATAGCCTCTTTCTTTCCGTAGTTAGTTTAGTTGTCTCTCCTTTAGTTGGTACTCAATGTCGTTGTTACTTCTTTTGGTTATCAATAAAATTTCTTCTTTGATTCGTGTTCTAATGAGTATATTTCCGTTCATGTGCTGAAAAAAAAATCTCTCTTAAAGCATGTCTGCAAACATATAAGAGTAAGAACCTTCATTTTTCACGAAACCCCCTGTACAAAACCGCCTTCCCATCCACACACTCGCCACCTCCCCCACATCCCACATGTCACAGCGTTCCGTCATTTCTACCATTTCACCAAAAACAAAGCTGCTGCCGCCAAAGCAAAAAATCACCCAACAATCACTCCATCACCACTCACCACCATTGTTCACCACCACGCATGCAACCATCCTCCACAAATAACTTGGGTATTCAAAAGGCTTGTCAAGAACCCCGCAATACTGGGGGCAATCTGAGTTAGGGAATGATAATGTTTATTTCTTTTGTTTAAATGTGCAAACAAGTCTCTGAGTGTACACTTCGCGAGAGTACCTTGAGCGGTAAAACCAAGAGCGAAAGAGCGTGTCATTTTACACGACTCCGAGAGGTCACATTCAAAGGTGAGGTAAACGGCATGACTTCGACCGAAGGATATATTGTAAATTTACGTTAAACCTATGAAAAGTAACAAAGAACGATACACAACTATTAGGGATGACGAAGCACCTAGGTATAGCACCACACAGCCAAAAAGCTTGTGAACCCTGACATTACACCCTAGGCACCCCCGCTGAGCTTTTCATATATGACCTCTTTTACAACACTACAAGCTCCACAAATAAGCCAGCCAGTGATGAATAACCGACCCGGTGACCAAAGGAAGCAAGGAGCCCGACTTCCGAACAACAACTTCACAAGTCCAAAGAAGCAAAATTGCTACCAGCATGACGAAGCGATCCGCAAATGGTCCCAAAGTGACACAGGATCCAAACGAGCTAACATCAAGAACAGCTCTCAAAGTTCAAAACCGGGAAACACAAGAACCCCGAAGGAAAGGAGATTCAAGGAAGGCAAACTTGAAAAGCCTCGAAGAAATCCAAAATCGGAAAAAGGAAAAGGATGCAAGGAACAGTCAAAAGTTCCAAGTCCCAAGTTCATAAGCGAAGTCATCACGAAGTAGCCAAACGACTTCAAGGCAGAAGACAAGTCCGAGAGACGGTGCAAGTTGCAGATTTGGTCACCCTTATAGCTCCACATATCCTAAACATCCTCCATTGTCCTGTCATTCATCACACCCCATAGCCACGTTATAAGCTTAAAAGACTTCCGACTTAGTAGTTGTGTATCCAATCGAGTGAAAGTAACAGGTGAACACGTAAATCTAACAAATGGTCAAACTCAATGGTTGAGAAGTGTGCTCGTAAGTGAGAAGGACAGTGCAAAACACCAAACACGTCGAGTGTAGGTTAAGAAGCACCACGTCAAAACATAAGCCCTGACCCTGTGAGGACGAGACTTGTTTGCACGTTTAGCCAAAGAAAATACTGGGGGCAATCGATTGTTCCGATCGATCGCCATGAACTCTAACTCAGATTGCCTTAAGAAAGAATACTGGGGGCAATTGTTGGTTCCAACAATTGCAACAACGACACCGATGGAGGCCCAAAAGTCCAAAACCCAAAGGTTCAAACCATTCTCACATCCAAACATTCACAGGCCCGTCCTAAGCCCTACCTCCACATCCAAACATCACACAGGCCCGTCCTAAGCCCTATCTCCACATCCAAACATTCACAGGCCCGTCCTAAGCCCTTCCTCCACATCAAATTCCCACAGGCCCGTCTTAAGCCCTACCTTCACACCCAAACATCCGTAGGCCCATCTTGAGCCCTATTATCTCCAGACTTGACGTAAACCCTAATCCTTCTACAGCCATTTAGACCCATCATACATTTACTCACTTTCACTTAGAACCATCCTTAGGCTCGTCATAAGACCTAGATCCATCCTTAGGCTCGTCATAAGACCTAGAACCATCCTTAGGCTCGGCATAAGACCTAGATCCAACCCTTAGGCTCGTCATAAGACCTAGTTGCATACCCTTAGGCTCGTCATAAGACCTAGATCCAATCCTTAGGCTCGTCATAAGACCTAGTTGCATTCCCTTAGGCTCGTAGTAAGACCTAGTGTTACCCTTTAGCTTACCCGCTCTTATCAAACACATTGCATTCATCACATTCATATAGGCTCGTCATAAGACCTAGTTGCATTATCCAGGCGCGTCACAAGACCTGGCGACAGAAAAGTTGGCGAGGTGATGGCAATAAATCCTCCTTTTGCGATGTCAACTTATTTTCGGGATCAACGAATGGTGGGCAAAGGCAATAAGTCCCCAAGGTTTTTACCAGGAGTTATCCCTGCACATCGGCTTGGGGGGCGATGGCAATAAGTCCACATTGGGTCCAGCCAGGAGCATTGGCACGGGTTTCGGTCCCTAGAAGCATCCGAGCATCATCAGCATCATCAGCATTATCATCGGCATCATCAACATCATCAACATCATTAGCATCATCAACATTTCAGCATTCTTGCATTTGCATACCACCCAATTATCATCATTATAGGTAGTCAACGCCTTAGAATCGCTTGACATTATCTCATTTCCACATTTTAGGTTGTCAACGCCTTAGAATCGCTTGACATTACTTCATTTCACTTTACTTATAGGTAGTCAACGCCTTAGAATAGCTTGACATCATCTCAATCGTCACAGGCAGTCAACACCTTAGAACAGTTTGACATCATATCATCATTATAGGTAGTCAACGCCTTAGAATTGCTTGACATTACTTCATTTTACTTATAGGTAGTCAACGCCTTAGAACCGCTTGACATTATTCCGTTTTCGTCACCTAGGTAGTCAGCGCCTTAGAATAGCTTGACACATTTTCACTTATAGGTAGTCAGCACCTTAGAATAGCTCGACAGCGTTTTTGTTGCTTAGGTAGTCAGCGCCTCCGAATAGCTGCACGCAATCAACGCGGGTTCGCACAACATGGAGAATTTCGTGAGGTCCAAAATTTTGGGGCATCACTCAAGCATCAACCAGACTTTTCACATTCACTACAAAGTCTAGTTGACGGGGGGCAATCTGTTATACCCAAAATTTTAACCCCCTGGGTTAGGGTCTACGGGGTGCTGGTGTTGTGAGAGGAATTTTAATCAAGTAGTGAGGGATTCCGGCTCGATCGGCGCGTTCCATGGCATGGGGAACAACTTCGTCATTTTCAGGGGCGTTTTGGTAATCTTTAAAGGCTCCTAAGACCTCCTATAAGCTTTCTCTCTCCTCCAAAGGATGCCCAAATCAGCTTGAAATGCTTTGATATTTTAACCCATGATAGAGGATGACATTCTGAGCATAATGGCGTTGGAATTTTGATTTTTCGAGTTTCTAATAATTTTCTAGCAATTTCTGACTGAATCTGACAAGAAATTCAATTTAAAAATATTCCAACATTTAAAAAATTCAGTTCCACCTCAGAAAATTCATAATATCCATTCTTGACATGTGGTTAATATGTCACAGCAAAATTCCTTTGGGAAGTCTTTTAATTAAAATACCAAAAAAAATCTTACTTTTACTAGATTTTCTTTATCTTTAAGAAGTCTATATAAGGGATAGGTTTTTGGATAAAGGCAGAACCTCATATGCTCAAGAACCCTAGAGAGTCAGAAAACACAGCCTCCTCTCTCTCTTTCACGTTTTCCAACACCCGGCCACCCAAATCATACCGAAAATCCCCCGAAATCACCATCTAAACACGTTTTCCAATCCCCAAAGCACCAATAGTCATCAAAACCCCACAAAAACACCACCAAAACGTGAAGAACAGCAGAAACAACCAACAACCAGAAGCTTGGTTCGAAATCCTTTCGGGTCTGCCATCAACGGAGCACTCGACGAATCCCAGTGTGAAGAATCATCTTGAATTCGAAGGTAAAACAGGTTACAACTCTACTTTTCTAATTCCCCACGACCTTATTAGCTCTCTGTCAAATTTTGGGTTCAAACTAACCTTCGTACGCTTCTGTATTGCTGTTTGTTTAAGCTTCTGTCCAATAACTTGTTTACCAAGTTTCGTGCTTAATTCGAATTCAAATTGAAAACTTTCAATCACTAACGTCTTGTACATCCTTCAGGCTACACACCCATAAAATTTGAGCCAAAAACACCTTCGGGAACAGCCTCAACGCCGCCGTCCGAGGGCGGTCCGCACTCATGGACGTCATGTCCGGGGTCCCGGACTCCCTGTCCGTAAGCTCGGACGCCCACGGACGGCGGCGGGATTTTTAAATTTTAAAAATTTAGGTTTTCTAATAATGTCCGGGCCCTCGGATAGCCTGTCCGTGGCCCCGGACTTTACAATTTTCTGTTTTCTGTTTAATTCGACTTTTATTTTCATATAGGTTAACTGGGGTCCGTGGTCTCGGACATTAGGTCCGTGGCTACGGACGGAAACAAAATTTGACCTAATTCTGCCTCCGAACCCCTAGTTTAGGTAATTTTAATTTCCACTTTAATTTTCTGTCAAAAAACGTTAAAAAATAAAAAAAAACAGAAGCGCGCACCTAGGTTAAAAACAACTTTGTAGAATGCCGTAATTGAACCAAGTAGAGGAAAAACAACCTAGGAAGGGTAATGAAAGTAATTTGAACCCTAATTAAGTCGAATATCAAGCCCCCGAACCCGAACTCTCCTTTCCTAATTTGATCTAGGTTAAAATTAGGTGGCGACTCGTAATAGGTTCCAGTGAGCTAGCTTAGGTTTTAATAATTATTGTTATATGACATAGTTATTAATCTTAGGCTATAAGTGGACCTAAAACCCGATTAGATCCCAATCAAGTTAATCCACATAAGATAGGGTTTAAAATCGAGGCTCACACACACACAAGAGTAGAGTTAGGTTTACCTTTTTGGATGACCTAGCTTGGTCCAAGATCTTGTCCTCTAGCTCAAGTTCTAATGTGTTCCCCAGTGTCTGGGGAAATCATACAACATTCAAGCAGCGACACTCAATCAAAGACCATACGACATTGCTCAAGGATAATGCAAGAATGTACACTTCTTTTTTCTTCTAAAAAATAGCACTCAGACACATTAGACATTCTACTCATTTCCAAACCTTTATACATACTTATTTAATGTCATTAAAGTTTTAAAACTACAATAACAACTTCAAGAACATAAAACCCAAATTTTTAGTTCATTTTTTGCCATAAAAGACCATGGGGAGAACTTAAAATTTATCTTTCACCAAAACCAACATTAAGTAGTTCAAACATAAGGTTTCAACATAATATTAAGCTTTAATGAAGGACTTCAACTTAAAAATGTGTTTAAGAGTGTGAAATAAAAAAAGCCTACCAGTTGTGAATAGTAACAATGGTGGAGATCTCTAGCTTAAAATGAAGCTTTGGAGAAGATGGGAGAGTATTTAGTTACAAACCACCATTAATAACCAACAACTTGGTGTATTAAGGGAGAAATTTGGATAAAAGGAGGTAGGAACAACTTCATTTTTTCTTGCAGAGGAGGGAGGTTGGGAAGGAATAAAACGTGAGAAGGAAATGAGAAAGGATAGAAAGAATTGTCGTTTATTAAGTTGGAAGGTGACTAACAAGTACATGTTTTGGTCATTTTAGGCGAAAATTAACTTTAAGTCTTTAAAACTTCAAACTTAACCAAAACATGACATTTATTTTCAGCTTAAAAGTCTCTAGTTATAATCATCTTTTAAGGTTGAAGTATTTCAAACCACTCAAAAATACCAAAAATGCCCCTTGAGGCTAAAATGTTAAGCTAATTTCTTTATAACTCTTGAGCTCTTGCTCTATAAATACTCTTTAACACTTTTTTAAGCACATGATTGAGGTTTAGATCAATAATACTATCCTTATCAAATTAGGGCATTTAATTTATATTGAGGGTATTTATTTTATATAATAGGTTAATCAGTCTGAAAAATGCAATACCATTACCAAAGCGAAACTAGATACTTTATTTTTGGTTAACCAGTAAAAATACGTTAACCGGGAAACAAGTATCATTAAACACGGTTCCGATTTGGTTTCATGGTTTCAGAATTTTTCGGGTAGCCTTATTGTCTTCCTTGATATACTCGTGTGACTACAACTTTTTTTATAGTCTGTGAAAACGATTAATCTATAATTCATCTACCGTTTTTTCTCTATATTTTTTTATAACTTTAACTAATGACTAAGAGTAGTTACTAACTGTTTCCTAGAAAAATGACAGAGTCTAATTAATTTTGTAACTAACCAAATAGAATGAAACTACAGATGGATTGATTCATCTTGTTTTTTTGTTGAAACTGTTTTCAGCTATCTGCTTTAAAAAAAAACATTTTTAGCTATAGATCCGTGGAGTTGGAGGTATTTCTGTACTTTGCCAAAAGAATTATAAAAGAATAAATTTTTTATATGTGAACATATTCAGTTGATATAAATTTAGTTTTAGTATATAATAGCGCTATACACCTTTTTATGTTAGGAGTAAGCTATGGATCATGATAGCTTGTTGAAAGAAACATCAGTTTATTATAGAAAGCCTTCATATATTACCCTGTCAACATATAATAGGGAAAGTTCAAAAAAACTTATAGCTTGTCAACAAGGTGTAGCATTTCAAAAAACTACCATTTAAAGTGGTTGCTAGAAGTCAACAACAAGCTAAGAGTGTAGATATTTTCTAGCTGAAGTGTAGAAGAACTACTCAAAGTGGAATTATTCAACCTACCCTGAAGAAAGCAATATGAGTGTGTTGTTAGAAGTCACATGAATCAAGTTTATATAGCTTGTTTTAACGATATACTATTTAATTATGTTAATAGTGGACACCAAGAAGGAGAAGGAAAGCTTTTAGTGTAAATGAATAAATTCAGTCTTGAAAAAAATCCATTTTTATATGAAAGTGTTAATTTCAAAATTTAATACAAACTAATATTAGTTAATGTGTTAGTTTCCAATTAGTTTTATCCATATATTATAGACATTTAGTAGTTTATATGTTTATTAATTAGCTAGATTTTTTTTTTCTGTTTTTCAATTTACTTTCTTTTTTAAACATGTCTCTTCCATCCAGGCTTCAAGTCTTCACCCACCACTCACCCCTAACCACCATTAAATTCTAATGTCTTCACCCATGATTAGATGCAACGGTTGGCTTTTATTTATTAAGTGTATGCTTATTTGGGTGAAAACAAATCCTTTAGGGGTTGAGAGACTACCACTAAGCATTCTTCAACCTCATTTTAACTTGTTATCTTTACAGACTTTGGCATGTCCTAAAAATGTATTTATTTGTTAAGTTTCTTCTCTTTGGTGTGAAACTATTTGATACAGATGTAGGCAACTTAATTCATTGCCAGGAAGAGACTGATTCACCGCTACAATATTTTCTTCCCCAATTATGTGTGATTCTAAATTTAGCAAGCACAGTTATAATTGTTGAAGTTGAAGGATTCACTACAATGGCAACAAGAGATTAACACAACACAAGTACTGGTAAAAGTATAATTAGGAAGAGATAGTTTAAGTGTTACGCTAAGCACAATTGGTAGGGGAATGATTCAAAATATCATATAAGATGCACATGTTGTTGAAGGCGCACACAATAATATGGTAACGATGAGCCTGTATCAACCATCCATTCTTTTTATTTGCAATTACCTTATAACTCTAATGGGATTCCTAATGATGATGGTGATGATGGTGATGATGATGATGGTGATGATGATGGTGGTAAGGGTGGTGGTGATGATGGTGATGAAAAAGATGGTGAGGATGATGGTGATGATGATGGTGATGATGATGAAACACCATAACCTTTTTCAAAAACATGTCACATAGTGAAGGATGTTGGTTCTTGTTCTTTAAGATCACACTTGGATCCTACAGAGATGTGATAAGAGAAATATAATGACTTGTTTTATTTTATTAAGATATTTAGATCGTTGTTTCACTATTCAATGTCACTTACCTTTTAAATTTTGATGTAGGTTTAAGCACTCAAAATTTCACAACAAGTTTTAAGTGTAATCTAGCGACATTATAATGATTAATGGTTTTGTTGGTCCGAGACTCAATGACTTGTAAAAGATCAATTGTTTCACGCTTTCAAGGTTAATAATGTAAAATTTCTTTTCATACAATTCAGAATTATTTAAAACAACATTGATCTACTGTAATTTATATTTGTACATTGATTACAAATAATGCATTGTATGAAAAGTATACAAGGGATCATACAACAGATGAAAAAGCCCGTTTGGGGTTGGATTGAACAAGAACACATCGACTGAATGACATAGATACAAGACACATAGTAGGAGTCATTACAATCCTCCAAAATGGATGTCAACAGAAACTTTTAGGAGGTTGATAGAAAAATCCCTGGATCCACTGTATGGGTTTTATATCCTTCCAAGCCTGGCTGAACTATGGTATGCTTCGTATTATGCCAGGTAATCATTTTTTTTATCTTGTTAATTTAGAATTGTTTCAAATCAAATTGTTATTGTATGATAATTTGATTTTGTAGACTAGATAAAATAATGGCCCGGGTTCTTCCAAGTGCCCCCGAACTCTGGTAAGAAAACACAAGATGGATAAACTGTATACCATAATTGATATTTGCACTAAATTTATGAATTACTAAAAGGCAATAGAGATTATGATAACTATCTTTTACAAATTGATATTGTCACTAAATTTAGGAATTGTTATAAGTTAAAATAGATTATGGTAACTCTCTCTTTTGTTCTAAATTAGGAACTGCTATAATTATGGTACATTTAGCTTTCCATTCTTTAATGACCTATGAAATACCCCGAAAAGATGACTTGGCAATTATGGATGAATGTTCTAGGAGTTAGTATATCTTTCAGAGAGAAGGGTAGCTATGTTGAGATATCTTCTGGAAGAGAGGGTAGTGTTGCCTTCTGGAAGAGTTTTCTAGAAAAATTACCAGAATAGTTGTTAGTAGCATAGTGGGACCCATAAGTCATAATTTTACCGCCACCTACATTTGGTGTCTTTTCTTATTGCACCCTAATATTAACCTATTAAAATATGTTTTGTGTCTAAGTTAGTGATTACCTCTAATTACCTATGTTTGAAGTAATCTTCTGTTTACCACATATACCACCGTCAAAGACCTGAAGTTAAGTTTCTATATAAACCATTGCTATTCACTTGTACCTAAATTATAGCTATGGTAACTCACTTAGAAGTTAGAAGAACCTAAACTAAAAGCGAGTTACAATTAGATAAGAAAATGAAGCTGATAACACGAGTATCGTGTGGATGTGCGGGTTAAATTACTAAAAGGAGATTGTCCTATAGCGAGGAAAGTAAGTTTATCAGGTAAGTTGTTATGTTCACCAAGTGTGTGTGTTTTAGAGATGATTGTTGTTTGTGATTTGTGCTTGTATATTGGGATTGGATATGGATACTTGGGTGAGTTGGTATACTCTGTTTTGAAAGAAGTTTCTGTGGTACAGTTATGAAAGTGGAACTTGAGATTCTTGATGTGGTTAAATGGTATTTTTTTTGTTTTGGTTATGATCTCTATGTGAAGGAAATTGATTTTTGTCACGTCTCCTTGTTGAATGTTCAGTTGAATGTACTTTGGAAAGTATAAACTCTTACACTGAAACTGCAACACTACCAATGATTTGTGGTGAAGTCACTATGATCTACTCCTTTAGGTCTTTGGGCCTTCTGGCGGGTGTGCACACTTAAGCACATAGGGTGAGGGAGAAAGGATCGTGGACCTTAATTGTGTCCTTCGTCTTCAGTCTGGTTGCCTACGGGAACTCCAGGGGGCGTGGGACTTAGAGCCCTTGTCTTCAGACCGGTTGATCACTTGAGATTGGATGTTTGTTGATTGTTGGAAATATTGGTTGAACTTACTTGGTTGTTAAAAGTGATTCTTGTGGAACGATTATTGGTTGGAATATGGTGAAAGATGTATAAGTTGTGGTATTGCTATCTTTATCATAGTAATGAATTTGTATAGTGGAATTTATGATGGTTAGTATACTGATGAAAGTGTGTAATCTTGGTGTTAATTCAGCTATGCTACTGTACGAATAATCATGCCAAAAAAGTTTCCAAACAAAATGAATTTTACAAGGTGAAGTAATGACTTACTCAGTTTATCTGGTTTGTGCAACCCCTTTCCGTGTTTCTTTGGATTTATGGTTGCGGGATGAAGTTGAAGCATCGGGACTTGGGATGGGGCGCGACGACCTATATTAGAGTTATGAGTTGTATCATGTAAATAATTCTGGCTAAGTCTAGGAACCCGTTGAAAGATTGTTTCAAAAAAGGCTATGGGGAACTTGAGGATTTTCCGCAAGTCTGTTACCGGAAGAATTCCCCCTTATGTAAACTTGCACTGAATATGTAAATTATAGTTTATTAATATAAAACATGTTTATGGATAATCAGGAAGATGAGTTTATAGCCTTAACACTTACATTAAGCAGATATGGTGGTAATACCACGAATAGATTTAATTTGATTTCTACTGCAAAGTTAACAAAGATACTTAAGTATATATTGGTAGGAAAATCGGGGTGCTACAAGTTGGTATGAGAGTAGTGGTTAAATAATTTAAAGTGAGGAAGTAGGCGTGAAAAACTTGAATAAGCCACACGGGATGGGATGTGTGATTATCTTTATGTAGTTATCCGAACTGCTTGTCTATGTTTATATTTATGGATAACTTAAGTGAATATGAATATGTTGGTATATATAGTGAGAAGAGTTGATATTCAAAAGTAGATTTATAGAGATGGAAAACAATACTCAACTTAGGCAGTTGCGAGAGCTGGCCCTTAGCATGGGGCAGAACTTGCAAAGGCATGAGCAGAGAGAGAATATTGCAATAGATTACCCTAAGAAGTTGGCTAGTATGAAGCCAGGTTCTTTTTCAGGCGAGGAAGATCTAGTAATTCTAGAAGACTGGATTAGAGAGTTCGATAAGATCTTTGATGTAGTTACCTACCTAATTGAGAGAAAAGTTAGTGAAGCAATATACCATTTTAAGGGTGAGGCTGATTTGTGTGGAGTGCTCAGAAAGACATGTTGATGGTTGAGCCAAATTTCGATTGGGAAGCTCTCAAAGATGCCATGAGAAGAAGATTTTACCCAAAACATGTTAGAATGTAGAAATATCAGGAATTTTCTGAATTAAGATAGTTATTCATGATTGTGAAGGACTGTCACACCAAATTTCTTGAATTGGCTCAGTTTGATCCGAATATGGTTCTAGATGAAGCTTAAAAGGTACAAAGATTTATTAGGGGACTGAATTGGAGTCTACAAGAAGCACTCGGTGTGTTGACTATTCCTACGCTGCAAGAGGGTTATGGTAAATCCACGAATTTGTATCGTGTGCAGCAGAAGAGGAAAGAAAGTCAGTATGGGTAGAAAGGAAAATTGAAATTAAAGATGACAGTCGAGAAAATGAAGAGTATTCTTAGAAGGTTGGTCAGGAGAAGAAGTTTAACAGTAATTCATAGGGGAGTCTGGATTTCAGAGTAGTCAGAGACGAAGACAACTTTCTTCTGAACAGTATGTGCTCGGAAGGAATCAGGGTAGGAAAGAAAGAGAATATATGTGTAAGAGGTGTGGAAAGAATCATCTGGGGGTGGACTGTGAAGGTGAGAAGGTGAGATGTTATGCTTGTGGGAAACTCAGTCATAGATCCTTTGAGTGCTACCGGAATAACCCTGGTGGTAGCTATCAAGGATTTGGAAAGTGGAAATGGTGGTGGCAGTAAGACTTATAATCCACAAGAGAGTCAAAGGGGGAGTACAAACCAACCCCAAAGGAATTTCGCTCAATTTGGTGGATGTCGTTTGAATATAGGGAAAGTAAAAATCAAGGGAATGGTTAAGGAAATACTGGAGGGAGTAGTTACAAGAAGCACCGTCATATCAATGAGATGAACAAGACTGGGGCTGAACATGAGGGAAATGTTATTACAGGTATTTTCCTAGTTTGGGGTAATTATGCTAATATCTTGTTTGATTTGGGGGCATCATTTTCGTTTGTTTCATCTACAGTTGTAAAGAGAGTGAGTGTGGAAGCAGATGCTCCTATATCTTTAGTCGTGTCTAAGTGGGACAGTGCGAAAGAATGTTTAAAGGTGTGAATGTCAATATTTGTGGATGTGATTTTAAAATTGATTGTAGAGTTTTAATTGGTTGGTTTTGATGTAATATTGGGAATGGGTTGGTTAAAGAAACATAAGAGGCAAATAGATTGCTCAAGGCAAAAAGTGAGTGTCATGAGTCCTTATGAAAGGAGGATCTCATATTTAGGAGAAGAAAATAACTCTAAAGTGAGAGTGGTGTCAGTTTTGAGAATGTGGAAAGAGATTGGAATAGGGCAAAATGCTTCTTTGTGTTATGTCCAGGATTTGAGTATAGAGGATAGTGATTTCTCAGAACATAAACTTCTGTAAGCTATTAGTTTAATACCGGTAGTCTGAGAATTTCCAAATGTATTTCTGGAAGAAATTCCAAGTATGCCAATAGATAAAGGAATAGAATTATCTATGGAATTAGTGCCTCGTACAACTTTAATTTCTAAAGTTCCATATAGGATGGCACCAAATGAAATGAAAGAATTGAAAGCTTAGTTAGAGGCATTGCTGAATAAGGGTATATTCGCCCAAGTGTTTCACCATGGGGAGCCCCAGTATTGTATGTAAAGAAGAATGATGGAGGGATGAGACTATGTATAGATTACTAAGAGTTGAATAAAGTGACTGTGAAGAACAAGTATCCCTTGCCAAGGATTGATGACTTATTTGGTCAGTTACAAGGATCAGGTGTATTTTATAAGATTGATTTAAGATCTGGATACCATCAGCTGAAAGTATCAGAGAAAGATATCTCTACGACTGCTTTTAAAACAAGATATGAGCATTATGAGTTTACTGTGATGCCATTTAGATTGACAAATGCTCCAGTAGTATTTATGGATCTGATGAACATGATTTTCATCCCTCATTTGGATAAATTTGTAGTCATGTTTATTGATTTTTATACTATATTCCAAGAACAGAGAAGATTGTGAGGAATAACTTGGACTAGTTTTGCAAATTTTAAGGGATAATCAGTTGTATGCTAAACTGTCTAAGTGTGAATGTTGGTCAGATCAAGTTTCTCTTCTTGGTCATGTGATTACCAAAGAGGGTATTTCAGTAGATCCAACTAAGGTTCAGGCGGTGAAGCAATGAAAAGGAAGTTCGAAGTTTTCTTGGATTGGTCAGTTATTACTGAAAGTTTGTGAAGAATTTTGCTAAGATAGCCATACCCTTTACTAGTATGATGAAGAAGGTAATAAAATTCTAATGGGATGAAGAATGTGAGAAGGCTTTACAAATTCTGAAAGAGAGGTTGACTACGTCACCAGTGCTAGTATTACCTTACGGAACAGAAGGGTTTGAAGTTTACAGTGAAGCTTCTAAGCATGGATTGGGTAGTGTACTGATGCAACATAAGAAGGTGATAGCTTACGCTTCAAGACAGTTAAAAGAACATGAGACTTGTTATCCTACTCATGATCTTGAATTGGTTGTTGTGGTGTTTACTGTACGGGGTAAAACGTATTACAGCAAGTGTACTGGTCTATCGTAGCAAGTTTTCCTAGGTAGTATTCCCTAGGTTATCGAACCAAAGGAGGTTGTGTCTAGTTTAATCTTTAATCTATCTTATTAATAAACTGAAGGAAAATAACAACAGTAAACTTGGGGGTTTGGTTGCAGAAATTCAATAAATAATAAAAACAATTAAAAGTGATTTTCTAATAAATCTAAAAGGGTGAATCCTGGTTTACTATTTCTTCCTAGTTTATCATTCCTTCCCGAGTGTTTCTAAATTCTAGATTGCAACCTCAGATCTAAATTAATCTAAAACCGGTCTCCCGCAAGATAGATTCTTACTAGCAATTCCCAAATCCTCACTCTCGTTATGAATTTACAAATTAACTAATAGCGTTAACGATTCATCTGGTTTCTAGTCAGCTAATCCCCAGGAATTGCCATCTGTAGTTTCACTGGTAATATTCCTAAGGTCTAATGAACGCCGCAGTTCTCACTTGTAAGCGATTCATACCAAATAAACTCAAGCAGTAATTAATCACAAGAGAATTCAATATTAAACAAGGAATAAAACTACAATCAATATAGAATTTATATGTAATAACTCAGGAAGCAAAATAATAAACTAGTTGTCCATAGTAAAACCAGAATTCTAACAATTACTCAGACATCGGAGACAAAGAAATAACAACAATATAAAAGAGATAAGAAAACATCATCTGATTGTGGGACGATGACGAATCTGATCTCTAACTTCTACTCCGATCTGTCTGTGTAGCTCTCTTTCTCTCTCCGACAGTTTGAACTGTCTGTGGCTGCTCGAACTGACTCGAACTCGTACGCCGCTCTCTCCTCTGTGATGTGATTCGAATTCTTTCTCTTTTGTTCTCTCGTTTCCTGCTCGTGGCGGCTCTCTCTGTCTGTCTAGAGTTTCGATTCTGTTCTGTCTCGTACTCAATGTTGTGTGTGGCTAGGTTATAGAGAATTTCCGTCCCTCTCTATGTATTCTGTTTCCCGTAATATCTATCTTCATAATATATGCTTGCAGCAGCCCATATGTTCTGACAGAGATCGATCAGCAAAGGTGGACTTAAACTCCATGTCGTTCTCCATTTGAATACGTGAGTGCATGGCTATTGACAGTCAGCCCAATCATGATGTCGGATTGGTGCAGGTAAGCCCATCCAAATGTCTGCGCCTCTTCACGTGAGTAATTGAAAGTCCACGGAACAGCCCCGCATGGCCCACATCATGAAGTCCTCGGCATGGAAGTTGATCAGCCCATGTATACTCACGTGCATGGCTCGTAAATAAGAGTGTCATGCGGCCATGTAAATCCGATTAAACCCATCATGTACGTGAATGATGATCAATCCAGTAACGCTCTATTCCTGCATGCAACCGATGTGTGTGCATATGTTTCTATACCTTTTCTCCAGCGTTTTAACCTGTTTTAGCATAAAACCACATGTGAGGAATAATCTAAACATTTAACATAATTAAGTATATAAGTAAGGAATTTATCATATAAACCAATAAAATATTAATCACATTAAGCATAGAAATATAGATAAATTCAGCACTTATCAAATACCCCACACTTAGCTTTTGCTTGTCCTCAAGCAAATAAAGAACATAACTGCTCCAAACCGAAACATCAAACTCCAGGATCAAACATAAGCAGAAGGAAAACAAGTATAATGACAATCAGAAAAATCAATCTGCTCTAAGCCATCAGTTTTCGCAAACAGTGAATAGAGAATAACTTAATAAAAGCATGAAATAAACTAAATTGTAGAAACTGAAACACAGATTAGCTTAGGACCTTCCACCAAATTCATTCCATTACCCTTTGGATGACAAGGGGTGTGAAGTAATGCCTTATTCCGCAATACCTTTCAACACCACGCACTCATGATCAAAACCTAAAAAAACTGCAATTAAATATTTTGTATGCAAAAACTTTTCTTCTTCAAGAAACAAAAACAAACGATTTATTTAATTAATTGCATAGTTATTCCTTCACCCAGACTTTTCTCTTTATCCATGTAACGGCTTTGGGCCAACTATCCCAGATCACAAGACCTTAGGTAGATAGGTGATAAAGCACCCCGAGGACTTAATAACCAGATAAAAGAGGTCTGATTCGGTTTAGGAAATTTTTGATCAGAGGAGTACCTTGCCTTATCCTTTCATTCCAAACATTCATACCATTCCCAAGATCCAAAGCTAAATGCATTTAGTCTCCACAATCAGCCAATCCATCAAATTTCAGTGAAAATAGAGTAAATTTAAGAAAAAACAATTCCGGATTGACAACTTTTGAGCAGAAATATTTTTAAGGTTGTCATCAGGCTCAATTTCAAACTCCCACAGATATTTTCACCCAAAATTCAACATTTACGACAAAGAGAAGCATATTATTTATCACATGAAAACAAACAAAAACTAGTGGTCTGAAGTGATAACTGAAGGTCACTCCCTACCCCACACTTAAAATTAAACAATGTCCTCATTGTGTGATAAGGCAGGAGTGAAAAACTCAAAGCTCGCAGAAAAACATTTATGTCCAAAGGAAACAACAGAGCAGTCATTATTAAAAATTAAAATTAAAAGAAAACAAACTAAAAGTAAAACTCCCCTGAATTGTGTTGTTGCCACATGTAGAAAGACCCCACCCCACACTTGAGCTTTGCTCAAGTGTTATAGCCTGGTTGCAGTATCACCATGAAGAATTCATCTGAAAAGTAAAACAACAAAGCAACCAAAACTACAAACGAAGTTAAGAGTTAATAAACAACAAAACCAGGAAAATAACTACAAAAAGAAATTAAAACCAAAATGAAAAACTAACAAAAAAAATAAAATATAACGCTGGGTTGCCTCCCAGCCAGCTGCCCTTCTTTAATGTCTTTGGCTAGACGTGTCTCGTTCTCTCAAGAGACTCCAGATGATTGAACTTTCTTTGGAACCCATCGACAAGAAGTTCGCGAAGCTTCCAAAACTTGTTTCGAAGACCTACCAGCATAAAATAGTAGTTGCTCACCCTCAGCATTCAAAGTAATCGTACCGTGAGCAACTTCGATTCGAGCGTCGGCTGTTGCTAGGAAGGGTCTTCCAAGGATGATAGGAACTGTCGGATCTGTAGCCATGTCGAGTACGACAAAATCACAAGGGAAGTACAGATGCTCCACCTTAACCATCACATCCTTAGCAATCCCACAAGGATAAACCATTGAGCGATCTACTAGCTGAAGCGTCATTCGTGTAGGCTGTAAGTCCCCAATCCCAAGCTTTTCAAATACAGTGTATGGCATGAGACTGATTGACGCTCCCAAATCAGCAAGGCAGTGGTCGAAGTCAATGTATCCTACTCTACAAGGAATTGTGAAACTCCCAGGATCTTTGCATTTTTCTGGTAGGCGCTTCTGTATGATCGTTGAACAAGTTTCTGTAAGCTGAATAGTCCCTGTCTCAACTAACTTTGCCTTATTAGATAAAAGCTTCCTTAAATACTTGGCATAGTTAGGCACCTTCGCAACTAATTCAACAAAAGGAATATCAACAGATAGTTGACGAAGTAAAGTAAGAAACTTATCAAACTCACTATCCTCCTTGGAACGCTTGGTTCTGTTTGGGAAGAGAACTGGAGGAGCAACTTCAACTGCAGGTGGTGTAGGTGGAGGAGATTGGGTGGCTTTGCAATTACGCTCATTCTCTAGCACCGGTTCCTCTATATTCACCGTCTCAAGCTCAGTAGTTTTACCTTTACCACTCCTAGTAGTTACCTTCTTCACCGTTTCCTTTTCCTGCAAAGAAGATTCTTTAGCCAAGATATCATCCACCAGTTTAGCATAATTTGGCATAAACTTAAGCACATCAGAAAAAGGCATATCCTTAGTTGATTTCTTAAAAATTTTAAGAAATTTTCCAAGCTGTTCATCAAGGTCCCTTTTCTTTAACATGTCAGGAAAAGGAATAGGTTCTTCAAATTTACGATTAGAAACATAAGAGTAAGAAGGTTGAATTTCAGGAGACTCCTTCTCCTTTGGTGTATCAAAAACTTTACTGGAGTCCTCAACCTCTTTTCGAACAGGCTGAACTGCAGCAATAAGTGGAGCATCATCTTTCACAACAGAAACTGCTTTAGCCTGCTCCCTTGGGTTCCTCTCAGGCTGAATTGGCAAAGCTCCTGGAGAGCGCTGAGCAAGTTGTTGTGCAAGTTCATCCAACTGCTTCTCTATTCTTTTATTTATCTTGTCTTGCTCTACAAATCTCGTAGTGGTTGACTTGACAAATTCATGAATTGTAGCCTCTAAACTCGAAGAAATGCCAGCTCCACTGTTATTCACCTGATTATTCTGAGTCGGGCCTTGATTGAAGTTATTATGATATCTTGGTTGTTGTTGGTAATACCCCTGATTATTCTGATCGTTGTAGAAGTTTCCCTGTCTGTTACCCAAATAGTTCATCTCCTCATTCTGATGCAGGGTACACTGACACATATTAGAACTCCTCCCACAAAATTCACATGGAGGTAATGGCTTAGAAGCAACCGGCACATTAGATGACAAACTCATGAAGGCACACATTTTCTCAAACTGTTTTGACATACTCTCCATCCTAGCAGCAAGGAGAGCATGTGAATCTGCCTCATAAATACTTGCAACTTTCTTTGGAGGAACTAAAGAAGAAGCTCTAGCACCACCCCACTGATTAGCTGAATTTGTCAATATTTCTAAAAGCTCTTTTATACGGGCAATGGACAACTCCATAAGGCTCCCACCAGCACAAGTATCCACCAATATTCGGCTTTGGGGGTCCAAGTCTTTATAAAACGATTGTAGGACTACTTCTTCCCCCAAGCCATGGGGAGGAACTCTCCTAACAATTCCTTTAAATCTTTCCCACGCTTCAGGAAGAGTTTCACCATTGTATTGCTTGAAATTAGTAATTTCCCCCCTCATTGTCAACATTCGAGAAGGAGGAAAATACTTTACCAGAAAAGCATTAGCTAAATCGGTCCAACTGGTGATACTGTTGGCGCCAAAGAATTCAGCCACTCTGCAGCTCGATCCCTCAGTGAAAATGGAAACAAGGTGAGACGAGCTACCTCTTGTGATGCTGGAGTAGAACAAGCTCCAACCAGTCACAGGAAAGATGTAAGATGAACATATGGGTCCTCTGTGACTGTCCCGTTGAACTGTGGAGCATTCAAAACCAATGTGATGTAGTGGGTTTTGAATGTCCATTCAACTCCAGGTGGTAATGCAGGGATCACTATAGGTGATGTGAGTCCCTCTACACTAGGACGAGTGTAGTCATTCATCCGTCTCTCCTGGTTGACAACTCCACTCATGTTTGCTTTCCCTTGAATAACCTGATCAACTGGTGGTTCTGCAGAACAACTGATTCCTTCCTCTTCTGACAACTGTAGAACCTCTTTCTCTTCACCTCCTGATTCCAGATCAAGATTTTGTCGAATTCTTCTTGCTAATCTGTCAATCTCTGGATCAAGCTCAAATTCTGTCTCTTCTGCAGAACTAGTAAAAACCATAAACAAAAATTAAAGCCAACGAAACAAAAGAAAAATAAAATACTAAACTGATCAAAATAAATTAAATAAACTATAATTAAAGTAAAAAATAACAACTAAGCGCAGTCGGAAAAATAATACCAACTAAACTACTATTAACGAATATAAAATAAATCCAAACTAAATAAAA
Organism: Limonium bicolor; assembly: GCA_023374045.1. NCBI lineage: Eukaryota > Viridiplantae > Streptophyta > Magnoliopsida > Caryophyllales > Plumbaginaceae > Limonium > Limonium bicolor. Next base: position 216,997,511 of record CM041779.1, on the reverse strand, counting down.
CTAAACGAATTGAAATAAAACAGAAACAAAACAAAAATAATCAAATTAAAGAAATATACGAAAAAGTAAAGTCTAACTAAAAGAAACAAAAACGAATAAAATAAGTTTAAACAAAATTGAAAAGAAACAAAAAAAAAATAAATTCAAACTAAACGAAATCCTAGAGTAAAATAAACAGTCCCAAAACAAAAATAAAATAAAACTAAAGGAAGACAAATGAAAATAAAATATAGTAAAAATAAACAAAACAAAACTTAAACTAATAAAATAAAAATCGTAGAAACAAGAGAACTATAAAAGCCAGAAACAATAAAAATATAATACCAACTAATTAATAACAAAATAAACAAACTAACCTAAAAAAAACTAAACTAAAAGTAAATTAAACAAAATAAATAGAATAAAGACTAAACTAAATAACCGTGCCTCCCCGGCAACGGCGCCAAAACTTGTACGGTATAAAAACGTACAGCAAGTGTACTGGTCTATCGTAGCAAAGTTTTCCTAGGTAGTATTCCCTAGGTTATCGAACCAAAGGAGGTTGTCTAGTTTAATCTTTAATCTATCTTATTAATAAACTGAAGGAAAATAACAACAGTAAACTTGGGGGTTTGGTTGCAGAAATTCAATAAATAATAAAACAATTAAAGTGATTTTCTAATAAATCTAAAGGGTGAATCCTGGTTTACTATTTCTCCTAGTTTATCAATTCTCTTCCTGAGTGTTTCTAATTCTAGATTGCAACCTCAGATCTAACTTAATCTAAAACCGGTCTCCCGCAGATAGATCTTACTAGCAATTCCCAAATCCTAACTCTCGTTATGAATTTAAAAATTAACTAATAGCGTTAACGATTCATCTGGTTTCTAGTCAGCTAATCCCCAGGAATTGCCATCTGTAGTTTCACTGTAATATTCCTAAGGTCTAATGAACGCCGCAGTTCTCACTTGTAAGCGATTCATACCAAATAAACTCAAGCAGTAATTAATCACAAGAGAATTCAATATTAAACAAGGAATAAAACTACAATCAATATAGAATTTATATGTAATAACTCAGGAAGCAAAATAATAAACTAGTTGTCCATAGTAAAACCAGAATTCTAACAATTACTCAGACATCGGAGACAAAGAAATAACAACAATATAAAAGATAAGAAAAACATCATCTGATTGTGGGACGATGACGAATCTGATCTCTAACTTCTACTCCGATCTGTCTGTGTAGCTCTCTTTCTCTCTCCGACAGTTTGAACTGTCTGTGGCTGCTCGAACTGACTCGAACTCGTACGCCGCTCTCTCCTCTGTGATGTGATTCGAATTCTTTCTCTTTTGTTCTCTCGTTTCCTACTCGTGGCGGTCTCTCTGTCTGGTCTAGAGTTTCGATTCTGTTGTCTCGTACTCAATGTTGTGTGGCTAGGTTACAGAGAATTTCCGTCCCTCTCTATGTATTATGTTTCCCGTAATATCTATCTTCATAATATATGCTTGCAGCAGCCCATATGTTCTGACAGAGATCGATCAGCAAAGGTGGACTTAAACTCCATGTCGTTCTCCATTTGAATACGTGAGTGCATGGCTATTGACAGTCAGCCCAATCATGATGTCGGATTGGTGCAGTTAAGCCCATCCAAATGTCTGCGCCTCTTCACGTGAGTAATTGAAGTCCACGGAACAGCCCCGCATGGCCCACGTCATGAAGTCCTCGGCATGGAAGTTGATCAGCCCATGTATACTCACGTGCATGGCTCGTAAATAAGAGTGTTGTAACACCCCAACCGTTAATCTCGTCATTACCTCTTAAACTGTTACTAATTACTCCTACTCACGCAGCGGAACTCTAATTACAACGAGGGGTGAAACAACGCCGTTAGCCACCCACGTGGCTAACCAGGCCTTTCTTACATACCGTAACGGTCTGATGAACTGGAACAACCGAGTACTCTACATACAATACAATACTCAATTCATATCTCTACTATACCGAGTCTACAATATACGGATGCCGATAACATACTCGGACTTACACCTCATTCAAACGCATAAGTAATTACCATCTAACTACCCATGCTCACAGCAGTCCCCGTCCTACTCTCTCGAACGGTGGTCAGCTTCAAGTTCCTGCACACTAAAAACGTTCCCCCTAGGGGGTCAGCTTACGCTGCGCATGAAATTCGCTATACCGCGTGCTAACCGCGTACGCCGACTACTTTAGGTCGGATATACATGGAGTTCATTTTAATCAACAAACATGCATCATGAATACAATATTTATGTATATCACACAAGGAATCTACATCCAATCACGGAACACGATTCCTAACTAACATAACAATGTTGTTAGTGGTAAACTGGTTACTCTTAGGCATTGAGGTTATTCCTCACTATGCCTTGTTTACTTATTCAATACCTCACCCGCTCTCTCGGGTTACTTATTCGTATACACACCCATTCTCTTGGGCTACTCATTCTTATACTTACCCATTCTCTCGGGTTACACATTCATATACTCACCCCTTTCTCTCGGGTTTTTACTCATTATCTCCAACCCACACTCTTGGGTCATTCATACTCAAGCTCTTGTAGATTCTCGAGACACTACAGGTCTCCTACGTCACGCTTGTTACTCTTATACATACTTAAGCCAAAACTCATGGCTCTCTAGCATAGTCTTACTTCCCCGGTTTCGACCTACTCTGGGTCTAGCATGGTGGGAAGGTTCAACTAGCTCACGGAACTCTCTCTTAGTTCCTATCTCTTTTACTTAGGTCCGACTACTCTCGGACTACTCTCGTTCCCATACACTCCTCTCTCGGAGTTATAATAATATCATGTATATTAGTCTAGAAGCATCATTCTCGATGTTTCTAATGACTTTGGGAACTTTACATAAATTCGGGTAATCTTAGGTTTAAGGGTTACCCTCACAATCATATGTTTATACATTAGGATATTTTCTTATACCGGGTAAAATCCTCATATAAGAGGTCGACCGTATCTCAAGGGAGTCACATAGTCCCTTAGGTCTCTTTTACCTTTCTTATATGTTTACATTATTGGACTAACTTCGGTCCTCTCGATGGAGGTTCGTTTATCCCTCCACTCATATTCATTTCGTGGATTGTTGCAATAAGGTTTCCTAACCGTTATCGGGTATTTACTCAACCCGTACATCTCCTCACATTTTAGGGAGTTCATATGTTTGTGTTATCGTTATACCTTAATCGATAGCTTGTGTGTGTGTTTGCATATTACCATTGTTCATGAGACTACCCGATCTACGGGTTTCTAGTCAATCAATACTCACTAAGAGTCGGTCTATGCACTACGTTAGACCACACCGGCATACAAGTATGTTAGCTCATACAACATACAACAATGCATGCATAATCAAACAAGGGATTATTTTCATGCTTTAATCTTGATTAAGCCGGCACACAAACACACAAATCAGAGTAACTCGGTTAGCATACGGGGCATGAGAAAATCATACCTTTCACCGGGATTTTACTTTTACCGTGTCATCTCACCTTGCTCGGGTCACACACGATCCTCTGATAATGTTTCAAACATTATTGTTAATACTAAACTCATACGGAACATAATTAAATGTTATTCCCGTAGTTACCCCGTTATCCCGTTATCTCGGTTTCACTTTTGTTACTTTAAGCTCTCACTCCTCAAACACTTCTAACACTTTCTAACACTTCTTAGGGCCTTTACATCTCACCAAACAAGGCCTTAACATCTTATAACATCATTAACACTCAAACCCCCATCATTTAAACCCTTTAAAACACTCTCTGTAGGTTTCTGGGGGTGGTCCGGGACTTGGTCCCTATCTTAAGTCCCGGACCAAAGCTGGTTGTAACTCTCGGGTGGTTTTTCTACCATGGTCCGGGACCTTGTCCCTATCCCAAGTCCCGGACCAACATGGTTGTTCACTCTCGACATAAAAATAAGGGGTGGTCCGGGTCCTTGTCCATGGACTAGGTCCCGGACCCTGCTAAAACCTGCAGCTCACATTATTTTTCAACCCCATTTCAATCCTTAATCCACACCCAATCCTCCTCTAATCTTTCCACAAGATTCCCACATGTTTAATCACCTTAAAACATGCTCTAAACCTCTTCATATCATGGGTTAAACCCTTACACAAATTCTTGCTCCAAATCACAATTTCTTTCATTCTCACTTCTACACTAATGCACACTTGTGCATTCTCAAACCTCTCTTGGCACTTGCATTTTGTTCTCTCTTAATTTGACCAACCCAAACTTCCAAGATAATGCACACCTCATACCAAGTTCCAAAACTCACTCTTAAAGCCTTAAATCTCCTTTGTTTTCTAGAAACTCCTCAAACATTTAAACAATCTCTTTGCTACAGATTTTGCACACTCTCTCCACAATCTTCCTATCATATTCTAGGGTACTCATTCACCCAAATCAACCTCCATTCATACCTAGTTTCTCTAGGTCATTCCTTGCTCACAACCATACTAAAACCACTCAAATTCCTACATAAATTTCGCCATAACTTGGCTACTTTTCTAACATTACTCAAAGCTCATAACATCACTTATTTCAACCTAGAACTAGCCAAACCCATCATGGGTTCTACCAGCACATACAAGTTCACCAATACTCATCATTCTCCAAATATAATACAATGCATAATTCATGAAATGCATAACACTTAATCACACACTAAATTCACAATGTTTTCCCCACTTGCATTCTTTGTACAAGCACATTGCTACCGCCAACTCAAGGGGGTTCATTTATTCATTAACCCTTCCCAAATTCTAATACATGTAGAATATTACTTAAGGGTTGGTTTCTTACCTTGGATTCTCTCAAGTTCCTTTTAAATACTCTTCTCTTCTTCTCCTCTTTCTTCACCCCAAAAATCGGTCAAGGCAAATCACTAGCCCAATTCTCTAGACCAATATACCAATGGATATAAGGAGTACTCATTAGTTCTCCTAACTATAAAAATAACTCATGAATTCAAGAGGAGGGCTCAAGGCATTAAATTTGAACATTACCTTTGGAAACCCTAGAATTGATTTGCCAAGAATCAAAGGAGGAGCTCCAACCCACCCTTGGAGACTTGGAGAGTAGCTCAAAACAAAGAGAAGCAAGGCATTAACACATGCCAAATCGGCCAACACAAGGAAGTGAAGAAAAATGTATTTTTCTTTGGATATTTTTACCTTGGGGTGAAAGAGGAAGCTTCAAGCTTCAAGATTATGTGCTTTTCTCCTCAAATGGGCAACACCCACGAAAATGAAACTCATCATTTTCGAGTTTTGAAAAGAGAGAATGATAGAGGGTGAGGAGAGGATCACAATATGTGGTTATTTTTGAGTTTGGAGCTTAAACAAAGCTTGAGCATGAAGAGAAGAGGGAACTCCATTGTTGTTGTTGTTGCAGCCCAAATCGCTCAAGGAGGAAGGAGGAGGGGAGATACGGGATGAGAGAGGTGAGGGAGTTCACATGTGAAGAAGGAAATGAGGAAAGAGAAGAAGAAAAGGTAAGTAAGTAACCTTTTCACTATCCACTTTTTGACTTTCAACTCTTCTTTTTCTTTGTTAACTAGCTAATAGAGAGGGCTGACTAGTCTAATAAAAACGGCCCCACACACTATTTAAACTAAGCGTTTTTCGTTTTCTTACAGAAAACGCTCGTTATTTTACCCGGTTTGGCACTATTCACTAACCGGGCCCGTTTTCGGATTTTTCTCGTTTCTTTATTTTATTGGCTATTAAGCTTCCATTAATACTTAATTATAGTTATATATCAACTATAATTTTTACGGGTCCATTTGACCACTTAAAGTCACGTTTTCGGGTTTTTCTCAAAACGTGCTTTAGACTCCGTTAGCATTTTTAATCCATTATTTGGATCCGTTTTCTTCGGGAATCATTCCCGTATACTTATTAGGCCTAACTAAGCCTTAGGAATCCATCTCGGACCCTCTCGAGATCATATATCTCTTATACTCATTTAACGCCGCATTTTAGTGTTTTTCGCTTTTCAAGCATTTTCTCTTTTCTTTTGTTTTATTCTTTTACCAATACTCTTTAGGCACCATTAGGCCCTTAATAATTTTATTAGAGTAATTAATCACCATTTTTAGATCCGGGGTATTTTAAGTTGTCATGCGGCCATGTAAATCCGATTAAACCCATCATGTACGTGAATGATGATCAATCCAGCAACGCTCTATTCCTGCATGCAACCAATGTGTGTGCATATGTTTCTATACCTTTTCTTCAGTGTTTTAACCCGTTTTAGCATAAAACCACATGTGAGGAATAATCTAAACATTTAATATAATTAAGTATATAAGTAGGGAATTTATCATATAACCAATAAAATATTATTCACATTAGCATAGAAATAAAGATAAATTCCGCACTTATCATTTACATTGAAAATATGGAGACATTATCTTTATGGAATTTCATGTAAATTATATATAGATCATAAAAGTTTGAAGTACATCTTTACACAAGAGGAATTGAATATAAGGCAAAGAAGGTGGTTGGAACTCATTGAGGATTATGATTGGAGATTTTTATCATGAAGGAAAGTAAATGTTGTTGGTGATGCTCTAAGTAGAAAAAAACCATCCAGTAGAAGCCATGCGGGTTCTTTCGAAAGAGTTGGTTAGGGACTTCTGAAAGATGAGTTTGGAGGTAGTAAGCTTAGGAGAGGTAGAGAAAGAAGTTCAATTATATAGTATGAGATAAGCATGGACATGTATGTTGAAATCAGAAGATAAGAACAATAGAATGCGAAACTTGAAACAATTCGAGAAAAGATGAGAAGGGGGCAAGCGAAAGACTTTTATGATTCATAAGGATGTCAGTTTGAGATTTAGAGAGAGGTGGTGTATTCCGAAAGCATGTGCGGAAATAAAGGAGAAATTGGTGAAGAAAGCTCATAAATCACCTTACTCCATTCATCAGGAGGTAACAAGCTGTATAAATACTTAAAACAACATCTTTGGTGGCCGAAAATGAAGAAGGAAGTTGCCCAATCTGTGTTGCGTTGTTTAACTTGTCAAAAGGTGAAATTTGAACATAAACAAATGGGAGGATTACTACATCCTCTGGAAATTCCTAAGTGGAGGTGGGATTCGATATCCATGGATTTTGTGATAAGTTTACCAGTACTAAAGGAGTATGACTCAGATTTGGGTGATAGTGGGCAGGTTGACAAAAACAGCCAGATTCATACCCATGAAAAAACACTTAGTCAATGGAACGTTGGTTGATTCCTACATCAAGATGGTGGTTTGGTACCATGGAGTTCCGGAAAAGATTATTTCTTAGTGTGTCTCCAGATTTTTGTCAAGGTTTTGGCAGCAATTTCAGAAGGTCGGGGGAACTGAATTAAGGTTGAGTACTGCATTTCACCCAACTTCAGGCGAAAAAAAAATATAATTCAGATTTTAAAAGATATGCTATGGGCATGTGCCATGGATTATCAAGGGGCTTGGATAGATAAGTTGTATCTGATTGAATTCTCTTATAACAACAATTATCATTCCACTATTAAGATGGCACCGTATGAAGCCATGTATGGTAGAAAATGCAGAACTCCTTTATGTTGAAGTGATAGTAGTGAGATTGTTATTCTTGGACCGCAATTAATAGAGACTGTGAGTCAAGTTCAAAATATTCAGCAAAGGGCGAAAGCAGCCCAGGATAGACAAAGTTCATATGCGGATTTGAAAAGAAGACCGCTAGAATTTAAAAGTTGGGGACAAATATTTATGAAAGTATCCCTACCAAGAAATGATACGCTTTTATTAGAAAGGAAAATTGGCACCAAAGTATGTTGGTCCGTATGAAATTCTTGAGAGAGTGGGCCAGGTAGCTTGCAAGCTAGCATTACCAATGGAATTGAAAAGGATTCACGATGTCTTTCTGTATTCAACTAAAGAAGTATGTTTCCAAATCACTCACATGTGTTGCAACCAGAAGTAGTAGAACTTAAGTAGAACTTAAGCAGAACTTATCTTATGAATAATATTCGGTAAACCTTCTGGGGGAAAGAGATTAGGGATACAAGGAATCAATCTGTTTAGTTAGTTAAGGTCTTATGGTCAAATCATGGGGTGGAATAAGTCACTTGGGAAGAAAAGTAGGAATGAGGAAGAAATATCCTCAGTTATTTCACCTATTAACAATTTAAGTTTCGAGTCGAAACTTTTTCTAAGGGGGAAAGTGTAAGATACCAGAAGAATACCCGGAAGAATGTATAAGGTGGTTTTGTTTTCAAGTATTATGGAAAATATGGTGACTTTGACTATGGATTGTGATGAGTAATTTGTATTAGGTGAACAAGATGATATTGACTGACTGATTGTTATAAGATATTATCTAAAACTTTTATTCGTTGTTGGTATCAGGAGGTATAACCATGGTGGATAACCTTATTTGGAAATTGTTCAAATTGGCTAAGTTAAAGTAATTTATTGGTATGATGAGTCTTAGCTTCGGGGACGAAGCTTTGTTTAAGGGGGGAGGATGAAATACCCCAAAAGATGACTTAGCAATTATGGATGAATGTTCTTAGGAGTTAATATATCTTTCAGAGAGAAGGGTAGCTATGTGGAGATATCTTCTAGAAGTAAGGGTAGTATTACTTTCCGGAAGAGTTTTTCTAGAAAAATTAACGGAAGAGTTGTTAGTAGCATAGTGGGACCCACAAGTCGTAATTTTACCACCACCCACATTAGGTGTCTTTTTCTTATAGCACCTTAATATTAACCTATCAAAATGTGTTTTCGTATCTAAGTTGGTGATTATCTCTGATTACCTATGGTTGAAGTAATCTTCTATTTACCACATATACCACCGTCAAAGACCTGAAATTAAGTTTTTATATAAACCATTGCTATTCATTATACCTAAACTATAGCTATGGTAACTCACTTAGAAGTTAGAAGAACCTAAACTAAGAGCGAGTTAACAATCAGGGAAGGAAAGTAAAGCTGATAGAAGGAGTATCCCGTGGAACGTGCGGGTTAAATTACTAAAAGGAGACTGCCATGTAGCTAGGAAAGAAAGTTTATCAGTAAGTTATTATTTTCACCAAGTGTGAGTGTTTTGAAGATGATTGTTATATGTGATTTTGTGCCAGTATATTGGGATTGGCTATGGATACTTGGGTGAGTTGGTATACTCTGTTTTGAAAGAAGTTTCTGTGGTATGGTTATGAAAGTGGAACTTGAGATTCTTGATGTGGTAAATGGTATTTGTTGGTTTTGGTTATGATCTCTTAGTGTGAAGGAAATGGATTCTGTCACGGCTCCTTATTGGATGTCCAGTTGACATGTACTTTGGAAAGTATAAACTCTTACACTGAAACTGCACCACTACCAATGAATTATGGTGAAGCCACTATGATCTACTCCTTTAGGTCTTAGGGTCTTCTGGGGGTGTGCACACGTAGGACATGGGGGGAGGGAGGATTGGTTACCCAAAGGATCGTGGACCTTAATATTGTCCTTCGTCTTCGGACTGGCTGCCTGCGGGAACTCAAGGGGCGTGGGACTTAGAGCCTTTGTCTTTGGACCGGTTGATTCCTGGAGATTGGATGTTTATTGGTTGATGGTAATATTGGTTGAACTTACTCTGGTGTTAAATGTGATTCTTGTGGAACTATTAGACATGTATGTATAAACCATAGTCTGTATTCTAGGATTATTGTTATGTAACGCACATGTCATGTACTTTTCTAGTTTGTATATTAGGAGGGTATAGTTGTAATTTGTCCTAATCCCCCGCTTCTCCTTCCCGTTCTCTTATCTATTCGCCCCCCACACCCATATATTGAGTCGAAGAACTCTTTTGCGAGATACATACATTTTCTGTATTGAAAACAGAGAGACTTCTGTCTCACAATCACTGAATAAAAGAAGCTCGGAGGTTTTTGAATGTCAAGAATCTGACATGGTATCAGAGCTGCACCTCCTTCTTCATCAACCATGAGCAACAAATCTCCAGAAATTCACCAGGAACCTCGCAAACAACTATCGATCAGAATGACCCATTTTTCGTGCATTCGAATGAGCAGCCTAGGCAGGCTTTGGCTCCGAAGTTTACAGGCGAGGGCTTCACCGCCTGGAAATGGACCATGCAGACTGCCTTGAGTGCGAAAAATAAGCCGGCTTCATAGATGGGACAATTAAGCGTCCCGATGCCAGCGACACCGTACGAACCGCTGTGTGGAAGAGGGTGAATTCCCTCATTGTTTCTTGGATCGTCAACTCTGTCGCGCCCAACATTGCTAGAGGAATCCTCTACACCGACGATCCAAAACAAGTTTGGGATTGGCTTTGTAAGCGGTACGAGAAGAAAATCTTGCTACGCTTCACACATAAAACTTCAATAGCCAATCTCAGATAGGGAGAAGAATCAGTAAGCGACTACTTCATGAGATCACGCGAGATCTGGGCAGAATTTGACCTAGTTCAACCCATCGATGTATGTCAGTGCTGCGGGTCTTGCAAATCAGAAGCCAACCAGAAGAAACACCGCGAGGAAGAGGAAATTGTTCATTTTCTTATGGGGCTTAGCAGATCCTATCTCCACCTCAGGGGCCAAATCTTCGCCATGAGCGAAATCCCAAGCTTGGAAGAGATTCTCCATCCTTATTCAAGAAGAACCCACGACAGTCGGGAGGCGCCAGCGACGACATCGACAGTTCTGTAGCCCTATTCAGTAAATCAAGTACCAATTTCTCGCAAGGTAAACCTAAATTCACTCCAAGCACGACCAATTCCAGAAACCTTAGCAAGAAATCCCCAAACAACTCTTCGGGGGCCAACAAGAAAGATTTGCCGAAGTGTGGAAACTGTGGAAAGTTAGGTCATTCACGCAACGAATGTTGGTGGCTTATTGGCTTCCCAAACCAAGATCAGAAAAAGCAAGCTCATGTCGGGTCTGTTGTCGCCCAGCAAGGAGGAAAGATTTCTGAAGCAACTCCTGAGGAATCGCCGGTGAAAGGCTTCACCCCAGAGCAACTGGAGCAACTCGTTAATTTCCTCCACCAGCAGAAAGACGATGGACAAAGGGTTAAACAGACAAACTTCGGAGAATTTTCAGGTAAGTTCAATCTATCCATTAATTCTTCCCCATGTTTGATCTCTGATGCGAATTCAATAATAGATATGATGCGTGAATTGTGGATCTTGGATTCGGGTGCTACAGACCATATAAGCGGAAATCAAATTCTGTTATCTGATTGCAAAACTCTAAATAGAGAAGTATCTTTGCCTGATGGAACAAAAGGAATGCGAGCTCTGTTGGTAATTTGGTTGTTCATGGCTTGATCTGTCTGAATAATGTTATACATGTGCCCTCTTTCTTTTCAATCTCATTTCTGTGTCTAAATTGATTGAGGATCTGAATGCATCTGTGATTTTCCACGACAATGTTTGCTCTCTGCAGGACTGTGAGGAGAAATTTTGTCATGAAATTGGGAAGAAAACCTTGGCTTGTATTTTGTCGATTTGAGTGCTGTAGGGAATTTTGTTCAGAAAGTAAAACTGAAATCTAATGTTTTTGCAAATTCATGTAATAGGCAATCGCATATTGTTAATTGCTCTGATGATCTTTGTTCTGAAAGTCTCGTTTCTGATGATGTTAGTTGCTCTGAGAAATTTCTTTTGTGGCACAATAGATTAGGCCACATGCCTCTACAAAAGATTAACAAGATTTTGAGAATAAAGATCCCAAAACGTTTGCAAACTACCCCATATCCTTGTGCCATTTGCTACAAAGCCAAAGGAAAAAGAACTAAATTCCCAACTTCTGAAATTAAATCTACCAGCCCATTTGACTTAATACATATAGATGTATGTGGTCCTCTTAGAACCGAAACCATGAAAGGACACAAATATTTCCTCACTATAGTCGACGACTATAGTAGAGGAACATGGGTTGTCCTTCTAAAACAGAAAGGTGGGGCTTTTCAAAACATAGTTAAGTTCAAAAAACTCATTGAAAAACAAATGAACAAAGATATCAAAATTGTTAGGAGTGATAACGCCAAGGAATTGGGAAAAGTCAAGAGGGAGCAAATTTTTTTGCTAAGAAAGGCATTATACATCAAACCAGCTGTCCCCACACACCTCAGCAAAACGGTGTCGTAGAGAGAAAGCAAGGTCACCTTATGGAAGTGACGAGAGCCCTTCTCTTCCAATCCGTTTGGATCACACTTTTTGGGGCCATTGCATTGAACATGCTACATATATAATTAATAGAACTCCTAGCAAAGCCATACACAACCTAACCCCTTATGAAAGACTTTATGGAGTCAAACCCAATTTCAATGAATGAAATCCTTCGGATGCCTTTGCTATACAACCAACATTGAACCGAACAGAGGAAAACTTGATCCTAGATCCATTAGCTGCATTTATGTTGGAAATTGCAAAAACACCAAGGGATACAAAGTCGTACCCCTTGGTGAAAAGAAACATAAAATTAGCAGAGATATCACTTTCTTTGAGGACATTTTCCCTCTAAAAGACCAATCATGGACACAAATCACTCAACATAATCAACAAAACACCGATCTTTTCTTTCCTCCCACTTTAACTGACTTAGAGGACGATGTTTGCACGTCTCAGCCTTCTGAGATAAGAGAAGATCAACCCCCTCTAAGTGACACGATAGAGAGTGACACACCCCTGGTCATAGAACCAGACCCTATTACCCCTTTTGAAGTAGTTCCAACAGACAACACTACTCTAAGACGATCCAGCCGTATCTCAAACCACCAGCCATATATGATGATTACATTTGCTCCAATATTTCAAGTAATAAGGACCTTTTTTTGCTATCCTTAACACAGACTCACCCATCAGCACCTGGACCAACATAAGACTAACGCCATTAATACCCTTACGGACCATATACCAACCACCACCATTCTATCTTGCTCTCTTCTCAAATCAACCCATCAGCTCATACATCCAATACACACCACACCGAACCACCTAACTAACACAGGCTGCCAGCAAAGACCCAATTGGGTCAAAGTTATGACCGAAGAATTTAACTGCCTTAAAACAAACAACACTTGGTCCATTGTTACCCTACCTATAGGAAGAAACCAATTTCTTGTAAATGGGTTTACAAATGAAGTTCAAAGCTGATGGGAGCCTAGAGAGAATACAAAGCCAGGTTAGTGGTTAGAGGTTTTACCCAAAGACAAGGTTTAGACTACGAAGAAACCTTCTCTCTCCCCGTTGTAAAACTCACCACGGTTAGAGCCCTCATCATAATGGCTATAAAGAAAGGTTGGATTCTAGATCAACTCGATGTAAACAACGCGTTCCTTCACAGAGATCTCCACGAGGACGTTTACATGAGTATACCAGAAGGTTTAACCGTAGAAGGGGAAAATAAGGCTTGCAAGCTTCACAAATCTCTTTATGGCCTCAAACAAGCCTCTCGCCAATGGTATGAGAAACTTGCCACATTCCTTAAGAAGCTTGATTTCCATCATTCTCAAAATGACCACTCACTCTTTGTCAACAAAAAGACCAACAGCATCACACTATTAGGGATATACGTGGATGACATACTTGTTGTTGGCAATGATGCCAGAGAGATCAAAAACCTGAAACAAAAACTTGACAAACATTTAAGATCAAAGATCTTGGAAGATTAAATTTCTTTTTGGGAATGGAATTTTTAGAAACAGAGGATGGTCTAATCATGACTCAACAACGTTATGTTAACCAAATCCTTCATGATTTTGAGATGTCCAACATTAAGTCTTCAGTCTCTCCTCTCCCTCTCAACCTCAAGCTATACAAAGATTCTGGCTCCAAACTTGAAACCCAACCTTGTATAGGTGTCTCGTTGAAAACTAAATTTCCTTACAACACTAGAAGACCAGACATAGCTTTTGCCGTTCAATTCCTCAGCCAATTCCTCCAATGCCCCACACCGATCACCTCAAGGCAGCCTACCATACCCTATCCTACATAAAGGGCACAACGGGTTTCGGCTTATTCTTTAATAAACAACCCGACTATGCTTTGGAAGCTTATTGTGATTCCGATTGGGCCTCCTGCCGATCACAAGGAAATCAGTTTCTGTTTACTACATCCTCCTCGGAGGATCTCCATTAAGTTGGAAATCCAAGAAACAAACCACAATATCTCTATCCTCTGCTGAAGCAGAGTATAAAGCCATGAGACAGGTTACAGGAGAGTTAAGTTGGCTAACTAGATTACTCAACGAAATAGGCCTTGAACACATAACCCCAATACCCCTCAAATGTGACAATCTAGCAGCTATTCACATAGCTAGGAACCCCGTTTCCCATGAACGAACTAAACATATTGAATTAGATTGTCATTTTGTACGTGAAAAGTTGCAGGGGGGCTTGATTCAAGTCCAATACGTTCCCACCATGAATCAGCTAGCCGATTTGATGACCAAACCGCTCGCAGGTAAGACATATCAAAATTCTTTCCAAAGTTTAGGTTTGCAAGAGCCCAAACACAGGAGCACGTGATAGAAGGCAAAGCACAACATCTTGCTACCGCATCAGCCGTACTCTTTGTGGGGGGTATTAGACATGTATGTATAAACCATAGTCTGTATTCTAGGATTATTGTTATGTAACACACATGTCATGTACTTTTCTAGTTTGTATATTAGGAGGGTATAGTTGTAATTGTCCTAATCCATCCCCGCTTCTCCTTCCCGTTCTCTTATCTATTCGCCCCCGCACACATATATTGAGTCGAAGAACTCTTTTGCGAGATACATACAATTTCTGTATTGAAAACACAGAGACTTCTGTCTCACAATCACTGAATAAAAGAAGCTCGGAGGTTTTTCAATGTCAAGAATCTGACAGGAACGGTTATTGGTTGGAATATGGTGGAAGATGTATAAGTTGTGGTATTACTATCTTTATCACAGTAATGGATTTGTATGGTGGAATTTATGATGGTTAATATACTGCTGAAAGTGTGTAAGTCTTGGTTTTACTTCATCTATGCTACTATGTGAATTATCATGCCAAAAATGTTTCTAAACAAAATGAATTTTACATGGTGAAGTAATGAGTTACTCATTTTATATGATTTGTGCAACCCCTTTCTGTGTTTGTTTGGATTTATGGTTGTAGGATGAAGTTAAAGCATCGAAACTTGGGATGGGGCGTGATGACCTAGATTAGAGTTCTGAGTTGTATCATATAAATAATTTTGGCTAAGTCTAGGAGCTTCCTAGAAGATTGTTTCCGGAAAGGTTGTAGGGAACTTGAGGGATCTTCCGGAAGTTTGTTATCGAAAGAATCTCCCCTTTTGTAAACTTGCACTGAATATGTAAATTCTCGTTTGTTAATATAAAACATGTTTTTGGATAATAAGAAAGATGAGTTTATAGCCTTAGCACTTACGTTCAGTAAGTGTGCCAGTAATACCCTAAATAGATTTAATTTGATTTCTACTGTAAAGTTAAAGAAGATACATTGATACAAAAATTGGGGTGTTACAATCTAGGATTGTCTTCTACCGTTGTTTGTAAGTTTTTTATATGTACGAGAAGTTTCTAGTATGAGCTTATGTCTATAGCTATTCATTGCTTATGTTTATGAAACCTTGCTGTAGAAAAGTTTAAAGAGCGTCAAGAGTTGTATAAGTGACAAAGCATTAAGAAAATCCTAATGTGGTCTATTATGAGGTTATAGGGGTAAAAAGGGAGCATAGGTTAGGAACAAGTGGTGACTTGCTTTTTAGAAGACTTAAGCAAATAAACATGGTCAACATCTTATTCATCTTCAGTTGTATTAACACAATAAATGTAAGTAATTAAAAGACTAACTAAGTTGTTGGAGGATAAAGAAGCCAAACAAGTGAACTAAAGAATAATTTAAAAACAACTCAACAAACAAATAAGCCTAAGGACAAACAACTTGTACCTATATCAATGCAAGGTTTATAATAAAGAGAGTTTTTTATACCATATTAGCATTTTGGCTCTATTCAGCATGACTGTGTTGTAGCATATTTGTAGTATATTTGTGTAGCTTTTTTGTGCTGACATATTTGCACCATATTTGCTGGTTGTTTTGTGTCGACATATTTGTAGTCATTTTAAAAACTGCTATTTGACAATGTGACATATTTGCAGCATAAGTAAGTTAAGTTATTATGTGCAGTGCATTTATCGTTTTCTGTACTAACTAAACTATTAATATTAAATTACTGTTTAAAATTCTAATTTGTTAAAAAATAAATTAATTAACTTGTAACAAATTATAAAGATAAGTAGTTTGTTGTTATCAAAGGCTCGTCCACACTCAAAGCTTGATAACTCATTACGATAAAGTTAATTAGTTAATAGTTTATATAAAAAATATAAGTATAAATTATAAAATAAAATATGATAATTAATTAGTTATTTTATAACTGTATTCATCATAAACTACCGTTTGATCATAAGTCAACATATAATGTATATTAATATTTTTCATTTTCATTTAAGGCCCAGTTATATTTCTAGCTAAAGTTAATTAGTTAATAGTTTATATAAAAAAATATAAGTAAGACTTATAACATAAAAATATGATAATTAATTAGTTAACTTTATTATTGTATACATCATAAACTACTGTTCGATCATAATTCAACATGTAATGTATATTATATGTTTCCATTTTCAGGGATCCTGTTATATTTTTAGCTAAGTTAATTAGTTAATAGTTTATAAAAAAAAAGTAAAAAATTATAAATTTAAAATATGATAATTAATTAGTTAACTTTAATTAATGTATAAAACAATAACTATTAATAGTAAAAACATGGCTTAAATATTAATGTATGTATGTAAAATTAAATATTGAGATTTTATATTATATTTTTATCAAATGAAATATTAGCACTAGAATATGATGTTGGTAATCTTAAAAGCCGCTAATTGATTTTAAAATATTTATGGTAAGGAGAGAAAAGATAAACAATATAAAATGTGGCATACATACGACATAAATGCCACACACAAATATGCTTTAAACGAACGGACAACAGAAAATATGCCAAAATGTACATTTATGGCAGAGTCATTTATGCCACGTTTACGATGCAAACGAACAAGGCCTTTGTGTGCCAAAGCGAGCATTTTCACTATGGAAAATTCAATGCCACGGGCCGCTCATAGTGAATTAGGAGTGGGATAGTGATTTGACAATGCTAGTAGCTACTGACTGGATTGTTTGTTGACTGAGCTGCATTTTTATTATATTAACTTTAAATGGTTGTAACTTTTAACATATAAATCCAAATTGAAAAAAATTATATCATTATATACTAAAATTCAAGCTCTTCAAAACAGACCAGTCATGGATATGTTTTGACAACTTTAAAAAAAAATTATTTTTTACATGTATACATTAATACACTAAAATAATAATATGATTCATTAATTTTGTATTATGATTCATTAAAATTGATGTTATGATTCATTAAGTAATAAGTGGTGAACTATACTTCAAACTTCGGAACCGATAAAAAATCATTATTGTTTTGTAGTGTATTATTATTGTTGTATGGTGTATTTTAAACCTTATATGATGAATATGTATTTTTCATACATACCAAATATTGTTTGAAATTTTTTATTTTTATATGTTTACGATGATACACTAAAATGAAGATATGATTCGTTAATTTTGATATTATGGTTTCATTAAAATTGATATTATCATACACTAAAATGATGTTATATGTTTACATTGATACACTAAAATGATGTTATGAATCATAAGTCTCATTAATATATATGGATATATACATGTATTTAATATAAAATTTTAAATTTCTTAGGGGGCGTTTGTTTCAGGCGGGGGAAACAGAATGAAATCATGAAAGGGAACGGGGAGGAATGGAAAAGAATTCACTTTGATTTTCATGGTTGTTTGTTGAGCTAGGAAAAATAAATACCACCCGGTCAACGGCCACCGGTCAATAGTCAACAACCGCCAGTCAATGGTCAACAGTCATTAATTGTCGGTCAACATTCACCGGTCACCGGACAATGATCATATGTCACCGGTCAAAGTGTACTGGGAAAGGGAATTTCATTCCCTAGTAAGGGGTGAGGAATCAAGATAGAGAGTTTTGGGTAATCCATTCCCATACATTTTCCTGAAAATATGAAAAACTGACAAAACAAACAGCAAGAACCTGATTACCCCAAAACAACCGCCCCCTTAAAACATATCCATGACTGATCTTGTTTTGAAGAGCTTGAATTTAGATAAACAATGGTACAATTTTTTGTACATTTTGGACTTATAATTTAAAAATTACAACTAATTGAAATTAATATAATAAAAAGTAGTCTAGTCAGCGGCTGACTGGACTGCCAACTCATCTCTGCTGTACCAAGTATCACGCGGGCTGGCTGCACAATCTACACACTGTTTCACTATTTCCACTATCAGAAGTGTTGTTGTTTTTTTATTGTTGTGATTCATTTTCGTGTGTTACAACTTACAAGTAATTATACTCCAAGATTTTTTTAAAAAGGTAATTATACTCCAGATTTAGGGGGCATTCGTTTCAAGCGGGGAAATAGAATAACATTAGGAAAAAGAATGGAGATGAATGAAAAAAAATCCCCTTGATTGTTCCGGTTGTTGTTTGAGCTGGGAAAATGAAATAAATAATTGGTCAATGGTCAACATCTGCCAACCGCTGGTCATCGACCATTAATCGTTGGTCAACAATCAACATTTAACCGGTCAACCGGTCAATAGTATCGGTCAATAGATATATCACGCGGTCAAAGTGTATTGGGAAAGAGAATTACATTCCTGGTAGGGGGTGAGGACTAAGGAATCAAGATAAAAAAATGAGATAATCCCATTACTTTTGATGAAAATGGCTGCGTTCGGACGAAGCTGTTTTTGGGTTGTTTTTTGGGTGTGGTCCCCACGTGGGTCCTACGTTCTACTCCATAATACTGCCACATATAAAACAACCACAAACAGCCAGACCAAAACAACCATAAACAACCATACCGAACGCAGCCAATAATACAAAAGTGACAAAATAAACCGGAGGAAAGAGAATCGGAACATAGTTTTGAAATTTTTATCCAAACAGGCCCTTTGGAGGGGTGGTTGCAAGTTTACACGGGAGCAAGGGTAAACTTGGAAATGATCGGCTTCTATTATAAAAGAAGTGTCGTGTCTATCCCTAAACCAGCAATTATCTCCTCCCGCAGCCGTGCCGCGCCGTGCTGCTCCTGGTAGAAGTATCGCACTTGTTTCACTCCTTTCGTTCCGGCGCCGCGACTTTTGAATTCGTGCTCTGCTCATAAGGTGATTTTCCCCCACTTCAATAGCTATCCGGTATACAGTTGTTTCTCCCATTTATTCGTGCATAATTCCAATCTGTAGCGTGAACTGCCTAGGTTTCTAACCTAGCGATGTGCTCTCAGATTCAACTGATGCGTCTGTTAGGGTTTTCCTTCGCTTCTTTATTTTCGTTTTTTAGTCCTACGGACAATCTATCGTCTTCAGCCGTGTCGCTGAATTTATTGAATAGTGTTCTTAGTTTCATTCAACCGAGTGACTACATAGTAGGTGTGCTTGTTGATTTTTTTTTCTTCTTCTTTTTCATTTTGAGGGCATCATACAAACGTATCATGCTCCCATAAATGTATGGACTTGATGAACGGAGTGATTTTAATGGTGATTTTGTATAAGTAAGAGCTATAGCCTTTAATGGCCTTCCCATATTGCCGCCATTTGCAATTTGACGCTTAAAATCTGAACTTGGTTGTTTATATTATATACGCAAACTAATTCATTTGGTTCCATTTGTGTTTTTTGTGTATCTTATACATGTGTGTTCTATTTTGTCCCTTTTTCCTATTCAGATGAGGGGTAGAAGCTACACTCCTTCTCCGCCTAGGGGAGGTTATGGCCGGAGGGGTAGAAGTCCTAGTCCTAGGGGTCGTTATGGTGGTGGACATGGTAGAGAGAGTAGAGATGGTCCTACTAGTCTCTTGGTACGAACCTACGTCGTGACTGCAGGTATGTTGGTGCTTAATGTATCGATTATGTTTGTTTCCCTCTCTTATCGTAGCTTCTAATAGTTTCTTTTCTGTTCTTTTTCCCTCTCTGGAGGCCTGAAGATCTTAGGAGACCATTTGGACAGTTTGGACCCCTGAAGGATATTTATCTCCCAAGAGACTACTACACTGGGTAAGCATTTGGTATGGTAGAATGGTCTAAATTTGAGTTGAATTGAATTATCCAACCTATATCTTATGGCAGATGACTGGATGGTGTTGATCATTTTCAGCTGCATACATGCATCAGATTTTAATATCTCTCAGAAATACGCCTGTTCTTTTAATGGAAGCTAATGCATGGGCTGCCTTTTTTCATTACTTTCATTTGGAGGCAAGTGTCTATCTGCACTAAGGGCAACTTGCTTCTTATTAATACTTGTTGTTAAGAGGTGTGAGGCTGACGTATCTGCTCAGCTAATACACGTGGCATATTGGTAGAGTATTTTTAGTGCTTCTTAGGTGACTCAATCAGGAAGATTTGTGAAATCGTTGCGTGGTCTTTTTATATCTTTTGGGTGATATCCTTTGCTCCCAGTTGTAGCAATTTTGGATTATAATTAAAATTTTCAGACTGAACAGTGGATTTAATGTCTTGAAGAGACCAATCAAGTAGTAAGAGTTCTGTTGATGAAGTTGTTAATGGTAGAAGATATTGGAAGGAAGTTGGGTTTTGATTACATTGTGAAGACATTCATTCAAGTCTTGAAGAGATTCAAGTCACTTTAAACTGGAATTTGAAAGGTTAGCACTAATGCTTGCTTTACATCCCTAACACGAGTTACCTATCCCTGGTATCCATTGTGGTAAATCTTCACAATTGCCACTACTAAAGAAAGTGCCCTGTTTGTATTTGTGTGGTATTAACTTTATACTCGCAATTGATTATTAACAGTCTGCTTAAATGTACTGCAGAGAACCCAGGGGATTTGGTTTTGTGCAGTTTGTGAATCCAGAAGATGCTGCTGAGGCTAAATATCAAATGGATGGCCAGTTATTTCTAGGACGTGATTTGACAGTTGTGTTTTGCTGAGGAGAACAGGAAAAAACCTGTAGAAAAGGAACAGGGATCGCGGCGGAAGTGGACCACGGTACTTCACTGCTACTGGTTTCATATATTGTTCACTCTGTTTTTAAGGCATGGAAATATTAACCATATTGAATTAATACATTAGTCAATGGACATGCTGGTAAAACATGGTGTTTGATTATATGTTCGGGGAATTGCAGTTGAGTGTCATTTCTATGCTTCTTAAGGACTTGCACTTGAGTGTCATTTCTATGCTTCTTACGGACTTGCACTTGAGAAGTGGGCGATGACACTTAAACTCTCTTTAATCACATAGAAGTTTGCTTAGTTCTCTTCATGTTGGATAGTATGACTCATTGTGGAGATTTCACATTTTTTATGTAGGGCATGGTTTATGTCTATTGACGATTTATATTAAATTTTGATATCGTATCTCAACATTTTGCTGCAGAGGCCGTACATATGATAGGAGAAGGTCTCCTCCCCCTCGTTATTCTCGCTCACCTCGATATTCCCGCTCTCCGCCGCCCCGCTCTCCTGTCCACGCCATGCAAGGTCTCGCTCTCGAAGTGCTGAGTACTATTCTCCTTCCCCAAAACAAAGGAGGTATTCAAGGTATAGCTACAATTTATTTAGTAAATTTCAAGTCAATTCAAGGGGCCAAGTAAATTTGAGGTTGCAGTCACATCTTGTTACTCTTGTGTGTGTGAGATGGTTTAACAATTTTGATCTGTGCTTAGATTTTTGTCTCGTGAAATGGAAAACCTAATCTCACATCTTGTACTCTAGTAGCTAGTAGCAGTTGTATGAGATGATTTTTTTAATGGAAGCTGATATATGAAACAGGTCGGTCTCACCTAGGAACAAAAACCGAGCAGAGAAAGATCATACTCTCGGTCTCCTCCACCCCCAGCTTATAATAACTCAAGGAGCAGGAGCCGAAGCCCAGTTGGTCAAGTCCGAGTCCCGAGTAGAAGCCGTAGTCCTCCGGTGCATAACGAGAGGCTAGGGTAACGAGAGAGCCAGATCTATCAGTCGTTAGTCAGCTGTGGAAAGGTGTAATCTCTTAAATTGTGTTTTTGTCATCCCGCTTGCATCTTTAACTACCCAAATACTGCAGATGTTTGGTGGTGGATAAATTTCTTAATCTCTCTCCCTCTCCCACCAATGCTGTCTATGTCAAACTCGAAGTGCTTGGTATGAGTTAGTAGCCTAGTTTAGGTGTTTGCTTTTGTCTAAATCGTTGTTTTTATGTTCGTATTGAAATGGTGATATGTTAGAGACGACGTTCACTTTTTCCTAACTCATTTAGCCGCTGAACTTTTTATTTCGAGTAAACTCAGATCTTTATTCATATAAAACAAAAGACGCTAAGGGCTCGCTAGGGTATGGATGGGAATGGGTATGAAAGTTTTTTTTTTTTGAACCAAGGAACATATATTGATATTAAGAATATAAAGTCCGCACAAAGGCGGGGGATTGCAGCTCTGAGAGAGTTGAGCTATTCTAACATGATATGCTGGTTATGAGGTAAGTATTGTAGTTGAGCTATTCTAACATGATATGCTAGTTATGAGTATTGTTATCGCTATTAATATGGAACCATGTAACATCAAGAATAGGCTGTAAAGTAGTAAGCAGGTGATTAAGTAAATTCGTCGTTTGGTCATCTAAAGCCGTTGTATAGTTGGCTGAGAAATAGTCAACAACACTCCACAATCTCACAAAATGCGAATATGCTGAAGTTCATGCTGCTTACAGCATCAAATGCCCATAACAAGAGGCTGTGCCTTCAATTGCAAAGATTTTAATAATCCTGTGCAGCTGAAACTGATGCCAGCCCGAAATGATTGCACCCAAGATAGGTTGAATGTCATTAGGACAACCCCTAAACCAATAAGACAAGGCCATGGCCAACTACTTGTTTGATTTTGCTCTCCACCGAGCCATTCTGTTGGTGTGAGTATGGGCATGTCACACGATGAGATGTCCCAGTAGCATTTAGGACTGAAACAAGGGCTTAAATTCACCACCACCATCCGTCTGAATGGCCTTAATTTCTTTCCAAAAAATGTTTCAACCATCTTACTGAAAACAGTATACACATGAGTAACCTCAGACTTTTGATGTAAAGGAAAGAGCCACATGAACTGTGAGAAGTCATCCACACATAATAGGAAATACTTGAAACCATCAACAGAAAGAGTATGCGCAGGACCCCACAAGTCCAAAGCAATAGGTCAAAATAATCCCTAGAAACAAACTTAGAAAGGGGTGGGGAAGAGCATGGTGTTTTCCCTGCAAGCAGGCAGTACACAACTCTGGTTTATTCAAAACTGAAACTGGAAGATTAAAGGTATTAATAGCTCTTTTAGTACTCTGGAAAGAAGGATGCTCCATGTGCTGATGCCAAACAGTGAGTGGAGCAGCAGTAGTGTAATTCAGTTGATGAGTAGCCTGGTTTGAAGTAGGTGGGAACATGTAGACACCATCTCTAGTTGTTCCCTTGAGAAGAGTAGCTTTGTGCTCTTGTCCTTTAATACAAAAGAGTCATGATAGAATTCAAAAAATACGTTATTATCAGAACAAAACTGTTGTACTGAAATAAGGTTCTTATTCAGAGATGGTGTGTGAACAATGTTAGACAATATATAGTCCCTATGATTGTGAGTCAAAATTGAAGAACCAGAGTGGGTAATTGGTAGTTGAGATCCATCACCTAGAAAGACAGTCTTTGTGCCACTGTAATCTGTAGATGTTAGACTTAGTTTGCTGAAATCACCAGTGAAATGGTTGGAAGCCGCAGTGTCTGGCATCCATTCAGAACATTCTACTTTAGTTGTGGCATTGGCAGTCATAGACTAAGGGGACGGGGCTGGTAGGAGTAATATCTGTGATAGCACTGTTTTGCCTCATGTCCCCGTTTGTCACATATCTGACACTTAGGGCGAGTATCTGGCTGCCAGTAAAGAAAGTATTCTGGTTAGATCTGTTAACATTCTGTGAATTTGAGTTACCACGGCCTTTGGGCTTTTTTGAGGGGTTATAGGTGGATCGGGTTGAGTTTTGTGGTTTGCCTCTGCCATATGAGTGAGTCTGGGTGCTGTTCAGAGAAATGTTTGTGTGGTGGTTTTTGTTTGGTGTGAGAGCCATGACTCCTGAGATAATAGATGTGAGTGAACTGACTAGAATCACATGGATCAGTGCGAGTCATTATATTGGAAACCAGTGGAGAATATTCTTGGGGTAATCCCTTCAGTATGTAACATTGAATTTCATACTGAGAGACAGTATGACCAGTTATAGCCAGAGAGTCAACTAGATGACGTGCTCGATTAAAATACTCAGTGATATCTTCGATAGATTTTTTCTCAATAGTGGCTAATTGAAGTAAAAGTTGACTGATCTGTGCATTACTCTGTGTAGAGTAAGTATTCAGGAGATAGGACCAAACCTCAGCAGAGGATTCAATTCCCATAACTTGCGGGACAATGGATTCACTTAGAGAGCTTAGCAGTATAGAGATAACAAGTTGATCGGTCTGTATCCACTTCTCATACTCAGGGTTTACAGATCCCGAAATCATTTCTGATGGACAGGGATAAGATCCAGAGACGTACTTATATAAGTTGTTACCTCTAAGGAAAGGTGGAATCATACCTTTCCAAATTCAAAAGTTATCTTTTCGTAGCTTCACCAAGTTAGCCGCTGCTGAGTAAATTGATTGACTAACAATTGGTTGTTGCTGTGTAGGTGTACGAGGCGAGTTGCCGGTGCCGGGACTGGACTCGAGACCCCCGGTGGAGGATTCCAGTGGAAAGTCCGCCATGAGTGAAGAAAATTGGAGAACACGAAAGGCGTTCAAAAAAGGAAACCCAGGAGAGCGACTGCTACCATAGAGAGGAACGATATTTTCCTATTTCATTGATTCATACATCCGTATCGTAACATTTGTATAAGTGTCTGTATATATATAGTATAGACGTGGGCTAAATACATGATATATTATTACAATAGATATTGGGCCTATGATTGGGCCTCTAAAAAAACCGGCCTATTTTCGGTGGTTCCTACTAAGAACCGCCGTAAATAAGCAAACATCGGGTCTTTTTTGGTGGTTTTATTCTTAAGGACCGTCGACAAAGACCCAATATTTGCTTATTTTCGGCGGTTCTTTGTAGGAACCGCCGAAAATAGGCCAGTGTTTTTTGTTTTTCTCGTTTTTGTATATAATCCCACATATGTCACAAACCTATTAATATGCATCCAGATATGTCCACATATCTCTCTACATCACATGGTAGAGGATCTCATCACTCTTTGTAAGTAAATTGTCAAAAAATCCAAAAATAGTGACACGGTTACAAATGACCATACACCACATTTAAAATGGTCATAAATGACCATACACCAAAATTCAAATAGTCACAAATGACCATATACATACACAACTGCTCAAATGTTCACTAATATACTCAATGTGGTCATTTTTTACAATCTATCTAACTATAAAAGTTTACAGAAAGTTCTAAATAACAATTCGAGAAAAAAAAGCGAAAATTAAACCAAATTCATGCAGACGAAATCCGCCCAATCCTCTAGCATCTCATTGATGGTTTCTCCACTATATTCTTCAACACTAGGAAAACCCTTTGAAAAACAAAACAAGACAAAATTAGTTAATAATTCAACAATTATATTAGTAATTAAAAAATAAATATAACTTCGAGATACCTGTTCTAACGGATCACTCACTAGTAGAAAAAGGACCTATTTCAGTGGTTCTAAAGGGCCTATTTCGGCGGTTGTGAACCGCCGAAATGAGCACCGCCGAAATAGGTCTGAGTACCTATTTTGGCGGTTGTCACCATAAACCGTCGAGATAGGGTCTTGCCAAAATCAAAATCAAACCACATCTATCTCAGCGGTTTTTTATCTTACAACAGCCAAAATAGACCCTGGGTCCGGTCCTTGGGTCGGTCAAAACCCAAAAGCTTTCTGTGACCGACTGACCCTAGACCATGGGTCGGTCAAAACCCGAAAGCTTTCTGTGGCTGACCGGCTCTAGACTATGGGTCGGTCGCTGGGTTAGTCCTTTGCAGAAAACATTCTGGAATGGACCGTCCCAGGAACCGACCCAGACGCCTATCTCGGCGGTTGTAAGATAAAAACCACAGAGATAGGCCCCATTTTGTATCTATTTCGGCGGTTCTTAGCTTAGAACCGTAGAAATAGCCCCCTTTTTTGTTTTTCTGATCCTAGCTTATATATTCACCATACCACACTAAATGATCCAACGAGACCTGTAATATAGTTGCATCCACACAGGGCGCTCCCACACATTCATAAAGTTCTAAAAGTGCCCAATATCAACGGTGCCGTTTACACATCTTCAATTTGAGAGTAAACAAACGAATACAATTACACTTAATTACACACTTTCATTACACAAAGAAAAGACCACATCACAATTCAAATCTACCATTACATCATCCACAAGTGTATAGAATTACAATTACATACTAAAAAAAGTTCACAAATCATCTTCATCATCAATAATTCATTAAACTTGTGTAGACGAACTCCGATCATTCCTCAAGAATCTCAGCAATTTGAGTATCTTCATATTGACCTTAGGGCAATTCTTCGTACGCCTTGAAAAAAATTGAACATTAATCTAAAATCTACAAGTCTAACAACATGTAAAGAGCATAACTAAAACTTTCAAAGAATGTTACCTTGTCTAACGAGTGATCTGGTAAAAGGGACGACGCTCCTACTATGTCATTTATAATTCATGACATAGTATCCACATTCTGAACTCTAGGCTGCACCGGACACTATACATACACACATATTGACAATTATAAACTAGTATTGACATTATCACACAAATTTAGCAATTAAGAGTACCTTGACTAGGTTCCAAGGGATGTTATTCTTCATTGGCTTTTCCATTTTCATGAATGCAGCTCTCATGGAACTATATACGTCAGCAATTTAGTTTTAAGTATTAGTAGGAAGTTTTGAAACAATTAATGTTAAGTAATAACAATTGTTGTTTAAGATAACAAACTTACCTCAATATTGTGTTGGTGATCTTTGGTCTCTTAACACCCTTACCAAGTGAGTCAAATTGCAAGACTCGTGGGTACTGTATCACCAGCACAAGCAATGACCAATGTCAACTATTCACAAATTACACAATGTGTTGAAATCATTAAACAACTAACACAAACTATATATAGATTATACTAAGAGAAATAATCAAATGTCATACCCTTGATGATATGACAGCATAATAAATGACTTGTCTGCACATTCAAATATGGCATTTGTCAGATATTGCATAAGGCCTTGCATGTCACTTGTCATCTGGGTTTCACAGCACATAGCAGGACACAAGAATCCAAATCTATGATCTTGGTAGACGTCGATGGCCTTATTATGCACATGCGTGCACCATGAAGACAATATCATTAGTTATTTACTTTTTATTCAAACATCTAATTCATCACCAATCAATGCAATCAAAATATAAAAGGTAGAAGTCACTCACATGACGGCTAACTTGATAATCGACACATTCAACCAATTCCTAGTGAAACATTCCTTGAAGTCGGACATATATATATCTTAAATCGATGTGTATATCCTGCTTCAACTTGATGGTGAAATATCCTCACGTGATCTTCCACAGTGAGTCAGAGAGTGGCAGCAACAACAACGATGAGTGCAGAATCTTCATATTAGTCGACAAGCCAGCCAATATTCTTTGCCTAACCAATTCAGGTCTAATCATGAAATTGGTGGATGCCTTTGATTGAACAGGTGCACAATTCTTTTTCCTTTTCCCTTATTAGTCTTTAGTCGACTCATTTCCTACGACATTAACTAATTAAGTATATGGATGCAAGGTGGTATATCAATAGTTTTAGAGCAACGATTAAGAGTAATTACCTGCCCAGAGAGTTTGACCAATTGTACTGGCCATTGCACTGTCGCAGTTTGTGCATAACGTAGTGTATGTTTTTATGAGATTAGCACCGGTAAAAGACGTCACCATGCTCTACAACAAAGTCATCCAGAAGCACTCGTGCATGGTACGGTCAGAGTGGTTCACCATGCACAATATCACTCGGATTTGAAGGGAAAAGTTTACCCCACGCCACCATGACCTCTTCTTCTCCAGTTAGTAAAAATGATGTGCACTCAGTGGGTGCCTGAATGTTATGTGGAACTTGTTTAGATGAAAATTATGAAATCATAGTTTTATGTTGATATTAGTGATCAAGTGAAAAATCTTAATCGTCATGTACTCAATTTGTAACACCCCAAGTACATACACAATGCTTAACAACTGATTGCAGCAGAATTACAACTCAACACTTAACTTAATCTATTGATGTTACATGCCGTTAGCCACCCACGTGGCTAACAAGGCTAATACTTAAACACTGTATCTGTCTGATGGACCAGATTTCTGAGCATTTATACATTACAATCGATTCCGTTTCTAAACCGAGTCAACTACATTTAAAATCCAAAATTGTACGGAGTCTAATACATTCTATTTCTGATATCAATATTCGGTCTTACACCACTTACAATTACATAAGCAAATTTTAAATAACTACGCATGCCAAGAAGCTATCATTGTCCTATTCTCGAACGGCTACCAGCTCCATGTACATGAAATGTAATGGGTGGCCCCAAAAGGGCTCAACACCTTTGCTGGCATGGTAATCGTGCAACTCGCATAGTATCGGGCCACACACAACTAATTGTCTTCTGAGCATGCGGTTGATTATATTTAAATCATGCATGAAAAACTATAAACACACAATACAATCAACAGGTAATCAACACTAAAATACATTCATCTAGTATAACACAATAACGTTTATTAAATCACGTTATTTGGTCTTTAGACCATGAGGGTTTTTACTTCAAAAGCTTCATTCATATTGGTTAACACTTATCCATTTTGTTCGGGCTACAACCCTCTACTTCTCATAAATAAACTGGGTATTGTTTTTGATAATTACATACACGTACATCTCAACATTTGTCACACAACAATACACGTACAACATAACTCCAGAAAGGATCACATGAGGAACCGTACCGCGGTAAGAGTTTAGTAAACTTTTATAGAGCCTAGAGAACGATTGGTCCTCATGTCGAGCTCGATACATAACACAATGTCATTCTGTTTATCGAACGATTAACTTACACAAGTTGTGTCAGATCTAGAGGATCCAAGCACACCGTACATAACATAATACCATTGTATTTATTGAACATATAAAATTACTTATGATGTGTCAGGTCAAGTAGATCACAAGCACACCGTACACAAATTCCCCCTAACCCCGAACATAAATTAAGGTAGGAGATCCAGCTATAGGCTCGTGTGAGATTTAATTCCAAGAAGGAAAACAACCATACTCAGGAGAGAGTTGAAACCAATATAGATATCAACCCTCATACATACGCGCGCGACCGGAACTACCGAATTCCTCACCCCCAAGTTATACATTGGTTAGAAGCTCCCTCCATGGGACTTAACACATCATATTACATTACGTTACTTAGGTCCAGTTACACACACAGGGAAGGTAAACACATTCACACACAACAATCCACAATTAACACATGAATAGCCTTAGTTAGAACGTTCTCGTAGGTTGGGACGTTAAATCCGAATACCGATCACTTATGTGATCCTAGAGTCGGTTAGTTACGGGTTAACACATAGTCGAGGTTAAACGGTATCAGAACAAACACGCCACATAACTGAATTATAGTAAACTCATTACATGCTAATCTTATAAGGTTGTAAACATCCATAAAAATCAAACAGGCATACAAGCCAGTGTAACCCAGTAGAACACAGGTTGCAAGAAAACCATACCTTACACCATGGGTTACTCTACCGTGTCACCTTACGTTCCTCGGTTCACACTTGGTTCACTGATAACATTTCAAGGGTTTTATTAACATTAATATCATACAGTATGTAACAACTAATACTGCCGTAGTTAACCCCGTTATCCCGTTAATCTTAGTTTTACTCAAGTGTTCCTAAGTTCAAAACTTTCTCATTCACTCCTCAAATTTATTTACACTTCTAATGGCCTTTACATGCCACCAAACAAGTCCTAATCATCATCTAAAACCATCCTCAATCAATTCCCCATCATTAGAATACTTTAAAACACTTTCTGTGACAATTTTGGTCTGGTCCAGGTTTGTGTCCGGGGTTACAAACCCGGACCAACCTCCGGATATTGTTTCTGCCTAGTTTTTACATAGGTCCGGGTTTATGTCCGGGGTTACAAACCCGGACCACCCACTGGGATGACTTTCTACCTAATTTTTGAGGTGGTCCGGGTTTGTGTACGGACTTACAAACCCGGACCAACTCTGGAACTGTCAAATTTTACAGTTTTTAATCTCTTTTCAACTCCTATTTCATACTCAATCTTTTCCTAACCATTCCACATGTTTCCTAACATGTTTTAGCACTCTAATCATGCTTTAAACCACCTTAAATCATTGATCAAAATCATCACTCAATTCTTTTTTAATTCCACAATTTTGCACTCCAAAATTCTACACTTGCACACTAGTGCCTTTCCAAAACTCCTCATGACATCTTATACCTCATTCTCACATCATTTGACCATACCACATTCATTCCTAGTCTTTTACATTCTCAGAACCTAAGTCACTCACCATTTATAAGGTCAAACACACTAAGCTCTTTCCTAGAATTTTAAGCCACCAAAATATCAACTTTTGCTACAGTTTTTTACACCACTCGATTTACTTCTGCAACTAACACCCCAAGGTGCTTAGCTACTCCAATTGGTCTCTCCAAACACCTAGTTCACCCTAGATAGCATCAACCCACCAAGTCACCTAAATCTCTTAGGTTTCTACAGAAGATTTGCCATAACTTCGTTACTATACTAACACATCCACAATTTCATCATCTCCATCTCCTAAACCAAAACATTCTCAATTCATCATCCATTCACCTAAATCATACTCAACTAGCCAAATCCATAATGGATTCTACCAGCACACAAGGTTCAACACATTTACATAAACCTTCACAAAACACTTCAACTTAAATAACTTGGCATTTAGGTCCTTATTTCAAAACACAACTCACCATTCACCAAACACTAAACATGATCACAAATTTTCTCTTATAATCACCAAACACATCCCTAACACAATTTTTGATTCATTCATTTAAATTACCCAACCCAATATTCTAAAACAATCGAGATAGTCATTAAGGTGAATTATTTACCTTAATCTTATAAGTTCCCTTTTTCTCTTCTCCTCTTCTCGTCCTCATGTCATTTCAGCCAAGGAAGCAATACACCCTTGCCAACCTCTAGCCAATATTCAAATGGGGTAATGAGTACTAATTACCATACCTAGATTCATGAACTAATCTAGTATACAAGATGAAGGTGCTTAGAGCACAAAATTTAGGGCATTACCTTGTAACCCTAGAATTAAGTTTTTGTCAATCATCAAAGCAAGGCTCCAACTCCTCTTTTAAAGATAAAACAAAGCCAGAATAGGAGCAACAATGGAGGTTCAAAGCTGGGCAAATTCGGTCAAGCTAGGAAGTGAAGAAAAGATGAGTATTTTTTGGATTTTTCTTACCTTGGAACAAAAAGGATGCAGCATAGCTCAAGAAAATGTGGTTTCCTCTTCAAATGAGTTATACCCATGGTGGTAAACTTTGATTTTTTAGAATTTTGAAAAGAGCACTAGATAGCCCTTGCTCCAACTAAGAAAATGGTGTAATTATTTTTGTGTTTGGAGTTTTGTAGAGGTCTGCACCATGAAGAGAAGATAAGAGCTGGAAGGGGGAGCTCAAAATCGCCATTGACAAAACAAGAAGAAGAGGAGAGGTCCGGAGGGGGAAGGAAAAATCATGAGAGATAAGAGAATGGGAGGAGAGAGAATCCAAAAGCACCTTTTGTACTATTGTTACTTTTTACTTTATTTTTTTTTCTCTTCCTAAATAAAGGGAGCTAGTTAAGTGAGAGATGGGTAATAAGTCCTATTAAAAACCGACCCCCTATGTTCAGTGAGGGAGGGGAGTTTTCATCTTTTCGCAAGAAACACTCGTTAAATTCCCGGTTTGGCACTATTCACTAACCGGGCCCGTTTTTCGGACTTTTCTTGTTTCTTTAATTTTAATGGTTTTTAAACCTTCATTAATGTTTAGTTATAGTTATATGATAAACTATAAGTTTTTACGGGTCTGTTTGACCACTTAAACTCACGTTTTCGGGTTTTCTCAAAAAACGTGCTTTAAAGCTTCGTTTACGTTTTTAACCCGCTATCTGGATCCGTTTTCTTCCATAATTCTTCCCACATGTTCTTAGTGTGTATTTAGGGTATAAAAATATATTTATAACCCTAGTTAAGGTTATATACCTCCTATGGTCACATAACACGTGTTTTCACATTTAGTGACTTTACGCGTTTTCCTTTTTTCTTTTGGTTTTACTTTCTTCACCAATATTCCTAAGGACTTAATTTGCATTTGGAAGTCATAATTACATAATTAATTAACACATAAAGATTTGGGGTATTTCACAATTTAAATGTTGGTCTAACCTTTAGAGATGAATGGGGAAACGGCTCAGCCGAGTGGACACTACTTTCTAATACTGGTGCACTCTACTGCTGAATGGGTGACTCAGCTTGTGGTCTAGAAACCTCTTGGCTGCTATGCATCTGTGATTGAAACCTTGATATAGCCTGAGCGATCCTCTTGTTGACGCTCTAATTAATCCTCTACTCCATCTCAGCCATCACTCTCAGGTGCTCCTCGTAGCTGATCATCCTCCCTAGTGCACTTTTGGACCCGGGTACGCCAAATGCCTGGCGGATACCAACATGCCCACCAAACCCAATGGCATGACCTGGATGATCCTTCTTACCAAGAGTGCGTGTTAGAGGGTCATCATTCCTCTGTGAGGTCCAGGTGCCCTGGGTGAGCTTAGAGCTTAATTCACCCTAATACAACACACATATATAGTTATTAGTTTATTCGAAGTTCATATACAAATGCAATAACACTTCGATTAAAAATGAAATGATATCACTTACCATTTGAGCAATAATTGCTCTCGTGGCTTCGTCGTATTGAGGATTTTCGGGAGTAGAGTTCTTCGGAGTGTGGCTTAACTCCCAGACTTTCATTCTTCTGCCACTGATATTCAATGAGCCATCTGTGGGCAGATATCCCTTTTGCTCCCATTCTGGTACCCTTTGAGAGATACTTTTTCCACCTAAGTGGTGAGGGTACAGATTCTTCTTAGCATTTGCTTGCTATTTTGCAAGGAGAGCCAGCATATATTAATATTATCATGTTTAGTGAAATTAAACACAAAAAAAGACATAAGAAAGCATAAAATATGTATCTACGACAATAAAATGCACCTGGAACTCCGGTGTGTGACGTGACTCAACAAATTGCACCCATTGCTCTTCGGTGATGCCTTTGTAAATCTCCCATGGTGGCCTCTCGCTGCCGAGATCATGATCTGAATCATCTAGATCTTCTCAAGCAGGCACCTTGTAAATGAACTTGTCAGCTAACTTATTCTTGTGTTCCCGGAACTGTTTCGACAATGATGACATCACATCCTTTTTAAGTGTGGGATCCAGGGAGAAACGAGCCTACATGCATGATTAGTCAGTTAGTAAAATGAACATAAATATTCTATTATTTTACAATATCATACTAATAATGTAGAGATTTACCTGAAGGCGCTAAAACATGGTATCCTTCAACACTTGAGGCACTTGCTTCCAGTTGTGGTTTATGTTACAGTATGACTTCCCCAAATGGCTACCGTGAGCAGTGAAGTCATTCTTCCAGGTGCCATGAGGTTGGTTGTACTCATTTAACTGCACCAGTTTTGTAGGAGGACCCTTGTTAGCCTTCAGCCCACGCGTGGGACCTCTCTTCTTTTGCTTCTTGGCCTCTGGTGGGTCAACTAGTGGCTCTTCAGTTTGCTATGAAGTGCTAGCCTCAGTCTCACGTGCAGCTAGCTGGTCGCTCTTCTTTTTCTTTCCGCGTCTTGTGACCCACTTACTTGGTTTATTCTGCTGTGGCTCAGCTTCTCCAGTCATGAGAAACTGTCCAACTGGGTCATCCATAGGGTGATCATCCACTGCAAAAAAAATTAATAAAGCATTCTCCTCAGATAAAGTCATTATACAAATTAACATAAATTCTATGAAGCATAAAAATAATAACAATAACTGTTAAGATGACATTACAGTCTACATTCTACTAACAACATTACCTGACATGAAAACATAAATTAATCATTTCATATTTTCAACCCAAACACCCTCATCATGGTCTAATCGTGCGTAAAACAAATCATTTTCGGTAACATCAATCGAATCCAGTAGGAAACAATTGTGTTTCCTCTACCGTTTCATGTCATCGTTATCCTCATTTTCATTTTCGATTACAACCGGCCTTCTTCCTGGAAGAACAACAGACCATCTGTAGTCTTTCGGATCCTCAATGTACCACACTTGTTTGCAATCCTTTCCTAGAAAAAATTGATCATCCTTTTAACCGACACGTGAAAGATCAACCAAGGTAAGCCCTCCATCATTTTGGTATCCACGTCGGTTGTCCACCCACTTGCATCGGAACAACAAAAAGGAATTAATGTGGTAGTCTAGTTCCCAAATGTCCTCGATGACACCATAATACCAGCTAGAGTTCCTAACTGGTTGAGATTAGTTACCGCTGTGGTACTCAGTGGTTGCAGCTTCAACTTTCACTCCACTATTCTGGCTTATCGATTTGGCATCATGGAGTGTAGTGTAGTATGTATACCCACTAATATCATACCCCTCAAATGATGTAATATTAGTTTCAGGTCCAATTGCCAAACATCTGATCTCTTCACTTACAGCTTCAGGATCTGATGACGATAATGTCAACACATGATCTTTGAACCATTGGATAAAAACTCGGTTTTGTTCCTTTGTCAGCCAAATGTGGTCTTTCATATGATTTTGATGCCTTAACTCAACCATATGGGTTTCAAAATAAGGTTCAATAACCTCAAGGTGTTGTAAAACAAACAAATGTGCTTGATGAATAAGATGACGAGGAACTTGCACAATCTTTCTACCAATGACACCTTTACCCTTAAACCTGCCGTAGTGTCATGGTTTTGGGATACCAATTGACTCCGTCTAACTCAAATAATCAGTCACAAATTCTGTGACTTCCTCAGTCAGTGTTGCTTCAATAATGCTCCCCTCTAGTCGATACCTATTCTTCATTTTACTTTTCAGAATGCCCATGTACCGTCCAAAAGGGTACATGTATCGTAAGTATACCAGACCACAGAAATGTATCTCTCGAATGATGTGAACAATTAGATGCACCATTATGTCAAAGAAAGATGGTGGAAAATACATCTCAAGTTGACATAATGTAACAACAATTTCACGCTGTAGATCATCTAGAGAGGTCACATCAATTGCCTTGGAGCAAACAGCGTTGAAAAAGAAACATAATCGAGTTAAAGCATTTCTGACATCAGATGGCAATATCCCTCGGATTGCAACTGAAAGAAGCTGTAACATTAGTACATGATAATCGTGAGATTTCATGCCAAAAAGTTTCAAATCCTTCATCGATACAATGTTCTTCCAGTTTGAAGAGTACCCAGATGGTACTTTTACCGAGTGCAGACATTTGCAGAAACTTATATTTTAAGCCTTTGAGAGTGTATATCATGCAGGAGGTAGGTATATCCGTTTCCCATTCTCTTGTGGGTGTAACTCCTTTCATATACCCATGTTTTGTATGTCTTTTATGACTTACAATCCGTCTTTTGTTTTGTCGGGTATGTTGAGCAAAGTCCCACTCACTGCCTCACCAACGTTCTTCACAATGTGCATGATGTCCAAGTAGTGTCTCACAGGAAGATGACACCAATAAGGTAGATCCCAAAAGATAGAAAACTTTTTTCAAATGTTCTTTGCTAGTTTTGATGTGTTTCCAAATACATTTACAATGTCCTTAACCTTTTCGTACACCCTCAGAGCTTAAAGGTAGACATGCCACATGAGTTTCGGCATGACCATTGAACAACTTTCTCTTCGTTACTCGATAAGAGTGACCTTTGGGTAGAAGACGTCGATGACACATATAAACATTCTTTCCACAATGTTTTAAATGGTCCGAACAAGTGTCTTCTTCGCATACAGAACATGCAAATGTTCCTTTCACCGTGTAACCAGACAAGTTTCCATATGCAGGGAAGTCGTTGACAGTACCGAACAACAAAGCCTTGAGCGTGAAATTTTCTCTTGCATAAGCATCATATACCATGGTCCCCCCATTCCACAATAGCTTCAGATCATCAATCAGAGGGGCAAGATACACATCAATGTTATTACCTGGCTGTTTGGGACCAGATATCAAGAGCGATAACATGATGTACTTTTTGTTTCATACACAACCACGAGGTCAAATTGTAGATCACTAGCAGAATAGGCCATGTACTGTGTTGACTACTCAACGTGCCGTACGGGTTCATTCCATCAGTACATAACCCAAGCCTTAGATTCCTATCTTCATGTCCGAAATGTTCTTTGTACCGCCTGTTAATGTTTCTCCACTGAGGCCCATCTGCTGGATGTCTTAGTTTCTCATCACTTTTTTGCCCTCTGCGTGCCACCGTAAGTTCTTTGCGTCTTTCGGATTGGAAAACAACCGTTGAACCTAGGTATGATCGGTAAATACCACAAAAGTTTAGCTGGGGGACTTTTTTTCTGAGGGGATGAGGAGTCACCATCCTTGAGCTTGTATCGAGACAATGAGCATTTCGGACAGTTGTCTAGGTGTTCATAATCACCCCTATACAACACACAATTGTTGGGTCATGCATGTATCTTCTTATACTCAATCCCCATTGGACACATCCATTTCTTTGCCTCATAAGTGGTTGTAGGGAGACCGTTCCCATCTGGAAGCATATCATGAACCAACTCAAGAAATTCCGTGAAACTCTTGTCACTCCATCCATATCTCCCCTTCAAGTTGAACAAATTCAGAACAACCGTCAATTTTGTATACTTAATTCACGTAGGGTATAAGGCTGTCTTGGATGCATCCAACTACCTTTGATACTTCTCCGGCCTGTCGATGAAATTGTCCTCAACATTATCAAGCATGTCATCTAGTCGATCATCGTGGTAAGTCGTCTCGCTGTCAACATTGACTCCTGAATTAGTCGGGAATTGATCCGACTCGTTGGTAATATCGAATGTCTGCTCGGTTCTTGAGTGACACCAATCATGACTATAGGATGTGAAGCATTATCTTCAATAGATTCTCAATGGAAAGTCCATCGTCTATAATGTGGCATGAAACCACAGGTCTTTAGATGGAATTGTATGGCATTGATGCTTAAATATTTTCTGACCACACCACAATCAACACAAGGACATGGAATTTTCACCGCCTTTGTCTTGTCCTTGTGTTGCACTGCAGCTTTGCAAAAATCTTTCAGCATCTTGTCAAAGTTTTCCCCTCGATCACCATACATCCAGTCACGCTCCATACTATATATGCAACAGATCACAAGTGTGAGTTATCCTACGTAAAACTAAAATGTTTATGTAATATGGTTTGTATTTAGTTGCACATGTTTGTTTCCTAGCGGAGCATGATTGGGATGATTATCAAGTGGTATAACCAAACTCTAAGATTCCAAACATAAAATAAACTAGCATTTTAATTTTAATAAGTAATATCACTTTTATAACAAAAACTGGTGTTAAATGTTGACACAAAATAGAATATTACAAACACATTTCTAGAAAACATTCGGCATGACCTTTTAATTATACACATCCCGTGCTTATTATTAAGCACTCACCAAAGACATTGCAACCACAAACATTCCAACAATAGTAAAAATCAAACTAAATACAAATTGAATGATCAAACCACCATTTCAAAAAAATTCAATTCAATTTAGTGTAACCGGCAAACAACATGCATAAGACCAACATTTTTAAACCACATTCTCACTACCTAATTGTCAACAATAATCAAACCATATTATCAATTCTTCCCAAACCAATTCATATTTTAAAAAAATCCGAAGTAAAAATACTTACTTGTTTTTTGAGGATTTATAGAGAGGGGAATATGTGTCCGAGAGATAGGCTGGTGAGTGCGAGAGATACAACAGTACTACTTCTAATATATCTATACAAATGAGCAAAAACAAAAAGTTTGAAAGAAAACACAACAACATGTATGTTTATTGTTCATAAATAGGCTTGCAAAATTATAGTGGTTGAAGAGAATGAATATATTAGTTAAAGTATATTACCGGACTGAAAATGAATAGCTTTCACCCCCGTTTGCAATCTAAATAACAAGAGAGATGCTAATGCTCCTAAATTATCACTGCAAAGAACACAAACAATACATTCAACTCTAAATCAGAGCATTATAACAACAAATTAACAATTTTTATACTGAAATTTGAACTTACAAATATACACTGCTGGAAAAAAAGGAATAAACAACGCTTAAATTGGACATATAGAACGTTTATAAAGCGCAGTTTATTCGAGCGACGCAAATGAACTAACATTTTAAATGACGCTTCCAAAGCGTTCTTTATACTATCTTTAAAGAACGCTTATTTGCAAAGCGTTCTTTATAATGCGAGAAAGATGACAACATGAAAAACGTTTTAGCCCAGAAAGCGTTCTTTATGCTTAGACAAAAACAACGCTTATATGTGTGATAAGCCGCAGACTTATCATATTTTATGCACTAGATTTAGTATTATATTTATCTAAATAAAGTTATATTTATGTTATTTATGCTTATTATGTGTTAAAATATAATATTTGTACAGATTTATGTTTTTATGAGTTTTCTGTGCAAGGAATGATTTTCTAGGCAAAAGTTAATTGAAGCCGGACTCAACGCCGGGTAGTTTCTGCACGGCAGTACAGAACAGAAAGAAGCCTTGCCGGATGTGATGCCGGGTAAATGCTATCCGGCATGAGTGTAAAATCGCCTCGATTGACCATACGACAGCACATGTGATACATGTGTTTTCCAACCGCTGCCGGGTGTGATGCCGGGTAATTCCTACCCGGCATAAGCACTGTTTCGCACGGACATCGATGGTTTCGACCGTTAACAGTTGGGCGCATTTTACACGTGTGCCGGCTATTTGGGACCCGGCACGACGCCCGGCAAAGACACAATTAATGCCTATAAATAGGCCGAGGACGGCAGCAATTTGACACACTTCAACATCATTATACACTCCATTCACATCTCAGTTTCCGCCCCATTCCAAGTGTTGGTGTCTAAGGAACGTCTGCAAATCCATCCACGCAAGAGAAGAAGAAGACCTTGTCAGGGTTAAGGCTATTAACATCTCCTTCTCCCCCTTTGTATTCTCTTCTTGTAGTTGTGTGGATGGTGATGCAGAATCCTTGTTAGGTTTTGGTTAGGGATGATTTCCTTGTAAAACTCTTATGATCATTTATGGAATTTTCAAGTTTCTTAACCCGAGTTCTAATCTTCTTACAAGTAGAATGAAGTAGCTATTCATTCTCTTATCTCTAAGTCCTATTTGATGTTCACAAGACAAGAATAGGATAGATTAGGATTTTGGTAATCTTTAACGTTGTCTTCTGCGCCTCAGCGGGAGCAAGACTTAAGGTTTAGGGTTAATCTCTTATTTTCCATTATTCTGTTGTATTCGCGGCATTAGCTATGCACGATGCAAGTATGAATATTGAGTTCCTTTTGTCAGAACCGAATCTGGAAGTGTTGTTTACGAAATGTATGGTGCCGGATGGCGTGCCGGGTATAAGTTATCCGGCACGTTCAAGGCCATGAATCTGCCGGGTAGCGAGGATCCGGCATTACATCCGGCATATGCATTTTGCGAGACCAAATCCTCTTTGAGACTTGCCACCCTTGATCATTGGTCATACGAACCGTTTGCATTGATAATCTTCCCAAATCAAAGTTAGTTTATATATTTATTTATTTAGTTTAGGATCACATTTTCAATTCCCCCCTTTGTTATTATAGAACAGGCTTTTGCCCGGATTAGGACTAATTTTCTATAAGTCCCTTGGGTACGATTCTCCTGGTCGTAATATATTTACACTATACTCCGACCGGGTTTTATTTTGCTACCCGTAGTAGAGTTGTAGGATTAGTTTATTATTTTGTTCTTTTGTATATAGTTTATCCTAACAATTTTTCTGTTAGCAAATTGGCGCCGTTGCCAGGGACTTGGAATTAGTCCAAGTCCTTAATTCGGTAAAACGCCTTATTCTTTATTCTTTGATTCTTTGATTCCTTGATTCTTTAATTTATTTTCGCACTTAGTTTGCAGATTTGAATGTGCCGTTCAAAATGCCGGGCATCTGTCACCCGGCAAACCCGGAGGAAGTCCGATGCCGAACAGGATTTGCCCGGCATCATGTCCGGCATGTTCAAATTGTTTTAAAAAATTTAATACGCTGTTGAGTTTAACAAATCTTAATGTATTCTTGTCTACTCCTTTCATTATTTTCCTCTTATATGAGTCCCTACTATGTTTCTTTATTTTGAATTTCGATTTTTGCGCATGCCGTGTATTGTGCCGGGTTTGCTACACACGGCATTAGTGGAGGAAGTCCTATGCCGGACGGGTTTGATCCGGCATGTCACCCGGCATGCTCAATTTCTCTCAATATTTTTTCGCAAATTGTAGGGACAATTAGGAGTAATCTCCTACAATCTCTTATTTACTCTACATTTATTTTGATTATCCTTTACATTATCTTCTAATTAAGTTATGTTCGATTTTTGGTCACGCCGGGCAACCTGCCGGTTTGTATACACCCGGCATTAGTGGAGGAAGTCCACTGCCGGGTACGCGTCACCCGGCCCTCTGTCCGGCATAACCAAAAATTTGCTCATTCGTGTACTTTCATAATTTTAATTATGTCATTATATTATTTCTTTTATTATTACGAAATATTATAACATTTTCTCTTGCTCTTCCTGAAGTTATCCAAGTGAATGCTTCTTCGGTCAACTAGTACTCCTGACAATTTAACCAACCTTGATCCGGAGATCGAGAGAACCCTACTTCATACTTTAAGGCAACAACGCATTCTACAAGAAGCAGATCCTACACCAATGGCAACACCTACCGTCCGTAACATAAACCGGCCTTCTAACCAAGGCCAGAAACCAGCAATCGACCTTCCTATCCTTCCTCAAACCGAATATGATGAATGGCAGAAACTTAAGCCATATCATCAAATTAGATGCATAAAAGAGTTAGGATGGTTCGATGGTACGAATCCGGACGATGCTTTGCTGCACGTCACCAAATTTCTACAGCATACAAACAGCCTAACCTCCACAAATAATGTCCTCCAATACGCCAGACTTTCCCTCTTTCCCCATAGCCTTACGGGGAACGCCAGCAAATGGTACCACAGTCTAACCCCCAGTACCATCACCACATGGGAGGACATGGCAACCAAGTTTTATGACAAGTTCATGCCTCCAAGTCGCACCCTGGAGATGATCGCCGATATTTACAACTTTAGGCAACCAGGCTCGGAGAACATCTGTGAGACTTGGGACAGATTCAAGGGGTTGCTGCGCACATGTCCACACCACGGCCTCACCAAGGAACAACTATCCCAGTTGTTTTACAAAGGATTGGTCAACCAATGCAAAACCATGATCCTTTCCTCCCTTGGTGCAGACATATTGAAGAAGCCTGGAGATCAATTCCTTAGTGGGGTTGAATCTATTTGCGAAGAGATTAGGGATTGGGCCACCGGTGGAACCAGGGGTAGTACCGCTGGTTTGTATCAAGTGGGAGAGGGCGACTCCAAATTCGACAAATTGATGCAAAGTCATGAGCAGTTATTGGAGAGTAATGCCCAGACGTCAACGAAGGTTAGCGCTCTACAGAAAGTGGTGGAGCAAATAGCAATGAACAAACTTCCTCAACAAGCGAACGTGGTTAGTGCACGACCACACGCTTCAAATCCTGACATGCCAGACTTTCATAATGTTGAGGAAGTCAATTATGTGAGTAACCAAGGGTATCGGCAGCCATGGCAACAGGGGAACCAACCCCCTCAACACTTCCAGAGTCAAGCCGGCTACCAGGGAGGTCCAAGGCAATACAGACCATCCCACCCTGCATCGTCATCAGAGGTTGAAATGGCTGAACTTCGTGACATGATGTCAGCCCTGATGAACAAGACCCAGGATACTCAAAATGAGATCTCGACCATTCGCAAGGAGCACAAATCGTTGCAGTTGCAGTTACAGCAACTTCTGATGCAACCACGACAGCAAGGTCAGCTCCCGTCCCAAACGCAAACCAATCCAAGGGAGCATGCGAATTCGGTCACCATTCTACCTAGGATCTCCAAGGATGCCAAATAGCCTAAAAGGCTAAGTGTAGGGCGGGTCCTCCTCACACCTTCAATGTCAAACAGGGGAGCCTTTCTTACCATTTAATTTTTCTCTTTTATTTTAGTTTTCAAAAAAAAAAAAAATTTACTTATTCGTTTTCTTTCGAACACTGGGGACAGTGTTCCTGCCAAGTGTAGGGCAGGGACCCCCCTTTAAAAAATAAGTTTTTTAGCAATATGCATAAGTTTTGCGTTTTATCAATGTTTTACTAAAACTTTTTGCATGTTTTTGATTGAGATAAGATTAGGAATGACTAAAAGCTTGTTCTCTCAAGAGGTAAGCTTTCTAATGACTTATAGATTCCTGTTTTTAACTTTTTGATTCTCTTTATTAACATGAGTACATGATCTTGCTCCTAATTCTTTCCTTTATGTACTTATGGGTGTTATTATTTTCTTTCCAAATTGTGAAAAATCTTTTGGGTGAAAATCTTAAAAAGGGTTTTTGTGCAAAAGAAAGAAGAAGAAAAAGAAAAAAAGAAGAAAAAAAATCTTCTTCTAAAGGAAAAGAAATATATTCTTAGAGGTTGCATA
Organism: Limonium bicolor; assembly: GCA_023374045.1. Taxonomy (NCBI): domain Eukaryota; kingdom Viridiplantae; phylum Streptophyta; class Magnoliopsida; order Caryophyllales; family Plumbaginaceae; genus Limonium; species Limonium bicolor. The sequence continues at coordinate 216,954,238 of CM041779.1, read as the reverse complement.
AAGTGCCTCAGAATAAAAGCAAGAAACGAGAGTTTTTCCTTTTGTTTTTCTCCTAAATTCCCCGTTCTTCAATGCAAAAAAAAATCATGGTTGATTCAGAAACTCTTGCAAAATAGGGCTGATTCATAAAACCATTGATGAGAGTCTTGGCCACATTCAGAAACTCTTGAAAAATAGAGCTGAATGATGGAAACCGGAAAAAGGAGAGATTACAAATCCCTTATGCAAAATAGCCCAAAAGTTTTTGATCGGTTTTGAAATTCCTTATTTTATACCCATTAGTATGTTTCGATAGAATAAGGTAGATAAGTGATACTTATGAATTAGAGTCATATAGTTGGAAATATTTATCTACATTTCATTCTAGAGTTTATCTGTTTTGTGCATAAGTAATTAGTCCTTTCTAATCCTGTTTTGCTCGAGGACTAGCAAAAGGTAAGTGTAGGGCCTTGATAAGCCGCAGACTTATCATATTTTATGCACTAGATTTAGTATTATATTTATCTAAATAAAGTTATATTTATGTTATTTATGCTTATTATGTGTTAAAATATAATATTTGTACAGATTTATGTTTTTATGAGTTTTCTGTGCAAGGAATGATTTTCTAGGCAAAAGTTAATTGAAGCCGGACTCAACGCCGGGTAGTTTCTGCACGGCAGTACAGAACAGAAAGAAGCCTTGCCGGATGTGATGCCGGGTAAATGCTATCCGGCATGAGTGTAAAATCGCCTCGATTGACCATACGACAGCACATGTGATCCACGTGTTTTCCAACCGCTGCCGGGTGTGATGCCGGGTAATTCCTACCCGGCATAAGCACTGTTTCGCACGGACATCGACGGTTTTGACCGTTAACAGTTGGGCGCATTTTACACGTGTGCCGGCTATTTGGGACCCGGCACGACGCCCGGCAAAGACACAATTAATGCCTATAAATAGGCCGAGGAAGGCAGCAATTTGACACACTTCAACATCATTATACACTCCATTCACATCTCAGTTTCCGCCCCATTCCAAGTGTTGGTGTCCAAGGAACGTCTGCAAATCCATCCACGCAAGAGAAGAAGAAGACCTTGTCAGGGTTAAGGCTATTAACATCTCCTTCTCCCCCTTTGTATTCTCTTCTTGTAGTTGTGTGGATGGTGATGCAGAATCCTTGTTAGGTTTTGGTTAGGGATGATTTCCTTGTAAAACTCTTATGATCATTTATGGAATTTTCAAGTTTCTTAACCCGAGTTCTAATCTTCTTACAAGTAGAATGAAGTAGCTATTCATTCTCTTATCTCTAAGTCCTATTTGATGTTCACAAGACAAGAATAGGATAGATTAGGATTTTGGTAATCTTTAACGTTGTCTTCTGCGCCTCAGCGGGAGCAAGACTTAAGGTTTAGGGTTAATCTCTTATTTTCCATTATTCTGTTGTATTCGCGGCATTAGCTATGCACGATGCAAGTATGAATATTGAGTTCCTTTTGTCAGAACTGAATCTGGAAGTGTTGTTTACGAAATGTATGGTTCCGGATGGCGTGCCGGGTATAAGTTATCCGGCACGTTCAAGGCCATGAATCTGCCGGGTAGCGAGGATCCGGCATTACATCCGGCATATGCATTTTGCGAGACCAAATCCTCTTTGAGACTTGCCACCCTTGATCATTGGTCATACGAACCTTTTGCATTGATAATCTTCCCATATCAAAGTTAGTTTATCTATTTATTTATTTAGTTTAGGATCACATTTTCAATTCCCACCTTTGTTATTATTGAATAGGCTTTTGCCCGGATTAGGACTAATTTTCTATAAGTCCCCTGGGTACGATTCTCCTGGTCGTAATATATTTACACTATACTCCGACCGGGTTTTATTTTGCTACCCGTAGTAGAGTTGTAGGAATAGTTTATTATTTTGTTCTTTTGTATATAGTTTATCCTAACAATTTTTCTGTTAACAAATTGGCGCCGTTGCCGGGGACTTGGAATTAGTCCAAGTCCTTAATTCGGTAAAACGCCTTATTCTTTATTCTTTGATTCTTTGATTCCTTGATTCTTTAATTTATTTTCGCACTTAGTTTGCAGATTTGAATGTGCCATTCAAAATGCCGGGCATCTGTCACCCGGCAAACCCGGAGGAAGTCCGATGCCGGACAGGATTTGCCCGGCATCATGTCCGGCATGTTCAAATTGTTTTAAAAAATTTAATACGCTGTTGAGTTTAACAAATCTTAATGTATTCTTGTCTACTCCTTTCATTATTTTCCTCTTATATGAGTCCCTACTATGTTTCTTTATTTTGAATTTCGATTTTTGCGCATGCCGTGTATTGTGCCGGGTTTGCTACACACGGCATTAGTGGAGGAAGTCCTATGCCGGACGGGTTTGATCCGGCATGTCACCCGGCATGCTCAATTTCTCTCAATATTTTTTCGCAAATTGTAGGGACAATTAGGAGTAATCTCCTACAATCTCTATTTACTCTACATTTATTTGATTATCCTTTACATTATCTTCTAATTAAGTTATGTTCGATTTTTGGTCACGCCGGGCAACCTGCCGGTTTGTATACACCCGGCATTAGTGGAGGAAGTCCACTGCCGGGTACGCGTCACCCGGCCCTCTGTCCGGCATAACCAAAAATTTGCTCATTCGTGTACTTTCATAATTTTAATTATGTCATTATATTATTTCTTTTATTATTACGAAATATTATAACATTTTCTCTTGCTCTTCCTGAAGTTATCCAAGTGAATGCTTCTTCGGTCAACTAGTACTCCTGACAATTTAACCAACCTTGATCCGGAGATCGAGAGAACCCTACTTCATACTTTAAGGCAACAACGCATTCTACAAGAAGCAGATCCTACACCAATGGCAACACCTACCGTCCGTAACATAAACCGGCCTTCTAACCAAGGCCAGAAACCAGCAATCGACCTTCCTATCCTTCCTCAAACCGAATATGATGAATGGCAGAAACTTAAGCCATATCATCAAATTAGATGCATAAAAGAGTTAGGATTGTTCGATGGTACGAATCCGGACGATGCTTTTCTCCACGTCACCAAATTTCTACAGCATACAAACAGCCTAACCTCCACAAATAATGTCCTCCAATACGCCAGACTTTCCCTCTTTCCCCATAGCCTTACGGGGAACGCCAGCAAATGGTACCACAGTCTAACCCCCAGTACCATCACCACATGGGAGGACATGGCAACCAAGTTTTATGACAAGTTCATGCCTCCAAGTCGCACCCTGGAGATGATCGCCGATATTTACAACTTTAGGCAACCAGGCTCGGAGAACATCTGTGAGACTTGGGACAGATTCAAGGGGTTGCTGCGCACATGTCCACACCACGGCCTCACCAAGGAACAACTATCCCAGTTGTTTTACAAAGGATTGGTCAACCAATGCAAAACCATGATCCTTTCCTCCCTTGGTGCAGACATATTGAAGAAGCCTGGAGATCAATTCCTTAGTGGGGTTGAATCTCTTTGTGAAGAGATTAGGGATTGGGCCACCGGTGGAACCAGGGGTAGTACCGCTGGTTTGTATCAAGTGGGAGAGGGCGACTCCAAATTCGACAAATTGATGCAAAGTCATGAGCAGTTATTGGAGAGTAATGCCCAGACGTCAACGAAGGTTAGCGCTCTACAGAAAGTGGTGGAGCAAATAGCAATGAACAAACTTCCTCAACAAGCGAACGTGGTTAGTGCACGACCACACGCTTCAAATCCTGACATGCCAGACTTTCAGAATGTTGAGGAAGTCAATTATGTGAGTAACCAAGGGTATCGGCAGCCATGGCAACAGGGGAACCAACCCCCTCAACACTTCCAGAGTCAAGCCGGCTACCAGGGAGGTCCAAGGCAATACAGACCATCCCACCCTGCATCGTCATCAGAGGTTGAAATGGCTGAACTTCGTGACATGATGTCAGCCCTGATGAACAAGACCCAGGATACTCAAAATGAGATCTCGACCATTCGCAAGGAGCACAAATCGTTGCAGTTGCAGTTACAACAACTTCTGATGCAACCACGACAGCAAGGTCAGCTCCCGTCCCAAACGCAAACCAAACCAAGGGAGCATGCGAATTCGGTCACCATTCTACCTAGGATCTCCAAGGATGCCAAATAGCCTAAAAGGCTAAGTGTAGGGCGGGTCCTCCTCACACCTTCAATGTCAAACAGGGGAGCCTTTCTTACCATTTAATTTTTCTCTTTTATTTTAGTTTTCAAAAAAAAAAAAATTACTTATTCGTTTTCTTTCGAACACTGGGGACAGTGTTCCTGCCAAGTGTAGGGCAGGGACCCCCCTTTAAAAAATAAGTTTTTTAGCAATATGCATTAGTTTTGCGTTTTATCAATGTTTTACTAAAACTTTTTGCATGTTTTTGATTGAGATAAGATTAGGAATGACTAAAAGCTTGTTCTCTCAAGAGGTAAGCTTTCTAATGACTTATAGATTCCTGTTTTTAACTTTTTGATTCTCTTTATTAACATGAGTACATGATCTTGCTCCTAATTCTTTCCTTTGTACTTATGGGTGTTATTATTTTCTTTCCAAATTGTGAAAAATCTTTTGGGTGAAAATCTTAAAAAGGGTTTTTGTGCAAAAGAAAGAAGAAGAAAAAGAAAAAAAAGAAGAAAAAAAATCTTCTTCTAAAGGAAAAGCAATATATTCCTAGAGGTTGCATAAAGTGCCTCAGAATAAAAGCAAGAAACGAGAGTTTTTCCTTTTGTTTTTCTCCTAAATTCCCCGTTCTTCAATGCAAAAAAAAATCATGGTTGATTCAGAAACTCTTGCAAAATAGGGCTGATTCATAAAACCATTGATGAGAGTCTTGGCCACATTCAGAAACTCTTGAAAAATAGAGCTGAATGATGGAAACCGAAAAAGGAGAGATTACAAATCCCTTATGCAAAATAGCCCAAAAGTTTTTGATCGGTTTTGAAATTCCTTATTGTAACACCCCAACTACTAACAACATTCTTATTAACACATCGCAGCGGAATTCATAACCCAAAACATCTCTTAACTCTTTGGTGATACACGCCGTTAGCCACCCACGTGGCTAACAAGGCTAACATACATACATCGTACCGGTCTGATGGACTAAACTCCCGAGCAACTATACATAAATCCCGTTCCATGTTCAACATCCGTTATACATTTACATTACAACTGTACCGAGTATTTACAAACTAATGCCGATAACAACTTCGGTCTTACTACACCTACAATACACTCACAATCTGAATGACCGCCCAGGTGCAACAACTACCCGTCCTACTCTCGAACGGCTTGCAGCTCCTTCGTACCTGTAGAGTAATGGGGGCCCCCAAAGGGGGTCAGCACCTTTGCTGGTATGGTAATCCCGCAGCCCGCATGCTACCGGGCCACGCACAACTATTTGTCATCTTAGCATGCGGTTGATTTATTTCAAACATGCACAAACTCATACACACATCATGCTTATAAGCAACATACATTAATGAATACATACACAAGGTTAGCACACCCAACATAACAACACACACTTCACTTTATAGCATACACAACTTAGTGTCTCTCTTCTTAGAGTACATGAACTTCATTTAGGGAGTGCCGGGGTGATATAGGCCCGAGCACAACATACATACATTTTCTTTACTTGAGTGGCGGCCTCATATAGGACCGTACCCCACATACATAATTTCCCCCTAACTCCAATAGTGATGAGGTAGGTAAGCCTTGGTTAAGCTTGTGGGTGGTTGTAATCCAAGAAGAAAACAACCATAACATAACAGAGAGGGAGTCGAAGCGACATAGGCGTCAACACCCTAACAACATTACACATAATTTCCCTCCTAGCCCGATATGGAGGTCGGGTAGGTAAGCTTTGGCTAAGCTAATGGGAGGTCGAAATCCAATGAAGGAAAACAACCCTTAACATAACAGGATGGGAGTTAATTCACATATATGTATTAACTCCCAAACAACACGCGTGACCGGCACACACCGGATTCCTCTCCATACATAACATATACTTATTAGTTAGAGGTTCCCTTATGGAACTTATCACATACATACATCGCATAGTGTTACTAACTCGGTTAGACACATGAGGGGAGTATTATCCCTTTTTAACAAACATGGATATCTGTATCCGATAACAACAACAACATACCAAACAACTCACATACATCACACATAATCACAACATATACTAACGCACTGATAGCCGTGGTTAGAACGTTCCCATGGGTTGGGACGTTTATTCCGCATACCGAACTCTTATGTGAACCTAAGGTCGGTTATCTATTATTTAACGCATAACTAAGGTTAAGCGGTATCGGAATTAATTACGCCACAATAATGAATTACTGTAAACTCATTTCATGCTTTATCTTGCAAGGTGGCAAACACACAGAAAACATGTTGGCATACAAGCCGGTGTAATCCGTTAGGACACAGGTTGCAAGAAAACCATACCTGTCACCGAAGATGCACTCCTACGTGTCATCACATGTTCCTTGAAAATCTTTGTACCACTGGTAACATTATAACTATCTTTAATTAACATCGGGGTAACACAATTATTTAACGACTAATGCGCCCTTGATTAGCCCCGTTCGGTAGTTTTATAACTTTACATTTATATTACAACTTTTCACCACTCAATTACCTTTATAACTCACTTTATTTATCCTTAACAACCTTATAACATCATTACATATCAATCCCCATCATTGGATGTCATTTCCTACTCTTAAACAAAATTTTTTTTTTTTTTTGGTCAACATTTCACTGTGTCCGAACTTGTGTCCGGACATCTAAGGTCGGACACAAGTCGAAGCAACTCTGGGGAAAATTTTCAACATGTCCGAACTTGTGTCCGGACATCAAAGGTCGGACACAAGTCGAGAGCAAATCCGGAAAAATTTTCAAGGTGTCCGAACTTGTGTCCGGACATCTAAGGTCAGACACAAGTCGAGACTAAACCTGGGAAAAATTTTTGACACGTCCGAACTTGTGTCCGGACATCTAAGGTCGGACACAAGTCGAGACACAAGTCTGGGAAAAATTTTAGACGCGTCCGAACTTTGAAGGTCGGACAGAAGTCCGGACATCACTCAACTCCGGAAAAATTTTTAACGCAACGGGGCATGTCCGAACTTCCAAGTCCGGACGGAAGTTCGGACGTACCCAAATTTTCAGCAAACAGAGGCAAATTTCAATCTATTCTTACCCTTCCAAAAATCCATACTCACTCATTAAAATCCCAAGTCATCCAGCACCATTTTGCTAACATTCTTGCACTCTCCTAGCTCCATTATTTATCCCCATTACAAGACCAAATCTCCACTCATTTCAACACTAAACAACCCATTTATACACCTTAATTCTCTCAACCATTAAACCATCATCAAGCACTCATTTCCCATAAAAATTTTGACATAACTTCCCCATAATCTCTACACATTCATCCTCATCAATTATCATCAAAACACAACCTCTTCATTCCTAATCTAGCCACACCCTTTCAAGGGTCCTAAACAGCACACAACAAATCCCCCAATCTCATCAACATCAACATAATCACCAAAAATCCTCATGAACACAATATAAACACAACCTCTAAACATTTGGCTCTTAAGGCCCTCAACTCAACATTAATTCACAACCTCCTCCAAAACCAACTAAACACATTCCAACATATATTCCAATCCATAATTTTGGGTTCATTAATTTGTTTACCCATCCCAAACACTTAAACAATTTATAAACAAAGTTTAAGGTAGTTCTTCTTACCTTAAATTTCACAAGTCTCTTAAATTCTCCTCTTGCTCCAAACCTTCTCCAAAAATCGGTTAAGAGGGTATGGAGTTTCCAAACTCCATCCCAACATCCAAGAACACAAAAACATACTTAATTAATCATCTAAACCCTTAGAAACTCAATTTAATCAAAGGGCTAGAATTAGGGTTTACCTTTGTGAAGTTTTTTAAGAGGGACTTTCACCCTTGAATCAAGAAGGGGGTTACTCCACCATTGAAGGATTAATTTGGAGCTCAAAAACAAGGTATCAACAATGGTGAAAAATCGATTACACCAAGAGATGAAGGAAAGATGCGTTTTTCTTGGGAATCTTTACCTTAGAAGGAAGAGGAGGCTCCAAGCTTCTCATTGGTGCCATTTTCTCCTCAAATGGTGAAAACCCATGGATGTCAACTTCATCCTTTTGGAATTTTGAAAAGAGAGGATGATAGAGGAGGATGAGAGGAAGAAGAATATGTAATTATTTTTGTGATTGGAGCTCAAATGGAGCTTGGGGATGAAGAAGAATGGAGGAAGCCATTGTTGGCTTGGTTGGGAAGTTCCATCGGCAGAGAGAGAGGAGGGAGACCGGCTGGGAGAGAAGAGAGGAAAGAGAGGAAGAGAGAGAGGGGAAAAAGGAAATAAGGAAAGAGAGAGAGTGAGGGGTATTTGTGCCCTTTGTTATTGACTCTCTCTTGACTTAATTAATTAGTTAACTAGTCACATGTGAGCGGGCTGTATACATAAATAAAACCAGCCCACCAATATAAACACGCTGGAGCATTTTTTCGTCTTTTGACAGAAAACGCTCGTTTAATTGCCCGGTTTAGTACCATTCACTAACCGGGACTGTTTACCGGAATTTTCCTCATTCCTTTAATTTTAATGGTTATTAAACTCCCATTAATGTTTAATTATTGTTATAAAATCAACTATTATTTTTACGGGGTTGTTTAACTGTTTAAAGTCACGTTTTCGGGTTTCCTCGAAAAAACGCGCCTTAGACTCCGTTAGCGTTTTAACGCATTGCTTCGATCCGTTTTCTTCCGGAATTTCTCCCACACGTTCTCAGTGTGCAATTAAGGTATACAAATATATTTGTAACTCTAACGAAGGTTATGTACCTCCTAAAATAATTAAATACGTGTTTTCACATTTTGTGACTTTTACGCATTTTCTTTTCCTTTTTGGTTTTCATTTCTTCACCAATGATCTTAAGGACTTAATTAGCCTTAGAAAATTATAATTACACAATTAATTAACACATTAAGGTTTGGGGTATTTCACTTATTTTATACCCAATAGTATGTTTCGATAGAATAAGGTAGATAAGTGATACTTATGAATTAGAGTCATATAGTTGGAAATATTTATCTACATTTCATTCTAGAGTTTATCTGTTTTGTGCATAAGTAATTAGTCCTTTCTAATCCTGTTTTGCTCGAGGACTAGCAAAAGGTAAGTGTAGGGCCTTGATAAGCCGCAGACTTATCATATTTTATGCACTAGATTTAGTATTATATTTATCTAAATAAAGTTATATTTATGTTATTTATGCTTATTATGTGTTAAAATATAATATTGTACAGATTTATGTTTTTATGAGTTTTCTGTGCAAGGAATGATTTTCTAGGCAAAAGTTAATTGAAGCCGGACTCAACGCCGGGTAGTTTCTGCACGGCAGTACAGAACAGAAAGAAGCCTTGCCGGATGTGATGCCGGGTAAATGCTATCCGGCATGAGTGTAAAATCGCCTCGATTGACCATACGACAGCACATGTGATCCACGTGTTTTCCAACCGCTGCCGGGTGTGATGCCGGGTAATTCCTACCCGGCATAAGCACTGTTTCGCACGGACATCGACGGTTTCGACCGTTAACAGTTGGGCGCATTTTACACGTGTGCCGGCTATTTGGGACCCGGCACGACGCCCGGCAAAGACACAATTAATGCCTATAAATAGGCCGAGGAAGGCAGCAATTTGACACACTTCAACATCATTATACACTCCATTCACATCTCAGTTTCCGCCCCATTCCAAGTGTTGGTGTCCAAGGAACGTCTTCAAATCCATCCACGCAAGAGAAGAAGAAGACCTTGTCAGGGTTAAGGCTATTAACATCTCCTTCTCCCCCTTTGTATTCTCTTCTTGTAGTTGTGTGGATGGTGATGCAGAATCCTTGTTAGGTTTGGTTAGGGATGATTTCCTTGTAAAACTCTTATGATCATTTATGGAATTTTCAAGTTTCTTAACCCGAGTTCTAATCTTCTTACAAGTAGAATGAAGTAGCTATTCATTCTCTTATCTCTAAGTCCTATTTGATGTTCACAAGACAAGAATAGGATAGATTAGGATTTTGGTAATCTTTAACGTTGTCTTCTGCACCTCAGCGGGAGCAAGACTTAAGGTTTAGGGTTAATCTCTTATTTTCCATTATTCTGTTGTATTCGCGGCATTAGCTATGCACGATGCAAGTGAATATTGAGTTCCTTTTGTCAGAACCGAATCTGGAAGTGTTGTTTACGAAATGTATGGTGCCGGATGGCGTGCCGGGTATAAGTTATCCGCACGTTCAAGGCCATGAATCTGGGGTAGCGAGGATCCGGCATAGCATTTTGCGAGACCAAATCCTCTTTGAGACTTGCCACCCTTGATCATTGGTCATACGAACCTTTTGCATTGATAATCTTCCCAAATCAAAGTTAGTTTATCTATTTATTTATTTAGTTTAGGATCACATTTTCAATTCCCCCCTTTGTTATTATAGAATAGGCTTTTGCCCGGATTAGGACTAATTTTCTATAAGTCCCTTGGGTACGATTCTCCTGGTCGTAATATATTTACACTATACTCCGACCGGGTTTTATTTTGCTACCCGTAGTAGAGTTGTAGGAATAGTTTATTATTTTGTTCTTTTGTATATAGTTTATCCTAACAATTTTTCTATTAGCAAATTGGCGCCGTTGCCGGGGACTTGGAATTAGTCCAAGTCCTTAATTTGGTAAAACGCCTTATTCTTTATTCTTTGATTCTTTGATTCCTTGATTCTTTAATTTATTTTCGCACTTAGTTTGCAGATTTGAATGTGCCGTTCAAAATGCCAGGCATCTGTCACCCGGCAAACCCGGAGGAAGTCCGATGCCGGACAGGATTTGCCCGGCATCATGTCCGGCATGTTCAAATTGTTTTAAAAAATAATACCTTTGAGTTTAACAAATCTTCATGTAATTCTTGTCTACTCCTTTCATTATTTTCCTCTTATATGAGTCCCTCTATGTTTTCTTTATTTGAATTTTCGATTTTTTGCGCATGCCGTGTATTGTGCCGGGTTTTGCTACACACGGCATTAGTGGAGGAAGTCCTATGCCGGACGGGTTTGATCCGGCATGTCACCCGGCATGCTCAATTCTCTCAATATTTTTTCGCAAATTGTAGGGACAATTAGGAGTAATCTCCTACAATCTCTTATTTACTCTACATTTATTTTGATTATCCTTTACATTATCTTCTAATTAAGTTTGTTCGATTTTTGGTCACGCCGGGCAACCTGCCGGTTTGTATACACCCGGCATTAGTGGAGGAAGTCCACTGCCGGGTACGCGTCACCCGGCCCTCTGTCCAGCATAACCAAAAATTTGCTCATTCGTGTACTTTCATAATTTTAATTATGTCATTATTATTTCTTTTATTATTACGAAATATTATAACATTTTCTCTTGCTCTTCCTGAAGTTATCCAAGTGAATGCTTCTTCGGTCAACTAGTACTCCTGACAATTTAAAACCTTGATCCGGAGATCGAGAGAACCCTACTTCATACTTTAAGGCAACAACGCATTCTACAAGAAGCAGATCCTACACCAATGGCAACACCTACCGTCCGTAACATAAACCGGCCTTCTAACCAAGGCCAGAAACCACAGCAATCGACCTTCCTATCCTTCCTCAAACCGAATATGATGAATGGCAGAAACTTAAGCCATATCATCAAATTAGATGCATAAAAGAGTTAGGATTGTTCGATGGTACGAATCCGGACGATGCTTTTCTCCACGTCACCAAATTTCTACAGCATACAAACAGCCTAACCTCCACAATAATGTCCTCCAATACGCCAGACTTTCCCTCTTTCCCCATAGCCTTACGGGGAACGCCAGCAAATGGTACCACAGTCTAACCCCCAGTACCATCACCACATGGGAGGACATGGCAACCAAGTTTTATGACAAGTTCATGCCTCCAAGTCGCACCCTGGAGATGATCGCCGATATTTACAACTTTAGCAACCAGGCTCGGAGAACATCTGTGAGACTTGGGACAGATTCAAGGGGTTGCTGCGCACATGTCCACACCACGGCCTCACCAAGGAACAACTATCCCAGTTGTTTTAAAAGGATTGGTCAACCAATGCAAAACCATGATCCTTTCCTCCCTTGGTGCAGACATATTGAAGAAGCCTGGAGATCAATTCCTTAGTGGGGTTGAATCTCTTTGCGAAGAGATTAGGATTGGGCCACCGGTGGAACCAGGGGTAGTACCGCTGGTTTGTATCAAGTGGGAGAGGGCGACTCCAAATTCGACAAATTGATGCAAAGTCATGAGCATTTATTGGAGAGTAATGCCCAGACGTCAACGAAGGTTAGCGCTCTACAGAAGTGGTGGAGCAAATAGCAATGAACAAACTTCCTCAACAAGCGAACGTGGTTAGTGCACGACCACACGCTTCAAATCCTGACATGCCAGACTTTCAGAATGTTGAGGAAGTCAATTATGTGAGTAACCAAGGGTATCGGCAGCCATGGCAACAGGGGAACCAACCCCCTCAACACTTCCAGAGTCAAGCCGCTACCAGGGAGGTCCAAGGCAATACAGACCATCCCACCCTGCATCGTCATCAGAGGTTGAAATGGCTGAACTTCGTGACATGATGTCAGCCCTGATGAACAAGACCCAGGATACTCAAAATGAGATTCGACCATTCGCAGGAGCACAAATCGTTGCAGTTGCAGTTACAGCAACTTCTGATGCAACACACGACAGCAAGGTCAGCTCCCGTCCCAAACGCAAACCAATCCAGGGAGCATGCGAATTCGGTCACCATTCTACCTAGGATCTCCAAGGATGCCAAATAGCCTAAAAGGCTAAGTGTAGGGCGGGTCCCTCCTCACACCTTCATGTCAAACAGGGGAGCCTTTCTTACCATTTAATTTTTTCTTTTATTTTAGTTTTCAAAAAAAAAAAAAATTTACTTATTCGTTTTCTTTCGAACACGGGGACAGTGTTCCTGCCAAGTGTAGGGCAGGGACCCCCTTTAAAAAATAAGTTTTTTAGCAATATGCATAAGTTTTGCGTTTTATCAATGTTTTACTAAAACTTTTTGCATGTTTTTGATTGAGATAAGATTAGGAATGACTAAAAGCTTGTTCTCTCAAGAGGTAAGCTTTCTAATGACTTATAGATTCCTGTTTTTAACTTTTTGATTCTCTTTATTAACATGAGTACATGATCTTGCTCCTAATTCTTTCCTTTATGTACTTATGGGTGTTATTATTTTCTTTCCAAATTGTGAAAAATCTTTTGGGTGAAAATCTTAAAAAGGGTTTTTGTGCAAAAGAAAGAAGAAGAAAAAGAAAAAAAAGAAGAAAAAAAATCTTCTTCTAAAGGAAAAGCAATATATTCCTAGAGGTTGCATAAAGTGCCTCAGAATAAAAGCAAGAAACGAGAGTTTTTTCCTTTTGTTTTTCTCCTAAATTCCCCGTTCTTCAATGCAAAAAAAAATCATGGTTGATTCAGAAACTCTTGCAAAATAGGGCTGATTCATAAAACCATTGATGAGAGTCTTGGCCACATTCAGAAACTCTTGAAAAATAGAGCTGAATGATGGAAACCGGAAAAAGGAGAGATTACAAATCCCTTATGCATGCAAAATAGCCCAAAGTTTTTGATCGGTTTTGAAATTCCTTATTTTATACCCATTAGTATGTTTCGATAGAATAAGGTAGATAAGTGATACTTATGAATTAGAGTCATATAGTTGGAAATATTTATCTACATTTCATTCTAGAGTTTATCTGTTTTGTGCATAAGTAATTAGTCCTTTCTAATCCTGTTTTGCTCGAGGACTAGCAAAAGGTAAGTGTAGGGCCTTGATAAGCCGCAGACTTATCATATTTTATGCACTAGATTTAGTATTATATTTATCTAAATAAAGTTATATTTATGTTATTTATGCTTATTATGTGTTAAAATAATATTTGTACAGATTTATGTTTTTATGAGTTTTCTGTGCAAGGAATGATTTTCTAGGCAAAAGTTAATTGAAGCCGGACTCAACGCCGGGTAGTTTCTGCACGGCAGTACAGAACAGAAAGAAGCCTTGCCGGATGTGATGCCGGGTAAATGCTATCCGGCATGAGTGTAAAATCGCCTCGATTGACCATACGACAGCACATGTGATCCACGTGTTTTCCAACCGCTGCCGGGTGTGATGCCGGGTAATTCCTACCCGGCATAAGCACTGTTTCGCACGACATCGACGGTTTTCGACCGTTAACAGTTGGGCGCATTTTACACGTGTGCCGGCTATTTGGGACCCGGCACGACGCCCGGCAAAGACACAATTAATGCCTATAAATAGGCCGAGGAAGGCAGCAATTTGACACACTTCAACATCATTATACACTCCATTCACATCTCAGTTTCCGCCCCATTCCAAGTGTTGGTGTCCAAGGAACGTCTTCAAATCCATCCACGCAAGAGAGAAGAAGACCTTGTCAGGGTTAAGGCTATTAACATCTCCTTCTCCCCCTTTGTATTCTCTTCTTGTAGTTGTGTGGATGGTGATGCAGAATCCTTGTTAGGTTTTGGTTAGGGATGATTTCCTTGTAAAACTCTTATGATCATTTATGGAATTTTCAAGTTTCTTAACCCGAGTTCTAATCTTCTTACAAGTAGAATGAAGTAGCTATTCATTCTCTTATCTCTAAGTCCTATTTGATGTTCACAAGACAAGAATAGGATAGATTAGGATTTTGGTAATCTTTAACGTTGTCTTCTGCGCCTCAGCGGGAGCAAGACTTAAGGTTTAGGGTTAATCTCTTATTTTCCATTATTCTGTTGTATTCGCGGCATTAGCTATGCACGATGCAAGTATGAATATTGAGTTCCTTTTGTCAGAACCGAATCTGGAAGTGTTGTTTACGAAATGTATGGTGCCGGATGGCGTGCCGGGTATAAGTTATCCGGCACGTTCAAGGCCATGAATCTGCCGGGTAGCGAGGATCCGGCATTACATCCGGCATATGCATTTTGCGAGACCAAATCCTCTTTGAGACTTGCCACCCTTGATCATTGGTCATACGAACCTTTTGCATTGATAATCTTCCCAAATCAAAGTTAGTTTATCTATTTATTTATTTAGTTTAGGATCACATTTTCAATTCCCCCCTTTGTTATTATAGAATAGGCTTTTGCCCGGATTAGGACTAATTTTCTATAAGTCCCTTGGGTACGATCTCCTGGTCGTAATATATTTACACTATACTCCGACCGGGTTTTTATTTTGCTACCCGTAGTAGAGTTGTAGGATTAGTTTATTATTTTGTTCTTTTGTATATAGTTTATCCTAACAATTTTTCTGTTAGCAATGTTAAGCGTTTCTTATAATGGTTGGCGGGAGAGCATAAAGAACGCTTATATGCATAAGCGTTCTTTATATCTTCCTTTTTAAATTTTTTTTTCAGAAATCTCTGTTCCAACAAATGCTATAGATATATCATTAAATCAGATCAATGCATTGTTGCATTTTCAACACAGCAGAATCCATCACAACAAACTGTAACAGAGAAATTAAATCTATACGAATTCAATTTACAGCAAAACACATCAGATCCCAGGCCAATTGCAACAAATTAATCAGCTAGTATATATTAGTACCAAATTAACAGAGATTTGCTAGTATTACCAAACATGCAGACAAAACTTAATTACAATTAAAATCCAAACACAGATGGAAGCTAGCTACTAAGTACTTATGTTTGTACTGCAATCTGTAGAAATTTGATAATGCAAGAAACTTCATTTTTCAACACAATGCAAGTACTGTAGTTGAACTCATGGGGAACAAACTGCATTTACAGGTGCAAATTGGTTCAGTTCAGACACAACTTCAAAGAAGAAAAGAAATAGCTGCAGCGCGTACTCATGACTTCTGCTGATCTTCATCATCATAAGCTATTGATTTCGTCCAGTAATTGCACATGTGATCCTTGACAAACTCTAGATCGGCAAGTGAATAAGTAGCTCCTTGTTTTTCGAAGAAGTCAGTAAGCTGCACACAAGAATTATAAAAGCAATTAAGTACACCATTTAAACATATCCAACCATGCACAAACAGTTAATTACTAATTCAAACACAAGACTTATAATACGTACTTCATTGACATTGCGGACTCTATCGATGTTGGACACGATTTCGTACATGTATCGCATCACAAAATATCCACAACTGCTGCTATCCGGTTGCTTGGGACACTATTTTCAATAAAATATATTATTAATTATTATATATATACACACTAATATACAAAATATATTTACGTATGCATGAGTAAATAGAATGTTTTTTTACCTTTTTCAAATACTGTACATTCAAAGGAGAATTCCTTTGCCCGACACTGCACATACCTTCTCTAAAACCACTGAAAGTAATTAAAACAAGCATTTTATGACAAGTAATAAAAAAAGTTTAAAATTTTATTTGTGAAATGAAAATATGCACTATTTACTTACTTTGTCAGCAGAGCATGAATGGTGATGTTCCTAATTCCTTTAATAGGGTCAATCACTATACAACTTGATGAGTAAGTATAAACCACTAACAACAACCAGTGATTGCTACAAGTGCAAACAACAACAAATCAACTTCAGCTTCGAAATATATATGAGTTAATATAAAACAATAAAGACAAACGCATAAGGTGGTCAAGCACGCTTACATCTGATGATATGGTATGAGCACAAATCGGCTTTTCCTGGTAACCGCTGCAATTATGGCATTGCGCACATGGCTCTGACACACAACACCGTCTCTCGTAGCTTCATCGGCAGACACAATTTGTGGACATAGGAAGGTGATCATATTTGTCATATTGTTTGACGCCAGCCTCGATAGTAAGGGCCTTTGATGACAAAGGCATTAAATTAAAATTATACATAAAACGTACTATTATCTTTGAGAGAGAAAAATGTGATACTTACAAGCAGTATGATTGAATCATCGATATGTTCAGCATATCACCAAGCAGCAGCTCCTTGACATCTCTAATACTGATCAGCAACTCCTGGGATTTGTGTTGTGGAACACAAACGCTGGAACCTTAACGATGAACTGAATGAAATCATCACCCTTCCCGAGTATCATGTTATATAGACCTGCTGACGCTTTCGCAGTGTATCCACCAAATTTTGGGGAAGAATGAAATCTTTTCGAAGTGGACTGATGTAGTGATCATCCTGCTGACCCGATGGTCCCTTTTCTTTCGACGCACGCACTTGCTTAGCTTTGTCAGCAATAGGAACAAGTGCCTAAGAAATGACAAGTTAGTATACGTTAGGAAACTATTCCCAAAACTGCAGTTATATATGGAATGTTAATTAGTAAACAAATTTAAGTTCTTTTGCTTACCGTACTATCAGATAAATCCACCAGATTGTAAGGCCACGGTACTTGTGAGCCACGTGCTTCAATGACAGTGCTCCAACCATTCCACTCCATCGGTAGTGGAATGGTATCACAGCCTTGACAGACACTGTCTACGAACACACGGACGTACCAGGGCAGAACTCGCTTAAAATGACATAGTGACGCCGAATCAGTCTGTAGAATTGTGCCTAATGCAACCATAAAGCTGCCATGTTCATTGATGTGCAGAAGACGACACTTTTTGCTTTCCTAATAAACGAACAAAAACAATTAGATTCATATATATATACATTGCAACATACTTTTGATTAATTGAAAAATAAATAACGTCAAACCACTGAAATCCACACATACCTGGAGCTTGGCATATGGGAATGGATCAGAAGGTGCAGGTACAGTTTAAGAATGAGAAACCTGAGACGGTACAGGGGTGGAAGCAGGTGTAGGGGTGGAAGCAGGTGCAGGAGTGGAAACGGGTGCAGGGGCATACACTGATGAGCTGGAAGATTGATGCCCCTGACTCAGCTGTTGCATCAATCTTGCTTCTATTTGTTGCAACTGCTGCTGCAAATCAGATTGGAATTGCTGTGACAACTTCCTTTCGATGTCCCTCATTTCTTCCTCTCTCCCCATCCGCTGGAGCGCGGAAAAACATCTCGCTGAAGCACTGCGGATCCAAATCCTCGAACTCTCCTAGGGTAATCCTTCTTGCCAAGCGCTTTGTTCAATGGATCATCCTGACTATGAGGCTGGCCAAGAAAAGAATAAGCACCCTCTGCAGTCTTGTACACGCAAAAAAACATGTAAATTATGAATTAGATCAAATAAATAAAACATACATAAATTGTAAGAAAAATTTATAAACTATTAAATATTACTCAGGACACTCACACAATTTTTGTAGCTAAGTCTGCAGTCCCCTTCCGCGGATAATACATTTCGCCGTCCTTCTCTAATTGGCGGCCAAGCATGTATGCTTGTGCCCGATTCACCTCATCCGGACTCTGAATGGGCTCAATTGTGCCGTCCTCACACACACGCTTTCATAACCTTTTTTCAATCCAGCCTGGTATACGCCTCACGTACCCAGCTCGGCCCATGTAGTGAGGATTCTGATCTTTCAAGCGATTTTGTCGGGCTTTTTCCTGAACTGCCTGTGGAAAGAATTAATACAATTCATTTTAACTTTATCCTTTTATATTAACAACATAAAATTAAAAGTTAATCTATGAAAACAATTACGTACCCTGAACTCAGGGGTGATATGCTTCATAGAATTCCTTCCACTCCTCCTCAGTGATCATGCCAGCGTACAGCTCATAGGGAGGCACCTGCTTCGGGTTGTCCGTATTGATCCAACCAGCCACCAGCCTATTTTTGAACTTCGCATACGCAAAGCAAGCAGTGACAACACTTTATCATATGCTTCATCTGGGATCAGGTACTTCTTCTTCTTCAAGCTCGTCCACATGATGTTCTTTATTTCCAGATCTTGGTTCCACCAGTTTTTGTTGATACAACAATGGGTCTTAACCAATCGACCCATGGCGCTGGAAAACTTCTTCTTAGACGCGCCAGTGGGTCTAAGATACCTGTAATATTAACAGTATATATGTTAGTCATACGTAATATATATAGTACTACGTATAAATGTACAAATATCAGTATATATATGAAAAAATAAGACAGAATAACATATAGGTGTAACATATACCTATCCCACACCAGATCAATCATGCCTCTCCTTCTTCTCATTTAGACCACGTGACGGTCCTCGTGTCTTTCGTGGAGGGCCCTGAGAGGTCGTAGGAGGGTCCTGAGAGGTCGTAGGCTGATCAGCGGCAACGACAATCTGTGTACGCTCCGTTAACTGCATCTCTGCATCTATCTCCATCTCCATATCCTCATCACATTGTAGGAGCATCTCATGATCGTTGGCGTCCATAATCTGCACAATATCATTACATAAATATATAGTCAGTGTCATACATAGAGTCATATATAGTCATTTAATATATAGCTATTCAGAGAAACACTATATGAACAATTAAGAAGTAATTAGAGAAAAATTATAAACTAACCTGGTAGTCTGGTTAGTCCTGATGTGAATATTGCTATACTTCAATCAACCAGCCCGTATGAGGTGTGACAATGAAAGTTACAACCAATGCCTGCAGAAGATAGTTTTGTACACAAGAATAATTACATTTCGAATCCAATAATTCAATACTTTGACAAAATTTTCTAGGAAATCCGATAGAATCCCCCCTAAAATATATGGGTTTCACCACAATAGAGCATGTACAAGAGGCGACAGTTTGGTTTGCAAAATTAATCCCAAATACACTTAATCCTAACAAACACATTAATCTCAAACAGAGCATGTATCTTCCTCAGTTTGGTTTTGCAAAATTTCACCATAACTATGTGGCTATATTAATTTGTATGCCCGAACACTTATATTTTTTGCCTAATAACATATTAATCTCAAGTCCATTTGGACACAACCAGCAAGTATATACTACCAAAAATCAGCTCGCGACAGTTTAATCCGGTTTGCAAAATTAATTAATCCCCACACATGCACTTAATCCTAATAATTAAACACATTGATCGTTCAGTTTGGTTAGCAAAATTACCTCCAGCAGAATCAAGAATATAGGCGATAGAGCATGGATCGATATTACGCCAGTTGGGTTGTAAAACTAATTACTGGAGATGATATATGTATGTACTGAGGCGACGGGCATGTATGTTCCTGTTCGATAGCAGGTTGCAAAATTATAAAGTGAAAGAGCAGAAATATATATGTTACTGTACATGTTCGCATATTTGATGAATTACCGAAACAGAGGCGATCGACAGCTAGGCATGCTATTTGGGTCGATCGATTGATGATCATCAGGAGCAAATATCGGGAGAAATCAACGCGTAGCAGGCGCGAGAGATGGCCGGCCGGAAAGCGGTAGCGGCGACGGACGGCGACGCGGCAGTGGCGGCAACGGCAGTGGCGGTGATGGCGCAGTAGCTAGCGGACATTGTACTGGCCGGGGTACCGTATGTGAGCTCAGTCGAGAGAGAGGTAGCTAGCTCTTGAGGGTTACGCGCAGGAGAGATTAAATTTTTGTGAAATTTATTCAGGCAACATAAAGAACGCTTCAATTCAAAAGCGTTTTTTATGTTGAGAGACAAAAAACATAAAAAAACGCTTCTAAACGGAAGCGTTCTTTATGCTAAGCGTTCCAGAGACATAAAAAACGCTTTATACGAGAAGCGTTCTTTATATGTTTCATATAAAGAACGCTTATTTTCCAAGCGTTTTTTTTGTCATTGGGTGCGATACAATAAAGAACGCTTCCTAAGTGAAGCGTTCTTTAAAATGTCCGGGCTAAACCATAAATACAACGCCTTACATTATAATCGTTCTATAAAATGCTAAAAAAACGATTTACAAATATAACCATTTTAAAAACGGTGTTGTTTATTTCTTTTTTTCCAGCAGTGATAGGGCATTTTCTAGGTTTCAAGCGGGTCACGTCTGGTGACGGCGGGCGACGGCCCGACGACGACGGGGCCGGTGATGATGGGCAGCGGCATGCGATGGCACAAACACAAGTAGAGAATAAGGAGAACTAACGTCGTTAGGAATACAATAATAGTGTTCAAAAATAATGAAGGAATAATTAAGTTTAAAGTATATTACGGTTTCTCGAATGAACTATTTTCAGCACGTACGCCTTCAATGTGGTGCAGCAGTTGGTTGTTCTTTTGTCTATAGTGGCACAAACACCCAAAATCAGCAAAAACACATTATTTTACACACAAACATTTTATCGAGCATGTTGTGTGCACTAGTAAAAATATTAAATCAATACACACTTTTATATACACATTTTGCACACACACATAAGTTCAATATCCACAACCATATTAAATCCCAAATCTATCATTATTGTAAAAGAATGACAAATTTTGAATTAAAAATAGACATTACCTTTTATAGTTACAAAAAACTATAACAGTTAGGGCGCGGAGGTGCGGGCGGTAGTGGGCAGTGGCGGCGATGGCCGGAGATGGCCGGCGACGGCCAGAGAAGCGGGAGGAGGGCGGACGACGTCGGAGCAGCCGGTGGCGAGTGGTGGTGGTCGAAATCGCCTTGGAATCACCGGCAACAGAGAGGGAGAAAGGGGAAGATGAAAGCGTAAGTCGCGTCACGCTGGGGGGGGGGGGGGGGTTATTAAACGACCTATTTCGCGGTTCCTCTAAAGAAACCACCAAAATAGGTCTTCTGCATTCTTTTTAATTAAAAAAGTTACATCTATTTCGGCGGTTCCATCACAGCCGCCGAAATAGACTACCAAATATATCTATTTCGGCGGTTGTGGCAAGGAACCGCCAAAATAGATGTTACTTTTTTAATTTAAAAAAATACGGAGGACCTATCTCGGCGGTTTCTTTAACAACCGCCGAGCTAGGGGTGTCGAAATAGCCCATTTTTGTACTAGTGACTCATCTCACCAAATAGGGTGACTATGTCATCCATATACCTCATGACATAATACCCACACTCTGAACCCCCGGTTTGACATGGACACTTTAACATAGAAAAAAAAGATCTAATTATATAAGACATTTATTTGTGATTTCAACCAATCAATAATAAACAAGTAAATGATGACGCATTTACCTCATTGAAATCCATTGGATGGCACCTTTTGACCTTACACCTAGCCCTGCCATCAAAACACTTTGATACAAACTGCACAATTTGTATCATCAACATACATTAATTAAGGATATCCATTCACAATAAAATTAAATTATTGGAGTTAAAATACATAAATAATTGGTTCATAATGTACGTACATGCTAATGTGTGGCTTTATCTTGATGTGCTTTGACTGTCCGGTCTGCAGCGGATCAAGAAATAGTATCCGAGAACGATTCAGACACAACACCAGTAAAACCCAATGACCACTGTGTAATACCAAAGCACTCACATGTCCTTATAATGCATGTTTGCACAGATAACTACAATTAAAATGATAAACAGAAGTTAATACCTTTGATGATAAGGTAGCATAAGATATTTCTTTTTCGCTTTGATGCTGTTAACCATCGCACGCTGCAAGTAGCCCTTACACACTTCCGTGTCGCATTTTTAAGCAGTGTATGTCGCTCTTTCAAGACATAAAAATCCATACTTGGTAAGGACAAAAGATTGCATTTTGTCATGCAAAAACCTGTTAATAAATTAAATGACATAAATTAATTAACATTGTTTAAGAACATCAATTTATAACTTAATTATAAAACAAAACTAATATTTATAGAATACAAGAATGCATCACTGAAATAGGCTCCCAATCAGATTTTAGGATGTCCCTAACATCGGTCGTCCACATGTCGACTTCTACGTCTTCCGAGTAGTGAAGAAGGTCATCGTCAAAGCTGAGCAGGATAGAAGATCTGCCCTATGGGAAGTCCCGGATTATATCATACAAGCATTTCATGTTTGGCCCTAACCGTGCATATATGGAATCATCCACCAAGTTTTTTTTTAAATAACGTTGGTGGATGATTTGTATTCAGAGGATCTAATCTTTGACTTCTTTTTCATAGGAGATGCAGATTTCCTTCTTAATGCCTATTTACAATCGACATATAATACTAGTCGTGAACTGAGCATCCACACATACTATATTCATATAATGAACAATAATAATTTACTAGTGGTTTGTATTAGACATATCTCCACACACTTCTGAATCAGACGAGCAGGCCACTGAACAAATGCACCCTTTGTAGACCGAACCGTGTTGTACTCCTCTGTAGGTACAGGGAGCTCTAGATCAGGAAACTTATAATTCGGTTCGTTCACAGAAACTCTCCCGTGATATGGCTTTTGTAACACCTCAACTAAACATCATACTTAACAACAAATTGTAGTGGAAAACACAACTAAGCATTTACTTAATTCATTGGTGTTACACGCCGTTAACCACCCATGTGGCTAACAAGGCTAATACATATACATTTCATCGGTCTGATGGACCAGATTCCCGGGCACATACACAATAAAATCCTGTTCCATTTCCAAGAATCAATATACATTACATTCCAATTGTACCGAGTATTTATAAACTGACGCCGATAACAGCTTCGGTCTTACTACTGACGCCAATATACATTACATTCGAACGGCTGCCAGCTCCATTGTACTTGAAAGGAAAAAGGGTGGCCGCAAAGGGGCTCAACACCTTTGCTGGTATGGTAATCTTGTAGCCCGCATACTACCGGGCCACGCACAACTAATTGTCGTCTAAGCATGCAGTTAATTATATTTGAATCATGCATGTAGCACCATAAACACCTAACACACGTGTATTTAACACACATCCAACCCATAGGATTTAAACAATTCAGTCAAAACGTCAACACTTGTTAGATCACATTGTTGTGTTCTTTAACCCGAGGGTTTCTACCTTAATGGAGATAACTCCTCATTAGATGACATTTACCCATTTAATCGGGTTATACTTAAATTTTTCTTATGATAACATGGGGTTGATATCCCTGATCATCATACTCCACATAACAACACATATCACACATTAACATACATACCACATAACTCGGGGAGAGTCACGTGAGGACTCGTACCCCAAAATGAGAGTTAGTCATCTCATTGGAGCCTAGAGAATCTTTCTATTCCAATGTTAAGCTCGTTACACAATAACTTACTGTTCTTCTAAGAGAACGTATACTTACTTAAGATGTGTCGGATATAACATAGTTTCCAACACACCGTACACATTTACTTCACTTAGATGTGTCGGTCTTAATACAACCCGAGCACACCAATACACCATAACTTTACTTAGAGTGTCGGTCTTAATATAGATCCGATCACACCATACACCAATCCCCCTAGCCCGAACAAAAATAAGGTAGGAAAGCCTTCTATTCGGCTTATGGGTGATTGTAATCCAAGAAGGAAAGACAACAACCAAACAAAGAGGGAGTTAAGCGAATATAGACATCAACTCCCAAACACACCTTACACATAATCCCCCTAACCCGAACAAAAGTCAGGTAGGAAAGCCTTTTATTAGGCTTGTGGGTGATTGTAATCCAAGAAGGAGAGAAAATCAATAACATAAAGGGAGTTAAATCAATATAGATATCAGCTCCCAACCATACGTGCACGACCGAGACACCCCGGATTCCTCACCCCCATAATATAAATATATATATATATATATATATATATAAGTTCCCTTATGGAACCTTTCACATCACGACACCATTTGGTGTTACAAACCTGGTTGAACACACAAGGGAGGTAAGTCACCATATGACTTACATGACCAAACACCGTCATTACACAACGACATACACAAGAGAGGTAAACACACTAACACACAACAACAATACATAACTAACACACGAATAGCCGTGGTTAGAACGTTCCCATAGGTTGGGTCGTTAAATCCGATTACCGATCTCGTATGTGATCCTAGAGTCGGTTAGCTATGGTTTAACACTTTCGAGGTTAAACGGTATCGGAACAAAATATGCCACATAATGAATTACTGTAAACTCATTTCATGCTATATCTTGCAAGGTGGCAAACACACAGAAAAACAGGTTGGCACACAAGCCGGTGTAATCCGGTAGAACACAGGATGCAAGAAAACCATACCTGTCACCTTTAGGATCGCTAGCCTAATGTGACACCCTCTTAGTCTCGGTTGCCATTTCAAGTAGTTCTCGTTCCTATAATTCATTCAATCGAACGGTTAATTACCGTTCTTACTTTCCGGTTAACTAATTACTTCACATACATTATGTTGTATACTTTCACACTTAAACTTATACTTGTTCACCCTCAAAATGGTCATTATAATTCACCAACATGTCTTAAACATCATTATAACATCAATACCTAACAATCCCCTTCATTACATGTCATTTTATAACCTTAAACATCATTTTTAGAGTGGTCCGAGACTTTGTCCTTACCTTAGGTCCCGGACCAACTCAGAACAATACTCTTGGGCGATTTCTGGCACTGGTCCGGGACTTTATATGGGACCTAAGTCCCAGACCACCCTATGCAGATACTCTCTCTCGGCCCTTATTTTGGTGTGGTCCGGGACTTTACCCTGGACTTAAGTCCCGGACCACTGCTATAGAATTTGAAATTTGACATGTTCAAGCCTTGTTCTACTTGTTCTCTTCATCCATTGTTTACCCAAACTTCAAACATGTACTTAGGCACATTCTAACACCAAAATAACAACTTAAACTTGCCTAAGTCATTGTCTAAACTTGTTACTCAATTTCTTACAAAAATTCCTAACACTTGTACATTGTTTCCTTGGAATTCCAAATGGTATATTGCCTACAACTTCAACTAACCAAAGCGTTGCCTCACCACCATTACAACTACTCCCAAGCATTATTTCTCACCTACATCTCCTTTACACCAACTCCTTAAGGTTTTTCCCACATGTTCGTACTTAATCCTTCACAAGGCATTATACCTCTTTTGTTACCAAATCTTGCACAAGTCTTAACAACACTCATTCCATGACTTTGGTGTATCTAAATCACCCATTTGATCTCTAAATCCTCCAAGAAATTCTTAAGTCATTTTTTAAAACACTCAAGAACACATTAACTCATTTTCTCCCACCAATTTAACGCTTAACAATTCCTAGCACACCTAGGTCACAATATTCATTTATAACACTTAAACTCTTAGTTTCTCAACCAAATTTTGACATAGCTTCTCTAGCACATACATACATTCAAACACTTAGTTTTTTATCCTTAAACAATCATAGACATTCAATACCTCAATGAATGCTCTTCACGCACAACTACACTCAAACTTCACCAATCACAATATAGTGCATAACTTAAATTGCTTGGCACTTAGGCCCTTAAATGACATGGCTCTTAGGCCCTTAAATGACATAAATCTTAAACACTGAATTTCCACATATTAATTGCTTTCACCTGTAAATACACACAACGATCTCATATGCCCTTATAATTCACCTTGTGGATATTTTACTAACTCTTTCCCTTTGTCTCTTTAGGTTCTTCATTAAGCAATTCAAGCTCAATTTCCTAAGGCACAAAACTACATTATGATAGGTCATTTACCTCTTCATCTTCAAGATTTTCTCACTCGTTTTCTCTTGTTCTTTCTTGATTGAAAATCGGCAAGGACCTTTGTTCACTTGTCAACCTTCTAACCAATGTACAAATAAGGGTAATGAGCATTAAGCATTATACTTAAACTCATGAATAAACCCTAGATTACGAGAAGTGTTTTAAAACACTAGAATGGATGTTTACCTTGGAATTTGAAAGAGAGCTTGATAAGGAAGTAAGGTAGGACTCATTCTAACCCTTTAGAGATTGAATCAAGCTAATGAAAAGAGCAAGACAGGCATCACTAATGGTGATTTTCGGCCATGTATAAAATGAGAGGAAACATGAATCTTCTTTGGCTTTTCTTACCTGATGCAAAGGAGAGTATCAAGGTGCAAGAATATAAGCTTTTCCTCCTCCTTCAATGGAGATTATACATGGAAAAAAAACTTGAGTTCTTGAAGATTTGAAATGAGGGAATGAAGAGCTTGGTCTAACTAGCACAAATATGCCTTTAGAATTTGATTTGGAGCAAGGATTTGGATTTGAAAAGAGAATGAAGTTGGAGAACATGAGTGGCTGTAGCAAAATGATTTTGCTTGGGAGAAGGATGAAGAACACGGTGGGAAAGGAGGGAATTAAGAAAATGAAGAGAGAGGGATGACTTTGGAAGATTTTAGCTTATAAAAGGTAATAGTCTTTTTTACTTTATTTCTTCTTCTTTTCTTTTACTTGGCTGGAAAGGGTGATGACTCACCACCTTAAAAAACATCCCCTTACCTAAATAAGGTATTAAGTAGCTAGTTTGACCATTTATTTAACTAACTGTGTTGACTTAAAGCCAAAACAAGCACTATCTGAGCACTATTCATAATTAGTGCACATATTTGTGAAATTTTTGATTTCCCATTGATTTAGGCCTCCTAATGTGATACTAAGTAGTACACATATTGATTAAGGTGTAATATGGGCTTTAGCCACTCAAAACCCATTTCTAAGACAATTTTTCAAAAATGTGCTTTAAGACTCCTTAAAGCACAATTTGTGTTTTAACTTGTTTTGAACTTGGTTTTCTTTAGTAATTAGTTAAAATGCTCATTAGCATGTTAATAAAGTCTTGGTAAGCTCTTTGGGACCTTGTTTAAGGTTATCCCAAGCTTAGAGCATGTCTTTGCCCAAATTGTCTTAATGGTACTTTATTGTGTTTACTATGGTTTAAATTGTTTACTAATGTTTCTAAGGCACTTTTTAGCCTTAATATACCATAATTTAATATTTAAATAACATACTTAGGTTTGGGGTATTTCAGCTTTAGTGTCATCCCATGGGTCACGTCATTCGGGCCTGATGAGTACACCGTTCGTTTTACGACACATATTTCTTGATTGTTGTATGTGATCAGAAGGTTACAGTTTATTATCGGGTCCTACAATTTCATCAGATTAGTAGATGTTGAACTAAAATATGTAACTAAAGATATGAAAAGTAATAAAACAGTTAAAGGTATAAAAAAGTACTTGTACATACGCGTAAGGATACTAGTCATTGAATCCACACTTGTGTACACTCCAGCAGGAGTAGCACCGTCATTTCTTGGGAATGGGAGAGGGTCATTAAAAACTGGGGCAAGAAGGATCGGAAGCAGGAGTAGCATCGTCATTGCTTGGGAAAGAGAGAGGTCATTATGATAACTGGGGCAAGAAGGATCAGAAGTAGGAGCATATGGCTGGGACGCACCCTGCCCTGACGTATTTCAGCAATGACCTTCTTCTTCCACTGCTCACTCAGGACATTTATGACACGCATATGCCGCTCGTAAGAAATCGTCTGTCCTTGACTACTCTCTTTCCTTGCCCCGGGGTCACCAAAAAGTTTTGTTATCCCTATGTTACACACCCCCTAACCCCACAGCTTAGCCTGGATGATCTTTCTTTCCAAGCACACGAGACAACTGGTCATCATGTCGATCAAGAACCCAAGTCCTCTGGGTAACTTATTCATTCAGCTCACCCTTCTACATTTAATTATAAACGCTCTCTAGTTTTCGGGTCTTTCTTAGTACGTGAAAGCTTCCAAAACGTACCCCGTAGCTGTGCTCATCCATAGTGCTAATCTATAGTGCTCATATCCAATGGCAGCTCTCCTTCTGCCATCCATTCAAGCACTCTTCTATTACCCCTTTGGCACCCAACACGTGATGATATTCATTCTTCTTCGCATTCACGGATGGGCGTTGCGATACTCCTGTTATCAAATAAACATACAATTAAGATGACCAAAATATACATAGTAAACATATATACCACATAAATATATACATATATATATTTATATAATAATTAATTATTTAAAAGTTAGTACGTACGTTCATCTCCATCTTCTTAGCATAGAACTCCTGCACACTTCTCCTGGGTATTATGTGTAGATCTCCCAAGGTTGGCGTGTGGTCGGCGTCCGGCCTCTTAAGCTTCTTGGAGATAGACCATTTAACCAGATCATGCTTATGATCAAAAATTTCTTGCGCATCATCGCTTTGACCATAGTGTAGTACTACTTTCTGCTGGTATTTGTTAATCGTTTCTGCATATTACCATAAATGAAAAAAATTTAGTGTTGTGGATACGTACAATTGTATAAAATAAGACTTTAACTATAGTTTATTTACATGTACGATCTCAACATTTGTTTCTTCAGTTTTTCATCAATCTGAGGCCGAGAGAGAGTTATATCACAATACTCTTGCACAATGATGTCTAGCTCCGTAGTGAAGTCTACAGCTCATTCCCCAGTCAGCAGTAGATACGCATTAAACTGCAGTGGCTTTGACTCAATCTTTTTTTCCCTAAGAGCTTTTGTAGGACCTCACAATTTTATGTTTCTAATAAGCTGGATTTGTTATCCAGAAGGCCCAGCCTCTGTTTCCTCAACTGGCACAGAGGCTGTTGTAATCTCATCCAGGCCATTACCCCCTTATCAGCCCAGCTTGTGACTTGCGGCCTTTTCCTCCACGTTTTTTCTTCTTCTTTGGTCGGGATGCCTCAGTAAAAAACTCACGATAAGGTCATCCATATCATCCATTTAACTATCTGCAAAGATAAACAACACGATATCAATAATATCACAACAAATAATGAAATGAATACATTATAAGAAATCATTAATATTCCAATAAATTATTTAATAAACAAACAACAATAAAATTATTTTTTTAATTACCTAACAAATAAACACATCATTTTGGTTTTCAACCCATAAACCCTCATCGTGATCAGACCTAGTATACACTACATCATCTGGAATATCAACAATGTTCATGACAGGAATACTGTTAGAAAAAGGTGGTGTCTCATCGAACAGTAATTCATCTTCATCAACATCTTCATCACCATTGTGTTGACAAATCTTTTCCCTGTTAATACAACTGACCACCTAGAATCGATGGGATCTTCTATGTAAAATATTTGTTCATAATCCTTGGGAAATATAAACGGATCTTGTATATGACCAAGACGCGATAAATCAACCAAGTAAAACCCATCATGAACCTGACAACCGTGTCTTTATCCATCCATTTGCATTTAAAAATAACAAACTTTTGAAACTGATAATCAAGTTCCCAAATATCTTCAATGAATCCATAATACAACCTCAGGTTGAAATCGTTGAAACTAGATCACCTCTGGTATACTCAGTTGTTGTTGCTTCTACATTAACCCCATTATTTGGGTTTAAACATCTATCATCTTGCCGTTTGTTCAGTTGGTGAACCCATTGATGTCATACCCTTCATAAGATATACAAGTGGAACCAGGTCCCAAAGCTAACCAATAGAGCTCTTCACTTACATTATCAGGCGCTAGTGATGCAAATTTCATGACATGATCTCTAAGCCATGAACAAAAGGTCTTGTTTTGCTCCTTTATCAACCAAATAATATTACTCCCAGGATATTGACCACTTAGTGTAGTCATGTGTTTCTTAAAAAATGGCTCAATAATCTCAAGGTGATGTAAAACGAACAAATGTGCTGACTCCATTGAGGATGAATCAATTACCACCATTTTTCCCAAATAACACCTTGACCTTCTGTCCCTTTTGTGTGTCTTAGTTGTGGCACTCCAATAGCTACTGCTCCCTTTAAGTATTCAGTACAAAATTCTGTCACTTCTTCGGTTATTGTCCCTTCCATAATACTCCATTCATGTTAATATATTTCTTCATCCTTCCCTTCAAGATTCCATGTATCTCTCAAACGGATACATGTATCTCAAACATATGGGACCACATAATTTGATTTCCCTTACAATGTGAACAACTAAGTGGACCATGATGTCAAAATCAAGGGTGGAAAATACATTTCAATTTGACAGATCGTACAACACATCACGTTATAGACTGTCTAGTATCAGCATCCACTACTTTATTGCACACTGCATTTAAAAGAAACATAGTCTTGTAATTGCATTTCACACATCTTTCGGCAATATACCTCGAATGGATACAGGAAGTAGATGCAACATCAGAACGTGATAATCATGATACTTCAACCCGATCAACTTCAAGTCCTTCATTGACACAAGACTTTTCCAGTTATATGAATAACCCGTATGAACCTTAAAGGAATGAAGATATTTACAGAAGAGGATCTTCTCATACTTAGACAAAGATTACATGCTGGAGGTAAATATGTTTTGTTTACCGCTTTCTTAGGGATGCGGCTCCTCACGTATGCCCATAGTTTGCATGTCTTTTCAAACCTTTATTCCGTCTTTTGTTTCCCAGGTATGTTAAGAAAAGTCCCGCAACAGCCTCACCAACATTTTTGACAATATGCATGAAATTAAGACAATTCCTAACAGATAAATGTTTCCAATACGGAAGTTCCTAAATATTGAACATTTTTCCAAATGTTTTTTTCGGTAGACTTGGACGGAACATCAAAAACATTCTCAATGTCTTTCACCTTTTCACTGATCTCATCAAAACTCAAAGGTAGATGAGCAACACGTGTCTCAGTCTTTCCGTTGAATAACTTCCTTTTTTACGGTACGGGTGTGCTGATGGCAATAATCTGCGATGACACATGTAGATGTTTTTTTCCATAAAATTGTAGACTATTAGAACAAGTGTCGTCCTCACATATTGGGCAAGCAAATGCGCCTTTTACTGTGTATCCAGGTAAGTTCCCGTACGCTGGAAAGTCATTCACTGTGCAAAACAACGTGGCACAAAGTGTAAAGTTTTATCTGCTGTAATCGTCATAAACCACTGTCCCCTGATTTCATAGCAATTTCAGATCGTCAATTAGCGGTGCAAGGTATACATCAATATTATGTCCGGGTTGTTTAGGTCCAAAATCAACAATGATAGCATTATGTATTTCCACTTCATACACAGTCAAGAAAGAAGATTGTAGATCACCAATAGAACAGGCCAAGTGCTGTGTTGACTACTTAGACTGCCATAAGGATTCATCTCATCTGTGCATAACCCGAGTCTCAAATTTGACTATCACTAGCAAAATCTTGAAATCTTCAATCGATAGTCCTTCATTGTGGTGAATCAGCTGGATGTCTCAGCTTATCATCATTTTTTTCTCCCTTCTGCGTGTCATCTTAAATTTTGGGCATCTCTGACATTTGCAAAAAGTCATTTGAATCTTGGTATTATGGTTAAATACCAAATAACTTTTGCTGGAGGACTTTTTTTCTTAGAATTGGATGATTGGCCGTCCTTCTGTTTATAACGCGACAACTGACATTTTGGACATTGATTCAAATCCGCATTATCTCCTATGTATAATATACAACTATTTGGATATGCGTGTATCTTTTTGTACTCCACACCTAGGGGCACATCAATTTTTTATTGCGTCATACGTAGAAGTAAGGATTTTGTTATCATTTGGAAGCATGTCATGTAAGAATTCTAGAACTACCGTAAAACTCTTATCACTCCAGCCAAATCTTGCTTTCAGATTGAACAAGTGTAGCACGGCTGTCAATTTTGTAAATTTGACGCATCCGGGGAACAAAGGAGACCGTGATGCGTCAACTAATCTTTGATATTCAGCCAGTTTGTCTGTGAAATTATCTTCAACATCTTGCAGGATGGAGTCCAGTTGTTCAATCTTTTCACTATCCTCATTGATTTCAGTGTCACTCAGATCATACGTATTATCAGGAAATGTAGTATCTTCAGTAACTATTCATGGCTCACTGTTCGGTTGAGTGGAAGTTTGCACCCTGCTACTTGCTTCTAATTACTCGTAATGCGAAAACCATATCTTATAGTTCGGCATAAATCCACGCCTCGATAGATGAAATCTGATTGTATGTAGGTTTGGGAACTTATTGCGAAGTTCACACTGTGCACATGGACAGGGAATGTATGTCTCTTTCATCCTTTTCTGATGATCGAGAGATGCTTTGCAAAATTCATTTTCCACTTTTGATTCAAAATAATTCCCTTGCTGACCGTACATCCATTCATGGTGTATTCTACAAACACCAATTAAAAGTTAAAAACTAAAAAATATCTACAAAAATATATTTAAATGCATAATAAATTAACTAATATTTAAAATAATAAATATAAAAAATAACAATGATGAACCTATGAAAGGACATATAATGATATGGTTCTTGCAAGGCAAGTCTGTATATATATATATATATATATATAGTAGGTTGACTTATATGTATATATACGTCTATAATATATATATACTATTGGATATATATATATATAATATACTATATATAATTTGTTATCTATTTTGTGTTGTATACTATATATGTATAATTAATCAACTAACTATTACATATAAATGAACTAATTACACAAACAATCATGATAAATGACAATAGATTGAGGTTAATTGTCAAAATAAAACTAACTTGTCTTTGGTATATGTATACCACGTATAAGGGTGAACGGAAGGACGAGGAGCAGGTGGAACTTAGAGGGAGGTAACAGGGCAGATGGACGGCGACAAACTTGGTGTCAAAGGGTGTAACTGTAAAGAACCTTATAAGTTAGAAGTGAGTATAATAGTTGTAGTTATGTAAAAATCACAATTATCAACAAAAACAACCTTCAACTCACGTGTTTTCCCCCTTTTTGGACTCTTGTCAAGTCGCTACACCACCAGGCAACTTGTTAGAAGTAAGGATGAATTGTCGCGAGTAGCTACACTGGCGACTTGTGTAGTATCTAATTCATTGTCAATATTTAATCAATATCATAACTTATTGTAAAATCAAAATAAAATCAAGTAAACTATAAGTCAAGATTTTCAATGTTAAATCATACGACAGTTCATCAAGGACGCTTACTTGTCAATAATTCACACAAACAATGGTAAGAGAGCACAAAAAAGTCACTGATATTGGTTCAGCCATTTTATCGAACACCTTGCAGGCATATACATTATTTGTAAAATTACACACATCTAGAATTTCTAATCAAACCAATCAATCTACCACACTTCAGATGACTTAAATCAAGCAACAATTACACTTAAACAACAATAAGGCTCAATTTAACAGGAATTAGAAAGTTCAAATTTGTAACATAAACTAGCCAAATTTTGACTATTGTAGTACTGGACACGAGGGACATCGACCGCCAGGGGGAGGCGATGGTGGCGCAGGCGGCCAGACACAGCGTAGGCGGCCGGACGCTGTGGAAAGTGGCCGGAAAAGGGAGGCGACGGTGGCGGTGATTTTTGGGTCGAGAGTGTTTGTGTGAAATTGAAGAAGAGGAAGAATGACTGACCGTATTGTTGGAGTTGGGGTTATTTTTGAATGACCTTTTTGTGGCGGTTGTAAGGCTAGGAACCGCCAAAATGCTCCGGTTGTTTTTTAATTAAGGATTTTTGGTGGTTTAGAATGAAGAACCGCCGAAAAAATGAACATTTTTGGTGGTTGTTACATAGAAACCGCCAAAAATGACCTATTTTCGCCGGTTTCCCTAAAAACCGCCTAATTTTTTGTTCCAAGTTACTTATTTTCGGCGGTTTCTACAATAACTGCCGAAAATGAGGTGCCGAAAATGCTTCTTTTTCTACTAGTGCAACAAGCTCTCTGTTCCAACTTCTTTTGGGAGATTTCTGGTAGATCCATTGTTTCTCTTGTAGGGTTAATTTTCCCATTGTGCACGTCTGCATTTCGAGAACATTACTAGTATGTGCCAAGGCACAAGGACCCTTGCTGGTTGATTGTGAGGTGCACTCCTGATGAAGATCAGGTGTTTGATCAATTGCTCAACTAAACCATGCCTTAGCCACCTTTGCTAAAACCTCAAAACTGGTCTGCAAACACAGCCACTGATGCTAACCTTTCAATCTACACCAAACTTCAACTTAAAACTCCCAACTGATCTTCAAACAGTTGCACCATGTCATATACAAAAGAACTCTAAGGTACTATGTTTGTTGACAATCTTAACCCAGAAACTAGAGTTGAAACTCTATGGAAACTGTTCATCCCCCATGGAAGAGTAGTAGGCATTAGAATGTAAAAAACCCCTCGTCTAGTTTCTCGGACCAGATATGCATTTGTAGAGTTCCGCAAAGGGGAGGAAGCTAAAAAAGCTATTGCTGTTGTTAACGCTTCGACGACTGATGGTCACGAGCTCATTATGGAACCAGCAAAACTGAGAAGAAATCCAATCCCCCAAGCATGGCAAGTCAGGCAAACCAAGTCTAACCCCCGCCACATATTTGGACCAGAGGGGATTCCTCTGGTGCAAACAGCACCCCTCAAGAAGAAAATGAAAAGCCATGCGCTACTCAAACAGAAATAGATCTCCAAGAATCAAGCGTAATGCTCGAAGCTTTATCAAGAAGTGTGGTAATCCACTCGAGAATTCAAACCAACATTGAGGAAATGCACTCAAAATTTAAATTCTGGAGTAAAGACATTGAGAAAATTATGTCCCTCTCTAGGCACAAATACATCGTGACCTTCAACTCCACTTCAAGCCGCACAACTTTCCTAAAAAGTGGATGTAGAAGAGATCTGGTTTGGGATATTAGCAAGTGGAATCATGACGACCAACCAGAATCTAGAATCATATGCATCGCAATAAGGGGAATGCAGATCAATGCATGGTCTGAAGAAAACATCCACCGTATAGCCGAGAAATTCGGTCATATTCTGGAAATTGAAAATAACATGGCTAAACTACCAGTGTTCCCTAATGCTTATGCCCACCCTGAAACCAAGATCATGAAGATCATTAAATTGGAGGAAACTGTGACCGTTGGTGTAACACCCCATCTCAATCCAAATGTGGTTTCGCAACTTAACAACATATATATAAATGTCACAGCGGAATTCAATACACTCCAGGACCTTGCCACGGTCTGACTGACAGAATATACCGAACATTAGTACTTACAAGTCTTAACCAAATACATATCATTCTTACAATCCCCTCACATCCTATACAACTTACTAACTCAAAATACCATACGAGTGTACATGCACAACTCGTAGGCCACACTTAACCCGTAACACGTCTACCCCCTTCTTACTCTCATGACGGGCGCCTTCTGATGTTCACCTGCGTAGTAAAATAGCCCCCAAAGGGGGTCAGCAAAATTACTGGTATGATCCTCTCATGGCCCCCAAGCTAACGTGGCTACGATGACTAATTGTCGATAGCATGGAGGTTGATTAGATGCACAACATAATAGAAAGTGCAATAAACAACAAGCCAAATATGAACAATCAAAGTTCAGACATAATGAACGACTTAAATGTGTTCCCTTAATTAGTGAGTCAATTATTTAACTCCTCAAGTTATGTTTCCTCTTAATCTCAGTCCAACCTTATCTTACCTCATTCTTAGTCCTTATCTTAGCCTTAGAAAACAAACCATTCTTTAAATAGAAATGGATGTAGCTTATCTCAGTCTTAGAATGCAAACCATCCTTTAAATAGAAATGGTTGCAACTTATCTCAAACCTTATCCTAATCTTAGAATACAAACCACTCTTTAAATAGAAATGATTGTATCTTATCTCAATGTTTATTGTTGTCGGGTCAAAAGTAACCCTGGCCAATGAGCTATTAACTCCATTGGTTGAATAAACAACTTATCTTAAAATTTAGGATTTAGGTGATCCTACCGCACCATCTTAATGCCTCCTACCTTGGACTGGATGTCCAATGTAGCTGAGCCGGCAACCGACCCTAGGCAACAAGTCCAAAGACAAGTCCTTAAGCGGAAGTCGGTTCTGCTTTAGATACCGACCCCCTTTCCTTAGCATGCATGACCGGAGTCAGTCCCGGGTTCCTCACTCCCCCCAAGTTCCAGTTAGTAGAAGTCTCAAGACAATGTTTGTTGGTTAAACCTCTTTCGGTTATTAACAAACAAATATTAGGGAACGTTCCTTAGTCTCGCACAATTCCTTACTAAACGTTAGTTAGTAAGTTCTCACGGTAAGTTGTGTTAGTTTTCAAACATCACACAACAATACATTAAACATAATATTCCGTTTGCATGCTTTATCTTGTTTAGCCGGCACACATAAACAAATAACACACAAGCCGCGGGACACCTCGTTAGAAAGCAGGTCACAAGAAGAACTGTACCGTTCACCGTTGGTCGTTCGGTTGCTTACTCTCCTCCGGAGTCCAAATTCCCAAATCCTAAAACATTCATCGAATTTGATGGTTAATTACTTTTAATTAACCTAGCATACTTAACCACTAATGATTTCCAACTAAATAGCACTTAAGTTCTAATAAATTTAATCTTAAATGAATCACTTCTCCTCATTCCTTATACCTATTCACCCACTTAATTATCATTATTACTCACCAACATGTCTTAAACAACCTTATTTTATCATTACATATCAATTCCCATCTAGCACCTCTTAAATTCTTACTAACTTAACCTTAAACACTCAAAACCATTTTACTTACCTTAATCTCTTAAGTCCTCATATGCTTATCTCTCTAATCATCATTACCGTCATAATGGCATACTACTAATGCCACTCTTTCTTAATTTTTTTTACGAAGGCCGACCGACCCACTCTGGGTAGGTCGGCTGGGTGGGTCGGCTGCAGGAGCATCTGATCTTCACAGTTTTAACTCGACCGACCCAGTCTGGGGTAGGTCGCCTGGGTGGGTCGGCTGTAGAACCCTCTTCTAAAATGCTTATTTCTCTCCAATCTTTTCCACAAGTGTCCTAGTATGTCCTAACATCATTTTAGCACATTAAACCCACCTCAAAACATCCACCAAGCCTCTCAATCCACTTTCAATCAAACTCCTTAACCATTTATTCAAATATCTCACTAAATCCTTAATACTTAGCACATAACATCGTACACTTCCAACATATAAATTTGCCTAGTACTTCAACTAACCAAAATGTTTCTTCTCAACCATTTTGACTAGTCCTCAAGCATTATCATTCATTCATCTTTTCTTTGTTAAACCTTCCAAGGTTATCTTGCATCCCCATGCACAAATTCCTCTCTTACATTTGTTACTCATCATTCCTAAACTTGAACATACCTTTGCATTTCTAGTCATCCTCTTAACACCTTAACATTGTTCCTCACCCAACTACACAATTACTTAGCCTTGTACTCATCCTTTCTCCTTCAACTTGACTATTCTAAACTCCTCTTAAACATTTCCATCTCTTTTACTCAATTTACTCACCATTAACATGGTTATACACTCTTAACCATTCCTAGTCATTCCTTTGACAAGCTACTACATTCTCTTGCAGTTTCACCTCCATCACCCAAGTCCACTCATTACCATCCAAGCTACACACTTATTGATTCACTACTAGCATCTTCACCACTTACATAAGCTACCAAAACTTCTCATTGTTATATTCCCTAGTTCATACCTAAATCATCTTAAAACATTATACACCATTTCCTCCAGATTTTCCACAAGTCTTAAATTATTTTGATGTGTTTAATACACCCACCTAACCTCTAATTCCTCCTAGACAACTCTAGGTCATTCTAAACCCTAAGAACTCCTTTGTTAACTCATTTCCACTCAAATCCCTTTTAATGATCCCTAGTAAATCCTAGGTCATATTAACTCACCACCAACACTTAAACACTTTGTTTTCTACTCAATTTTTGCCATAGCTCCTCTAATATTTTATCATGCCCAAAAGCATTTTTTTTCTCATCCAACCATCTCACACACATTATTTCCTTCCTCATCATATTTTTCACCCAAATCAACTCATTCACAACAAACTCAATATAGTGCAATAATCTTAAATTGCATAGCACCAAGGCTCTTAAATGACATGGCTCTTAGGCCCTTAAATGACTTAAACTTAAACACTGAATTTCCCACATATAAAAGCTTTCAACCTGCAAATACACACAACAATGCTCCCATAGCAATATAGTGTTCTCTTAATTCTCCTTAAGCCTATCTTACTAAATCATTCCCATTGGCTCCTTAGTCACAAGTTCACTAGCTTGTTTAAATCCTTTTTCCTTGGTTATATAGCCCATTACATAATGTAAGCTCTAAGCTACATTAGTACTTATCTAAATCTCATCCCTTAAAGTCTTAAACCACCATTAGGTAAGCAATTTACCTTGTTTTTCCAAGCTTATCTTAACTTCCTCCTTATGGCTTTTCTTGAATGAATCTCGGACACCAATAAAATCTCCCTTGCCAATGTTCTAATTCACATTCAAATAATCCAATGAGCACTAAGCAATATGCCTAAACTCATAGAATTCATCCTTAGGTTAAAATATGTGTTTTAAAGCTTAAAAGTGTATGTTTACCTTTGAATTTAGAATGGCTTTCATAATGAAGCAAGGCAAGACCTCCTCAAGTCTTTAGAGAATATAATGAAGCTAGAACAAGAGTAAAACAAGCCATCTTAAGAGGCAAATTTTCGGCCATATATGAAAAATGGAGGAAAGTTGATTTTTCTTTCACTTTCCTTACCTTAAATGAATGAAGAACCAAATGAGCTCTTCAAACTTGATTTTCCTCCTTCAATGGAGTTTCTCCATGGCACCAAACTTGAGCTTTTGAATATTTGAAAAGATATAATGAAAGAGCTTGCTCTAACTAAGAGTAATCTATGCTTACTTTTTGATTTGGAGCTAAAATGAGTATTTGGTGAGCAAATGAAGATGGAGGTGCCATGGCTGGATGAAGAACGGTTTTGGAGCAGATAGGGGAGGAAGAAAACGTTGGTGAAGGTGTGAAATGAAAAAGAGATGAGAGAGAAGGTATAAGAAGATATTTTGCTTTTAAAAGGTAAATAGTCTTTTCCTCTTTATTTCCTCATCATTTCTTATTTGATGAAGCCTAAGGTGACTCATCACCTTAAAACCGCCCCCCCCCCCTTAGTATTTAACATACATAAGGCATTGTTTGGCCATTTAGCTAATTAAGGCCGACTTAAGTCAAAACTAGCACTATTTGAGCACTATTCACTAATTAGTGCACAAATTTGTGAAATTTTTGGTTTCCCATTGATTTAGACTTCCTAATGTGATACTAATTAGTAAAAATGTTGATTAAGGTGTAATCATGGGAATTTAGCCACTCAAAACTCATTTCTAAAACAATTTCTCAAAAAGGTGCTTTAAGGAGTCTTAAAGCACATTTTGTGTTTAAGCTTGTTTTCGAGCTTATTTTTCTTTGGTAATTGATTTAACATATCCATTAGCATGTTAATAAAGTCTTATAATGGTATTTGGGTGCTAACCAAAGTCACTCCAAGCTTAGAGCACATTTTTGCCTAAATTGCCTTTAAGGCGTTTTGTTGAGTTTTCCTTGGTTTAAATTGTTTACCAATGTTCCTAAGGCATATTTTAGCCTTATTACATCATAAATTGATGTTTAGTTAGCATACTTAGGTTTGGGGTATTTCAGTTGGTGAATCAAGTTACAAAATTGGGGTAGTTGAATTCTAGTCTGAGGAATTGACACAACGTTTCCACCAAACTCTCTACACTCAGCAATTGTTGAATCAGAAGCCGAGGGAACAACAATACCAAATGGAAGCCAAATAGAGCCTTACCATCATAACCTTCCCCATGCAAACCGGTGGATAACAAACCGATTATTAGAAAGCCTGGACCCAGAAGCCAATTGATTTGCCACAATAACACAAGCGGAACCTTTCACCTACATATTTCGGGGAAGTGGAAAATGCTCATCACTACTCCCATTCCCTCCTCGATCCAAGATCTAGAAAGAGGAGTATTACTTGTTTGTCATATGATTTTGTCGTTACCCCAAAGCCTGTGCAAAAAACTTTTCTAACCTTACAAAGAGCAAACAAATCCTGCTCACCTCAGCACCCACTCATTACCAAGTGCCAACTCCCCTCCCCCCAACTACCAAGTTTGGCGGAGCATGACTCATGGAAGTTTTCTCCTCATCATAATAGCACGCCCACTGAATTCCAGACCCAATCCCAAGAATTCTCTATCGATAATGCAACATGTGAATTGCAGCCGTTACGTCCATCTACAACTAATCCTTTAGACCAGCCCAACTCACTACATAACCTTCAAACCAAAGAACCCTTGTCGTACATAAACTCCCCATACTCTAACCTCCCAATTTTTACTAGCAATTCAGCTTGAAGTAGTTTTAACCCAGATGACAGTCCAACCCTGATACCAACCCGAAGCCAATAAACCCAAATGCAAACTAAAACGCTACAAAAATACAAAAAC
Organism: Limonium bicolor; assembly: GCA_023374045.1. Taxonomy (NCBI): domain Eukaryota; kingdom Viridiplantae; phylum Streptophyta; class Magnoliopsida; order Caryophyllales; family Plumbaginaceae; genus Limonium; species Limonium bicolor. The sequence goes on along the minus strand of CM041779.1, from coordinate 216,912,845 downwards.
CCACTACGCTGCCTGGAATATGGTAAAAGACTGGGAGTGTCATTTCATAATCTCAAACTTTCACTTCAAAACTTTAAGAAACCCTGTGTAGAAGTCTACGATTTCAAGGCCATGTCGAAAAGAGTTGCACTTCAAAACGTAAGAGGAATATCGGAACAAAACATTTCAATTGATAGTAATCTGGGTTGGCGGTTGGGAAGCAAATTTTATGGCTCAAACCTGATGCATCTCCTTGACAGCAAACTAAATCAGTCGTGCTTATACTCCTCCATGATTAGACTTTCTTTTGAAGAATTAAAGACTGATCGGGTCTCATCAGCCTCCTCAATCAAATGAAATGCCCGGGAATGATTGCTGGTGTAACGTTGGTCCAAATACTTGCCTATCCTCGTCGTCACTAGCACGCAAAACTTGTTTCTTCTCTTGTAGTAATTTCCTGTTGCTATCAGTATTTTGTTACTCTAGCTATCGTTCTTGTTCAGGTTGTTTCCTGTATTTCGCAAGTGCACCGCATGTGGTGCGTACTCTGTACATAACTGCCTAGCAGTAAATTATCAATAAAAAAATTAATTATGGATAGTAATTTGATATTGTTGCTGTTAATTACGCGATATATCTATTCTCTTTGTGAGCGATTTGGATGTTATATATTCGGTTAAACTCTAACGTGTAATTATATTGAATCTAATGATAATATGTAAAAGTTGCATAATAATATTTATATAGTACCATAAATATATGTTTATGTAACATATAAAGGTTGTTAAAAAGTTTTTGTAACATTAAATTCTTACAATGGTAAGATTAACATTTATGTTCATTTTTGTGTCAAATATTGTTGTTCCATGTTTTTAGTAATTGTTATTCTATTATTTTTTATGAATAATAGTTTTATTAATTAAATTGAACATAAGTTTTTCAAAATAGTTTAAATTAATCTAGTTTGTCTAGATTGTCTTTAGTAGACATCAAATAATTTAATCATTTGAATATTAGTTGCTCATATAGTTTCAATTATCTAATTTGTCTAGATTATATTAGTAGACACTAATTAATTAAATAATTCTTTTTGTAAGATTTACTAATGGAACAATAATACTGAAAATTTGTTTTTGATAAGCCATGGGAATCAATATAATTTCAACTTTTCCTGAAATTTTAAAGGCATATGTTGCATATGTTTATGGTGTGTTAATTTGTAAGTCTAACTACTGAAATTGATTGTATGCATGGAGCATATTTATGTTTCTTATACTTAGATAAATATTTTAAAAATATTTTAAATGAGTGGTGTTATGTACACGTGTAATACACAACTGATAATGACATTATTTTTTTGTAAGATAGATGTCGAATCGAAGAGTATTGTAGCAGATCTTAACAAGGAAGAAACATTCTATATGAAGAAAAGTCATACGTTAAGCTCTTGTTGTGTTGCTTCATGTTATAGGTTAACCAATACAAGTTCTAAGTGGACTGTATACTCAGTAGTAACAGAGTATGTGACTTGGGATAGGACATCTTTGGTAGAGTTTCACCGGATTCCTAGATGAAGCCAAAAGATTTATATGGGGAATGATACTAGCATAGATGTGCACGGGATTGGAGCATGTAGATTCGTTTTGCATGGTGGTCAATCTTGTGCTTATAAAATGTCTTGCATGCCCTTGAAATAAGGTGAAATTTAGTTTCCCTTCCGTCTTTTCTTAAGACAGACTTCAAATTTGTTTTTGAAGGATCAACTTTAGAGTTGTTTCATAATGGTACATTTTTTGGGTACCGGCTCTTTATTGGATGGTTTCATATTATTAAATTTCAATTTTGGTTCAAACAATCTCATAACAGTTAATATGTGTGCCCAACAAGCAAATAAACTGGCCAAATTAACATATTTTCATAAGCACCCAAAAGAATAACGTTATCAAGTTGATGCCCAACACGATTATTGTTTAATTGATATAACAATATGGAGTCTAATGGATACCATTGGCAATGTTTCATGCTATTGTTTTGTTTATTGAATTCCGCACTTAGTTAAATATTGATCTCGTAATTGAAGTTGGTGCTGGTGCCACCAAAGAAGGTGGCACCATTTTGTCTTTTTCTACTTTTGTCTTTTTATGAAATTTGAAAATGTTGTATTTTATTACGTATAAGTTTAAACAACATAAATTTTTATACCATTGTTCATCATAATTCGAACTCTTCAAAATAAGACCTGACCTAATATGAAATATTTCGATAAATTAAAAATTTTATATTTTTTGAATGTATATATGTTTTAAGATTCATTGAATCTTAAGTTTAAGAAAAGTGAATCAAAGGTTGTTAAAAAGTGAATCAAAAGACTTTTTTAAAAGTAAATAAACTGTTTAAGAATAGAGAATTTCAAAAACAAAGATTGTTAACTAAAATGAACAAGAGGTTTAAGAAAAGTGAATCAAAGATTGTTAGAAATTAAACATAAACCCTCCACTACAAATCCTAAAACTTCCTTCGATATTTTTTAGCTTTTCTAGGGTGGTTTTTAGGGTGTGTGGTGTAGGGTAATCTTTTCTGAAGTTGTTCAATATTTTATAATGTCATTACTGACTTGACAGTATTTTAGGGTTTGTAGTTTAGGATTTAGGGCGTCCTGCACCACAAATACTAAAAATTTCTATGATGATTTTATATTTCCTTAGTGGTTTATAGGTTGGGTGGGTGGAGGTAATCTTTTCAAATTTTTATATACTTTATATTGTGGTCACTCACCTGACAGTTTTTTAGGGTTTTGTGGTTTGTGAGGGCGATAATCTGTCTTTCCTTTATAAAAAAAAGGCCTCACGTGGGTTTAACAATTATTTAAGTTTTATTGAGTCGCCATCTAATTTACCATCCAATTAGAAATGACATAGACATATGGACATTGGCAGTCGCAAATTGGGAGTGGGTTTATAAGTGGGTCGGGAATACCATATGGACATGAAATAGAAGTAGCAATATAGTTCTTCTCATTAATTTCTCCTTCCAAACATATGTAATTACAGCCCTAAATTATAAATTACATAAAAAACATGAGATTGTCCAAATTAATATTTCAAAATTTAACAAAAATCTAGATTCGGGGGCTAGGTTAAGAATTAGGGGAGGTGCCTGAAGACAGTACCCTCTTCTCCCGAGATAACTCGGTCTTTACTTTTATCATCAGATTGTAAAAGAATTATATGGAACTAAATAATAACAATGGAACAATAAAGAGACATAAAAAAGTGATTATGCAATATTCAAATATATATATGCTCTTGGATTTGAAATATGCAACTTCTCCGCTAGAGGAAAAGCATTAAGAGAGTGGACACTCTCATAATTATGAGTTCTTCATCTCCAACCTCTAAGAGGCGAGATGGGATCCTCATCTAGTGAGGACGCATTGATTTATATAAAACAATATGAAAAAAATATAAAAAAGGTAAAATTGCCTCACTAACATTGTCTAGCGAATACGATGTTTCCTTGGTAGCTATTTTCACACTCGTTTGGTATCCCCATAGTGCAAAAGGTAACTTCTCAGACCAATCTCTATATGTCTCCACCATCTTTGCCAGGATGTTTTGAATGGTCTTGATTGCTGCTTTAACTGCACCATTTTTTAAGGACGATAGGGAGATGATCGATGATGCCTGATTTTGTACTTGTCCATTATACTACGAGTTTCAGCGTCAAACTGTGGGCCATTGTCGGATATGATTTTTGATGGGATTCCATAACGGTAAATAATGTCAGTTTCTATGAATTTCACAACTTGTTTGGATCCAATCTTAGCATAAGACTTGGCTTCAACCCATTTGCTGAAGTAATCAACTGCCACCAGAATGTATTAATGACCGCTTGACGCCTTGTGAAATACCCCTAAATAATTAAACGTTATTTAAATATATAATTTACTACATTAAGGTATAAACGAACAGTTTAATATTAATACGGTCACGCACTTATATACATACGTATATATATGTACATATACACAACGTTACAATATTATAACATTGTATATATAACTAAAACACGACAAATAAAATAGTCGTACCCGTATATAGGTATAATTAATAACACAACATGTTAATACAGTCGCACATATATACAAGAAATAGGCATAAATAAGGCTGAAACAGAAAAAGATGACAAACATGCTCTAGCCAGGATTCGAACCCGAGACCTTTCGTACTTTTCCCGAAGCCTTAACCGGTTGAGTTGTGCTCGAATTCGGTAACTAACACCCACGAATTTAAACTAGTATTGAATCTAGTAAGGTAATTGCAAAAGAAAGAAGAGCCAAACACATCTCTATAGTAGTTCGGCCTCTTCTTCCTCGACACAGTGAGATCAAACAAAACCAAAGAAAAATAGAATCGATAGGATTGTATTTTCTTTTCTTAGCACCCATAACCCTCTTGTAACTTGCGCACCATTGCTGTTCTCAATTCCCTTGGAACTTACAGCAGCAATTGTTTAACCTCTAAGCCATACCCTCCTGCCTTTACCCGATAGTTAATACTACATGCCATTCATTCTTCTCCCCGCTTGCATGCCCACGCCAACGGCAAGCCAGGAACACCGCTGTTACTCCTACGTGAGGGTAAGCCCAGCTTCTTGACTGTTCTTCTTCTGCTTTTTGATCCTTCTTTCCCCTGATCCAAGGTTTAGCTGCGGTATACAAATCTCCATCTTTGAACCAGTAGCTCACGCACCTGTCTACTCTCTGCATTTCCCATTTGGTGTGTTTAAACCTGCGCACCAGAATGACTCCGATAGATCAGCAAGGTAAAAGAAAAAAAAAATTTTGTTATTGCAAACTTCCTCCATTCTCCATTCACATGTTCAGAAGTTGTAGCCTGTAACATCTCCCTCTGTCTTCTCCATTTTAGTGTGTTAAGTTCCCATGGTGAGATCATTCTGAGAGCGAGGAAAATCCCCAGCAACAACTAGTCTCTGATCAAGGTAATGGGAACTGCTAAAGGAAAAATCTATATTTCTCCATACTGGTTAACGAAACTAAAACAAGTAACAACTGAGCATGGCATTTGGGTTTCTGTCCAGCTGAAAGAAAATACCGGGGAGCTCACATTGTGCCAAGGAACTACGAAGAGGAACAACTAAGATAAGGAGGTGAGCCATTCGTAAACAAATTCTATAACCAGAAACTAAACTAAACTGATGCATCAGTTGATAGGAAAAACAGAAAAAAAATCTGTAGCAGTTTCCATTTTACAGTTATGCTCAGTTTCTGTATAACAACTTTCTGAGGTTGAGTTCTTGCTGTTTTGAGTAGTCTGGAGTCGCTAATACTTTTATAATCTTATAATACACCTAACTAAGTCTCTATACATGAGGGTGTTGAAGAAGAGAAATAAAACAGATCATAACTAGAAAAAAAACAGGAAACAGATGGAGCAGTTTATGCTTCTGTTTCTAGTTTAATTTTCAACTGCTGTAAAGCCCGTGTGTGTGTACTTACATTGCAGAAGTAGTGTGAGGGTAGTAGGGGTCAGATAGAAACTTAAAACCCTAGTAAAACACATAACTACGTAGGTTAGTAATGAAGGAAACTGAAAAGAAAACCAGGGTTAAGAATTCTCAAAAAACCGATAGAAGTTATCAGGTTTTAATGCTTCAGTTTTCAGTCTCTAAGATTTGTGTGTTCTGTATAATTGGCTTGTATGGTGAGTTAAGGAACCAAAAAACATTCTAACACACCTAAGTAAGGATAAGAACATCTTGAGGAAGTTAAAACCCAACCTGACGCACAACACTGAAACAAGAGGAAGGAGAATACAACTGAAACAAGAGGAAGGAGAATACAAGTACTAGTTTTCTGTTTCTGGAAATTTCGGTTCCAGTATCAATGTTTCAATAACACTAATAAAGTTGTCTTGGTAAATCTATAAACTTAAGACACAACTGAACCTCTAGGCAGAAGTGGAAACCAGTTAGTAGGTCGGAGGACTGAAGTTTAGAAAACAGATTGGAAACAGATAAAAGAACTTGTCAGTTTAGAATCCTATTCCTGCAATTCTGACTCTTCTGTATAACAACCTTTCAGGAGCTTAATCGATGTGGTGGTGAATTTTTTTTGAGAAAAGAAAACCGTGCTAAGATACTTAACTAGATAGTCGAGTAACCTAGGGGAAACTCGAGACCAGAATTGAGAACCAACTGTAAAATACAAGAGAGGAGAAATCAGTTTCCAAGCTTCAGTTTCTTTTTTTTTTCCAGTTTCTTTCACTTCAGTAATTAACTATCTAAGTGCTGTAACAGATTGACTTGGATTTCATGTGGGGGTTGAAACTTAGTTTAAACACTTAACTAACAGAGTAAGAAGGTTGGAGGAAATCGAGATGTCAATTCATGAGTAAAGAAAAGAGATTGAGGAAGAAATATAGAAACTGGCTCTTTCAGTTTCCACAATATAGCAGTTTCTGTAAAGTAAATTTCCAGAAGTAATAACAACATTGTTTTGAGTTATCTTTGGGTTTAAAACTTACATGATACATTTAGCTAATGGGATAAGCGATTGGGAAAGGAATGGAGGTCAAATGAGTAAGCAAGAAAGACAAATCAGGAGAGTAAAGAAACACCAGTTTTTGATTTCAGTTTTGTTTCAGTTTTCATTTTTTTTTTTCTTATCAGATCAGTGTCTGGCTATTTCTGTGTCTGTAACAAGTTGTTTTGGATTTAGTTTGGGTTTAGAAACTTGATAGCACACCTAATTAACTGGGACAACAATTTGGAGAGGATTGAGAATCAAACACACGGACTAACAGAGAGGAAAGAAATGGAAAAAATTACATCTGTTGCAGATTTTCTGCTACAGTTCTGGTTCCTGTGTACTCAAAAATTTTCAGTGGCACTAATGAGGTTGCTTTGGGTTGTTCTTGAGTCTAAAATCTCGATAAACCACTAGCTAAGTAGGTAAGGAGTTAGGAGGAGTGTAGCTCAGTTTAGAAAACAGACAAAGAAAACAATAAGAGCATATATCGATTTCTGTTTTTAGTTGCAGTTTCAGGAACTTCCTGTTTTTGTATAACAATGTTACAGAGAGTATAAGGGGATGACATTGGGTGGTTCAAGAATTTAACACCTTGCTAATCTACTTAACTAGGTATGTAAGCATTTTGGGAACTGATTCATAACCAGAAAGGGGAGTTTAAAAGAAGAACTATGCAGAATTGGTATTTACAGTTCCTACAGTTTTAGGTTTCTGTTAAATGAGTTTTCAGAGATGTTAGCTTCATTGTTTTGAGTGGTCTTTAAGCTCAAATCCTTCCTAGTACAATTATCTAGTGGTGTAAGAGCTTTGAGAAGTTTTGGAAACGGATCAGCAAACTAAATAGAGACTTGAAGAAGGGATACATCAATAATGTTTTTTAGTTTTTCCAAAATTTGGTTGTCTCTGTATAAGAATAAGACAGATAGCTTAAGAATGTTAGAGAGAGTTAATAATGAACCCAAGATACTTCTAGGAGTGAACTAGGCTGGTACATCCCATTGGGAGTTTTAGGAATAAACTGAATAACCCAAACAGATATTGTCTTAGAATTTTTGATAACATGTTCCTTCTGTATAAGTAAGTTACAGAGGGGGTTAGGTTGTGATACAGTCCTAAGTTTTATAATCTATGATAAATGTGGTGGAATGGTGATGTTGAGAGAAAATGGAATCTGAAAGGAATGGAATCAAATGTATATATGTACTACCGGTAACTAGAGCAAGATGTGGTCAAACTTTGGGTTATATTTTACTACAAGTTTCTGAACGAACCTAGATAGATCTTCAGGCGGAGTGTGCTACCGTTGTCACCAGGCCCTTGGCCACCTAAATGGACGCCTTTACAAAGGCAAAGTGAATTAGTCCCGGAGTCTTCGGATGATCAGGGCAGTGAGCACCTTGTGTGTACGTGGGACTACTGTCCAAGTGAATATATTTCGGGTTGTCCTAACTGACTCCCGACAGTGCTAACCAAATCAAACGATATGTGAGGGCCCGGGGGGCCGAGCGTTGTAATACGTGATGATGTGAAACTAAAAACAACATGTGATTTATCGATGTTATTGTACTGTTCGATGTGCTGTTGTTATGTGTATACCTGTGATGATTGTTACATGTTTAATTACGTTTTACAGTTTTCCGCTATACACTGTAAACCGGTGATGCATGTAACGAACCTAATAAAAAGACGGTTAATACGACTTAATTGACCATTAGGGTCCAGACTCGGCATACTCAGTGTTTATCGCTGAGCCTTTATGGCTTTATGCGGGTTGTTGATCACGGACGAAGCCGGAGTGCGGGGCTGGGTAGTTAGGATGTTTTGGATTTTGGAGTTACCGTACGTACCTTGTTATGTATTAAGTTTGTTGTACTGATATCGGTTGTAAGCTTTGGAGTGTAACTAGACGCTCACTGTAGATGTGCTTTTGGGACTTAGATGGAGGTGTAGGCGGTATCTCGTTGTCACCGCGGGTTGTATCCTTATGTTTTTCATTTTGTTAAGTTTTGTATGCTACATACATCACTCGCATGGGCGAGGGATGGCAAGTAACACCCATGTGAGTTTTATTACTGTCATTTCTTCCGCTGTGAGACGCATTTATTTCCTGTTCTCGTGAGTGATTATTACGACATTGTTGAGAGGGGTGTTACAAAAGTGGTATCAGAGCGGAGTACCGCTCTGATGACGAGATACTAGGAATTAAACAGTGAGCCTAGAATTTTAGAAACCCGGGGTACGTTTGTGAGGTACGAGATGACTTATTAGGTGAACTTAAGTTAAAATTACGCACTACGGGTGTACTTATTAAATCTCTAAGGCAATTCGATATCCCCTGTGTGTGTTCACGGTATATTTACCGAATTATAATACGACAGTCTGTACAGCAGATGGCTGGTAGACCTAGAGGCCACGGAGCCGGCAGAGGGCCGATGGCGACAACGGTATCCCAGGCATTAATGAAGCAGTTGCTGCTATACTTACCCTGATTGGAGGCGCTATACCCCACCCACCCACCGCAGCCCCGTGAGACCAATTGGCTGAAGGCGGTGTCTGAGACACGACCACCGACCTACTCAGGGGAGCCAGACCCCATTGCCTTGGAGCGCTACATCGTGGAGCATGAGAAGGCCTTCGGGGCCTTGCGAGTGCCAGGGGATCAGAAAGTTACAATTGCTGCATTCAACTTGAAGAACGCAGCCAGTACCTGGTGGAGACTTGTAAAGGACCAGCACTTAGCGACACCCGACTTCTCATGGGCTATGTTCGTGGAGATCCTACGAGGGAAGTACTATCCCGCTCACCTCAAGCAGAAGAAGCGTCGGGAGTTTGAGACGCTGACCCAGGGGAGTCTGTCCGTAGACGAGTACTATGCTCGTTTTATCGGTCTTCTTGACTTCATCCCCGGAGTCGACTACTCTGAGACCGTTAAGGTCGAGAAATTCCGGGGGGGTCTTCTATTTCGTATCCAGGCAGCCATGGGCGCCACTCTCTATACTACCATTCAGGTAAAATCTAAACACCGTTAATTCTTATTAATGTTCTACCAGCTTGAGTTCCAGGAATGTTATGATGCTGCCTCGAGGACGGAGCTGATGCTCCAGACTCGGGATGAGACTCTGGGCCAGAAGAAAAGGAAGAAGTCCGAGAAGGAGTCTGAGGACGGGGGAGTGAACCGAGGCGAGGGCTCAAAGAAGGGAAAGTAAGGAAATATTTTCAATTGTTGAATTATTCATTAATCGATTATCGTGTGTGTTGACCGCAAATTTGTTTGACAGAGGCTTTTTTAAAAAGAAGGGAATCAGGGGCAGCAGAGTCAGCAGGGTTTCAAGGGGAAAGATGTCGTACCAAGACTGACCGGCCCACCCATTGATGCCCAGCCACTCAGATCGGCACCTCCCAGGGGTGAGAATACCCTCCTCATGAATTTAGTTGTCAAACTATTCGCTAATAAAAAAACTGTACATGACTCGTGTTAACCTAAATTACGGTTGCAAACAGGCACCGGTAAGCCCCAGCGCCATTTCTACTGTAAGCGCTACGGGAAGGATCACCCAGGTGTGGACTGCAGCGGCAACAAGGTGGAATGAATGCCGATACTGCCGGAAGATGGGGCCCGCGACTATGAGTGCTACTCTAACCCAGACGGCCGGAATTACCAGGGGACGAAGACTGCTCAGAAGCCCACTGCTGGAGGATCAGGAGCGCCACGAGGTGGCCAAGGGGGCCAGACGTCCACCGACATGCGTTTTCAGAAGGGAAAAGAGTCGACCAGGGACGCGCCACCCTTAATTCAGCGGGAACCTCAGGCGAGGCGCTGGAGGCGGTGTTAAACGCTTGAAAGCATGACCCGTGTATGTGTGTTACGACCTTAAGTAATGACTTACCTTAGGAAAACTTCCACATCTTAGGTAGTTTCGACATTTGCTACCCCTATCTACGAGACCGAGATCGCCAAGACCCGTAACCGAAAGACGGGAACATCCAAAAGAAAATAGTCAAGTCATCCAACCAGGCATGATTTTGCTTAGAGAATTCCTAACCTTAGACGAGCAAACCGACATCATAGAAGAGTGTAGAGCCTTGGGTAGAGAACTAGGTGGGTTTTACATTCCGGGTTTTACGAGCGGTTCAAAGATGAGGCTACACATGATGTGCCTAGGTCGGGATTGGGACCCACAGACTAGGACATACCAGGAAGTGAGGAAACTAGATGGGGCGAGAGTACCTAGGATTCCCGAGAGATTCAAGACCTTAGCACGAAAGGCGGTGGAGACCGCGCAGCAGCTTGAAGACGAACCAGTACCCGCATTGATGCCGACGTTTGCGTTGTAAAACTTCTACAAACAAAATAGGCGACTAGGATTACACCAGGACCGGGATGAGACACCCGAGTCCATTGCAAAGGGTATTCCCGTAGTGTCGTTCTCCATTGGAGATGAAGCAGAATTCTTGTATGGCGACCAGAAGATGATGGATCTAGCTAGGAAGCTAGTCCTCAGATTTGGAGATGTTTTGGTATTCGGTGGAGATTCGAGATTAGTGTATCACGGAATCAAGCGGATTAAGTTAAACACTGCACCAGCAGCTTTAGTAAACACAACCCACATCAACCGGGACGTTTAAACTTGACTTTAAGAAAGTATTGATGTAATGTTGTAAGCTACTAGCTTTGTATGCAAGTATATGTAATATTTTGTGGAATAAATAAAACTGAAGTTTCGAAGTTCTTTCGTACAATTGTTATCAGTTTTATCCTCATACGACTCGTTAATCCAGGCCACGAATCTGAGAAAGGAGCAAACCTCAACATTCTGAATGCGGCACAATCCAAAGAGATTGGCAACGTCATCACTGGTAAGAATAGAAACCATCCGAACTAATGAATTTAACCTTTATAGCCACGTGCTAATTTAAATCAAAATGCTACAGGTACCTTCCCTGTGAATGGCACCGATGCATCAGTCTTATTTGACTCAGGGGCATCCCACTCTTTCGGTTCCTCTTCCATTGCAAAGAAGTTGGGACTGACCCCAGAGCACCTCTTCGATTTCACCGTCACGTTATCCAGGGAGAGAGTGCAATGCACGGGACGCTACTACGACATGCAAATTGTTATACGGGATGAGATTTTTCTCGTCGACTTGACCGAATTCAAAGGGTTCGGGTTCGACGTCATCATCGGTATGGATTGGCTACAGAGACACAAGGACCGGATACATTGTGTCGAGCACCGACTGTTACTCAAAAGCCCGGGGGCAAGGCTATTTCCTACCGTAGTGTGCCGAAGGAACCCACCATCAAAATTGTATCTACTTTGACCCTAATGAAAGAAGTGAGGAAGGGCCACACCGCATATATATGTTATGTCCACGATACGAGGCAAGAGGAGCAGATGGATTTGGACATACCAGTAGTATCCGAATTCCCTGATCTGTTTCCTGAGGAGTTACCAGGCATGCCACCAGTACGAGAGGTGGAGTTCGCCATTGATCTTATGCCGGGCACGGGGCCTATTGCCAAGGCACCCTACCGAATGGCACCTGCAGAAATGAAAGAGTTGAAGGTTCAGTTAGAAGACCTACTGGACAAGGGCTTTATCAGACCGAGCGTATCCCCATGGGGAACGCCAGTGTTGTTTGTCAAAAAGAAAGATGGGAGTATGAGACTCTGCATCGACTACAGGGAATTAAATGTCGTTTCAGTCAAAAACAATACCCTCTTCCACGCATCGACGACTTGTTTGATCAGCTCAGAGGCACAACAGTGTTCTCCAAGGTCGACCTGAGATCAGGCTACCATCAGATTCGCATCGCCGAGAGAGACATAGAGAAAACAGCGTTCAGAACACGCTACGATCACTACGAGTTTACCGTGATGCCATTTGGATTGTCAAACGCACCTGCAGTATTCATGGATCTTATGAACCGTCTGTTCTGAGAGAAGCTCGACTCATCAGTAGTAGTATTCATCAATGACATCTTAATCTACTCTAAGACCAAAGAAGACCACGAGGCACACCTTAGGCATGTTCTACAAATTATGAGAAAGAACCAGCTATACGCCAAGCTCTCAAAGTGTGAGTTTTGGCTAGATAGCGTGGCATTCTTAGGGCACATCATTTCAGCCAGCGGCATATCTGTCGACCCTACGAAGATAGAGGTAGTCAAAAGCTGGCCAAGACCAAAGACAGTGACCGATATCCGTAGTTTCTTGGGGTTGGCTGGATACTATAGGCGTTTTGTGAAAGACTTCTCCAAAGTAGCCAAGCCTATGACTAATTTGATGAAAAAGGACGCTCAGTTTGTGTGGACTGTGGATTACGAGCATTCCTTTCAAATACTGAAGGACCTTCTGACGTCGGCTCCCGTACTCACCATTCCTGAAGGGACCGATGGGTTCGAAGTGTACTGTGATGCCTCAGGTACAGGGCTAGGGTGTGTACTCATGCAGCACGGGAAGGTCATGGCCTACGCCTCCCGATAGCTGAAGAAACATGAGGAGAACTACCCGACACATGATCTGGAGCTGGGAGCAGTGGTTTTTGCTTTGAAGATATGGAGACATTACTTGTATGGTGTGACAGTGACGATATACTCTGATCACAAAAGCCTTCAGTATCTATTCACCCAGAAAGATCTGAACATGAGGCAGAGGTGATGGGTCGAGTTCTTGAAGGACTACCACATCGACCTCAGGTACAAGGAGGGGAAGGCAAACATAGTAGCCGATGCCCTGAGCCGGAGACCTCACTCCTTACATGCCATGTCAGCAAACAGTAGCC